>ML788014.1:310727-330970 GCA_009831015.1 Picea engelmannii
ACTGTTAGAGAAGCTACAATGGTGCTTGGCTTCTCTTGGCTTGCAGAAAAGGTGATGAACAGAAGTAGGAGCAAGGTATCAAGTTAATTGTTGTCAAGGTGGAGATTGTTGGAAACGGTGACAACAAAACTCATCCGTGAATAGGATTCTAGATCCTATAAACCAGGAGTGGTTGTAACCAATGCACCGAAGTTAAACTATGGATGAGATTACATTTAATAGTCAATTTCTAATATACATTGCTATAAATTTGTATGCTCGTAGAGGCTGTGGGTGTGTCTGAGAGGAGTGAGACTGACTGTAATCTCCATTAGCTGAATAATAAGATAATCGATACCTACGCTTGGTGGACGTAGCCCAACCTTTGGGTGAACCACGTTAATTGTTGTGTTCTTTGTTTGCATGTATGGATTGATTGTCTTATGGTAATTTGTGTTTTCTGCATCTTGCAAATTACAACAGATTCTACCATCAAGTCCATTGATGAGTGACCATTGAATGGTAGATTGACCTGGTGATAGTCAACTCATAATTCCAATAGAATAGCGGGTGCTGGTAGATGCTCTGCGTTAACAATATAATTCTAACTTTTTCACAGTGACAATTCCCTATACGATAACCGTATTACTATAAACAAAATACTATTTCAAACAAATAAAAAAACTTGCCAAATCTCCATCTTCAAACGCACGTCTTGACCCTTAAAACTCATCCTATGTTCAAACATACGTCTTTACACGTAAAACTCACCATAGTCCATTCTACAACAATTGCTCTCTCATAAAATTATAATAATGAACACCCTACTACTTAACAAAAACTCCCATGATCCCTCATTTGCACTCATTGGGTTAATCTCCCATGATCCCTCATTTGCACTGATTGAGTTAATACCTTTTAAAAGGAATTTTTGGAAACACGAGATTTCACCGATCACATTTACACCCTCAACAAGCTATGAACTTGATTGGACTAGTTCCCTTCCCAATTACAACAAGTGCTTTCTCATTAAATTATAATGATGAACACCCTACTCCATGACAAAAATTCCCATGATCCCTAATTTGCTTGTTGACTTAATACATTTTACAAAGACTTTTTGTAAACACTCTGTGCACGATATTCTAGCAACCACATTACACCCTTAACTAGAACTTGATTGGACTAGTTCCCATCCACCATTACAATTTCAAGCCAAAAATGGAAAACAAATGCCTTCCAATGTAACAACACATTACCGCTCAGTTAGTCATTGTGGAATAGGTATTCTAAGGTCACAATAAATACAACAAAAGTATATATTTGTTCATACATGTTATGATTCTTCTTCCTTTCCAGCTGGCCCTTTCTCTTTCTGCTTGGAATCAGCAACATCATCTGCTTGGAAACGCCAAGTAGCAGCAAATTCCCTTCTGCCACACGGAGCAGGTCCCAGACACCTCCATGTTCCTCAATCAAAACATGGTTCTCACAGCACAGTGCATAATTTCTCATCCAGGCAAACAGTTATCTCCACAGACAGTCCTCAGCCAATGGAACTCTTAGTGGTAGCTACACGGGATGCTTTCCCCGCAGAGGAATTACTCTAATTCTGACACCGCCAGAGCTATCAACAGTCTTCAAGACGCCTTCTCCACTGCCACAACTGACAGTGGCGATCTCCACTAATTTGTAGAATGTGCCCACACTCATTGCGGAAGATCATTGCACCCTGTCTTCGCGAGTGAAGCATCAGACAAGAGTTGTTCACCCACTGGCTGAACATCGGAGCTACCCTCTCTCCAGATTTGTCGCCACAAATTGCACCCACGTGAAGTTTGGCATCGATCGCCAGCAATAGGGGCACGCAGCATCTGTAGGTCTCAACAGATCGATTGTGCGACCATTATCAAGCACACAATCTGCACACCCCTCTCTACTACAACTTCTGCACTATAGATTCATCAGATTGCCATGATTCAAATCTTTTACACCCTAGGCGTCTGAATATGACAGCTGGCAACAAGCGATTCAACAGATCTGACCCCATATCGCCGCAGCACATTTATGCTTCACCCAGTCGTTTGCAGTATTCATCTTCTTCACGAGATCTAGCAGGGTTCAACACTGCCTAGATACACCCTATCTATCAGAACATACACCTTGAGCAGGAGCAGCAATCAGATCCATCATATTCTCATGGATCTTTTCTTCCCCAAATTGGCATTGCTATTCTTCACACCTCAGTCACAGCAATCTCACAAAGGTTACATTCTAGACACGGTAAAAATGAATGTCTACACACCCTACAGATGAAGAAAACACGACTGATTATTTACAAATAACAATTAATAATTAACAAAATCACTGTCTAGACTCTAAACTATCGTCTATCCTCTACTGTAAAGAGGATTACAAATGACAAGTTGTCATCTTTCTGAGTTTTCCTGTGCCCAGCCCTAACTTTATTACCATATTAATTAAACAAGATAGAGATTGATGAAAACCTACACTTCAATAGATCATATTAATATTTTTCAGTCTATTTATATCAGATTACATATAGAAAAACGTACACAAGGAACAAATTCAAGTACAGTCAAACAATTCACAGTCCATTTGGCATAGCTGCGTATGTCTGCTGAAGCCGCGCTTCTTTTGACTTATTTTAACCTGTCATACCCATCTTATTATTGCAAATGATATATATGATTGAAAATGCCATAACCATTGTAAGAGAATTTGCATTATTAGATAAAATATAAGAGGCAAACAACACGGTGAGGCTACGCTCACTTCTTTATTACTCAATGAAGATGGATTACATCCTTATATAGGAAAAGACTCTACCGAGTCAGTTACATGCAAATCAAAGACAACTAGACTTTTAACTATGCACTGACTCTTAACATGCCTACAACTGACTATCACAACTGAAGCTTACAATTGACCCAAGTCTCCCCCTTAATGGAGAATGGATTGACTTCTACACCTAACATCTCCCTAAACAGTTCAAACTTAATCTTTCCAAGAGGCTTCGTGAAAATATCAGCAGCATTTTCACTAGTAATACAATACACAAGAGTTATTTCATTTGACTACAACTTTTCTCGAACAAAATGATACCGAGCTTCAACATGCTTTGTCCTTGCATGAAAAATCAGATATTTCACAATATTGATTGAATTTTGATTATCACATCTGATCATCATAGGTTCCTTTCGTTCTTCTCCAACATCTTGAAGAAGTCTTCTTAACCAAACAACTTCACAAGTTGCTACACACAAGGCTTTATATTCTGCTTCAGTAGAAGACAAAGATACATTAGGCTGTTTTTTATTGCTCCATGAAACAACCCCGGATCCAATGTTGAACGCATATCCAGTGGTTGATCTTCGATCATCCAGATTGCCATCTCAATCAAAATCTGAATAACCTATCAACTCAACATCAGATGCATCAGTATATTTAATACCATAATCAAGTGTACCTTTTAGATACCTGAGTACTGCCTTTGTTCCATTCCAATGGCTTTCATGAGGTTTCGCCATGAACTGACTTAACACACTCACAGAATATGAAATATCAGGTTTGATTGTGGTGAGATAATTCAGACTACCTACCATCTGTCTATACACATTGCCATTCACCTCCTTCGAACCATCATCACAAGAAAGTTTCACATTCTGTTGCATGGGAACAGTAAAAGACTTACACTGATCCATTTTAAATCTCTTAGGTATTTCTCTGATATACTTACTCTGACAAACAAAAGTTTGGCCTACATTTCTCCAAACTTTAAGACCTAGGCAGTAATGTAACTCACCAAGATCTTTCATTTCAAATACCTTTGATAACTGCTCCTTGATTTCATCAATTAACTTCTCTGCATTTCATGTAATTATTAAATCATCAACATATAATGAAATCAATACTATATACCCATGTTCATCAAATTTGGTATACAGATTTGGATCACTTTTGCTCCGCATAAAACCTTGTTGAAGAAATAAATAGTCTATCTTCTCATACCATGACCTAGGTGCCCGTTTTAGTCCATACAATTCTTTCTTTAACTTACACACTAAGTGTTCTTGCCCCTTTTCAACAAACCCTTTAGGTTGAGTAAGTTAAACCTCTTCCTTTAACTCACCATTCAAAAATGAAAATTTAACATCTAACTGATGCAACTTCCAATGATACTTTGTAGCTAAGAAAATTAACATTCTGATAGTGTTCAATTTAGTTACTGGTGCAAATGTTTCAGCATAATCAATACCTTTTGTTTGTAAATACCCCTTTTCCACCAGTCTAGCCTTATACTTATCTATACTACCATCTGATTTAAACTTGGGTTTGTATATCCATTTGTATCAAATGGGCTTCTTATGTTTAGGCAATTCAGTCAATTCTCAAGTATTGTTTTTCATTATAGATCCATATTCTTCCTCCATTGCATTTCGCCATTCATCATGTTCATTAGCTTGATAAAAACTCATGGGTTCTATGACATATTAAATGCTACTCATTAGGGCATAGTCTTTATACCTCTCAGGAAGCTGAATCTGTCTTGAAGATCTTCTCAACTGATTATCTTCCTCCCCACTTTGTGAAGATTTGCCTTCACCTCTAGGTGAACTGTGACTGCTTGAATTGTCCATATCACCGAGTCCTTCTTGCTGTTGTTGCTGCTGTCGCTGCGGGGATGGTTGCTGCTGTCGCTACGGGGATGGATGTTGTTGTTGTTCTTTAACTCCTTCATCAAGAAGTCTCTGCCATTCCTCATGACTGTTGTCGTCATGATTTCCTGCTTTCTGCTCATGGAAAAGTACATCTCTACTTGCAAATACTTTGTGAGTAGCAGGATCAAACAATTTGTATGCTTTAAATTCATAACAGTAGCCAATGAAAATACATTTAGTGTCTTTAGCATCCAATTTCCTCCTATTCTCCTTTGGAATATGTGCAAAAGCCTTACACCCAAATACTTTCAAATTATTAACTGCAGGTTTGGAACCATACAAGGTTTCGAAAGGAGTAACATTATCAAAACACCTTGTTGGAGTTCTATTCTTTAGATAAACTGCAGTATTTATGGCTTTAGCCCAAAATGCATTTGAGAGATTCTTACCTTTCATCATACTGCGTGCACACTCTACCAGAGTTTTGTTTTTCCTTTCGGTGACTCCCTTTTGCTGTGGAGTGCGAGGTACTGTAAACTTCTATACTATTCCATTATCTTTGCAATATTTGTTGAAGTCCTCTGATTTATACTCTCCCCCTTGATCTGAACAGAGGATTTTGATGGATTTTCCTCTCTGTTTTTCCACCATGGTTCTGAATTCCCTATAGTACTCGAAAACATCACTTTTTCATCTAAGGAAGTAAACCCATGTGTATCTCGTGCAATCATCAATAAATAACAGAAAGTAAAATGCACCTCCTAAAGACCTAGTCTGCATAGGCCCACAAACATCAGTATGCACAAGATCTAACACATCTCTCTTTTTCTTATCAAGATTAGAGGGGAATTCATCTCTGTGCATTTTTCCTAATGCACATCCATCACAAGAAACCTTCTCATTCTTTAACATGGGAAGTCTTTCAACCATATTCTTTTTATGTAATAATAGTAAATCAGGATGATTGATGTGTCCATACCTTTGATGCCAAAGAATCTTTGTTGGCATAGTTGCAGAAGTCAGTGCATGATGTGCTTTGCTGGTAACATCAAGTTTGTATAGGCCTCCTGCTCTAACTCCCATTGCAACAGTTTGGAAGTGGTCCAACAGATCCTTCACTATGCAATAATTCTTGAAGAATTCAACCTTCAAGTTTTGATCTGTAATGGTGGACACAGAGATCAAATTTTTCTTTATTCCTAGCACATACACCACATTGCGAATGTGACGAACAGTACCATTCGACAATGTCACGGGAATGTCTCCATATCCCTTGAACTGATGAGCACGGTCATCTCCAAGATATATGCTGGCACCATTATGTGTTTCTTTAAAATTAACATACCAATTTTTATTACAAGTCATATGTATTGATGCTCTGGAATCCACAAACCAGGCATCAAAATCATCTGTTTCAGCAGATACAACAGCGTTAGACACAAACAGCCTAAGATCTCGTGAGTCAAAATTCGGGGGTTCATCAATATCATCACTAGAAATAAATAATCCGTGATCTTGATTTGAAGATTTTTCTGCATAATGACCTGAATGTGTTCTAGGTTTATTTCTAGCCTCGTCACTTTTCTTCTTATGACAATCTTTAATCATATGTCCAGGTCGACCACAATAAAAACAACTCTTATACTCATTCATGTCAGATTGCATACCTTGATTTGGAGATTGTCTTCTTTGCGATGAATTGTCTCTCTGCCATGAACCGCCTCTCTACCATGAACTGCCTCCTCTGCCTCTTACTCCTGATCTCCCTCTTACAGATCTATTATTTGACCACAATGCCAAATCTTTACTCGGAGGCTTCAGATTCCCGCGCCTCTCTTCCTCTTCCAGCAAAATACCTGTCAGTTCTTCAAACGTAGGAGGTTTCTCCCTTGCTGCAAGACGTGTTATGAACATATGATAATCTTCTAGCATACCATTTAAGGTAATAGTCACTAGATCAGTGTTGGAAACAATTTCCCCTATATTTACTAGCTTGTCTTTCACCTCTTTAATGTGACCCAAAAATGAACTAACATATTCATTTCCATCCATCTTAATGCCTAGCAAGTTAGTTTTCAGGAATAAAATGCGATTTGTGTTGCTAGTTTCATACAATGCTTTAAGAGATGTCCATGTTGCAACAGAAGTTGTAGCGTCTCTAATATGTGGAATTGTGCTATCTTTAACTGACATGCACAACAATACCTTTGCCTTGTTTTCGTGCTTCTCCTAGTCTTGGATCTGTGCTACTGTCGCACCGGCAGCCGCATCAAGTTTCAGTTCAGTTCCCTTCGCAATGTTCTAGACACCATAGCCCTCCATGAGCGTCTGCATCTTGAATTTCTAGTTAATGAAGTTCGAGCCATCTAACTTGTTGGCTTCGTTGAGGTAGGTCTCTGCCAGCGGATTCGCCATCGCTGCAAGATATTCTCAGCAAGTAAATCACCAAGGATATGCAACTTTCTGTTGAGTTGTCTCCTGTGCTGAGCAGTCCATCGCTCTGCCTTCGGATCTACTGATCCAACTCTATCTCTGTACTCAACTTAAATCATGCATACATCCACCTTTAAATCATAACACCACCTCACATGTGTATAAACTCATACTCTCATACTCATTTATAAAAAAAACTCTTAAAAAATAATTTTAAATTTCTTAAAAAAATCTTTCCTTAAATCCACAAAACAAAAATATCCACTTTTAAAAAAAAAAAATTATATACTTCACTCAATAAAGTTTGCATGCAAATAACCTCACACTTCAAATAATTGGCTCTTCACTTCACGCTTCAATTAAAAAACTCCACTCCACTTTTAATAAAAAGCTATCATAATAAACTTTATGACTCCACTTTAAAAAACTTTATAATCCACACTTATTCAAATGTTCCTTAAAAACTCAACGCATGCAACCGATTTTCAAAACTCCACTTGCTCAGCACCAAATCCAGAACTAAACTTGAGCATGCAATTTATTTCCACGCTACCTTTGGAATCGCTTTGATTCCTTTCACTTTCCCAGGAGAAAAAAACCCAGCTCAAGTGGCCTATTCTTACCCAGCCTGCGCAACAATAAACTTTTCCACACCTCACGTTATAGCAGCCTGCGGGAACTTTTCCACACCTCACGCTACAATAGATTGCGGAAATCTCCAAAACTTTCCGCACTGTAATACATAACAGACTGTGGAAATCCGAGATTCGAAAAAGTTTCGAAACTTCGAGTAGTATGCCGCTGCACCCTACCAGAGGAGGGATCTGCAAATTTCAAGAATATTTGCACCTTTCCCCGTGGCTCTGATACCAAGATAAACTATGTGAAACAAACAACATGGTGATGCTACTCTCACTTCTCTATTATTCAATGAAGACAGATTACATCCTTATATAGGAAAAGACTCTCCCGAGTCGGTTACATGCAAACCAAAAACAACTAGACTCTTAACTATGATGACTCTTAACACACCTACAATTGACTCTCACAACTTGAGCTTACAACTTGAGCTCACTCCATTATTTCTAGGTTTATTAGGTTTTGTATTATTCCAAGATGTCATACCCATTATAAGATTGAAAATCCCATACCCATTGTAAGAGAATTTGCATGTCTCTTGTTAGATAGGGATTAGAGTTCAATTAGTGTCCTTTCTTCGTGAAATAACACTCCAAAGCATAACATATCAACACACTTCATCTTCCCTGATTTAGTTTCCATTTATCTTGATTTAGTTTCCATTTATCACATAAATATAATGAAAGCAGTAGTCTAAACTTTCTATCAAATGATTTTTTTGGGAAATATTTTTTCAGGATATTTATCCGAAATTCAACCTCAAATTGTTAGATCTACAGATTTAAGTGATTATTTTGTATAATCCTTATGCTGAATTTATTTCTACACTTAGAAATAGATTCTAAATAACAAAAAAATAATGAATTAGTTCAAATTTATATCACTATAACAAACCATAATAAAATAAAATAAAATTATAAAAAACGATCACATGTATATAACAAGAACTAGCCCAAGAATAACCTGTCAAGATTGTTGTTAAGCATGTATTCATAAACAAGCAACTTTTGCATTGCCTCAGCACAACAACTTCAGAATGACATTTTTTTAATTCTTTTTTTCCTCTATCGATCGAAGAGATTCCTATGTTCGGGGATGGATAATTTGATCCGAAAGACTTTTCTGCAAGCTTACACCGAGTATATATAGTCTAGAAAATGCTAACAGGTATCAAGCTTACAGAGAGTATACATGGTCTAAAAAGAGTTGATACAGTACTATGGTAGCCCGCAAAATTGAAATCTATGACATTGGACCAAACCGCCACACTTATCTAACCAAACCGCTGCTGGCGGCTAAATCCCTAACGGTGCTTAGGTATTGTACGCTTAAATCCCAGAACGGATATGACAATTACTCAACAAACGTTCTGCTCGCTCTTTTTAAGTGATTTTAGGGTTTTGGCATATGCATCACGATTCTTTTATACATTTGGAAAATCTCTTTATACCGGTGAAATATACAATTTGCTAAGTAACATTGAATGCTGCAATATATTGAATGTTAAGTAGCTATATATTTATTGAATGTTGTAATATATAGTTTACTGAGCAGCATTGAATGCTGCAGCCATATCAAATCATCTTAATATATACACATATTGTATTTTTAATACTATCTAATCATCTTAATATATATGTTGTATTTGCTTCAACATTCAATACTGCTCAGTATGCTGTATATTTCTCACATAAAACAACTGTACATAAACAGGGACTAATGATGTCGTGTCTCACCATGTCAAAGCATAAATTACATAAAATAAATAAATCTGTATTTTATTTATTAAAACACATTGTATTTTTAATATCAATTAATCATCTTAATATATGTTGCATTTACTTCAACATTCAATGCTTCTCAGCATACTGTATATTGCTTACACGAAGGAACTGTACATAGGCAGGGACTAATAATGTCGTGTCTCACCATGTCAAAACATGTGTCTCGCCATGTCAAAACATAAATCACATAAAATAAATAAATCTGTACTTAAAACACAATAATATGTGTGCCATTCATTCTTTGTATTATATATCCAAACCCTCACTTTGTACATTTTCACCATATACGCTGCCTGTATGAATCGCAAACCCATTGCCCGCTTCTTCATTATATTCATATTTGCCTATATTCTTCATGTTTACATTTTCCTTTCTTTAGCTATCCGCGGAGGCTAAACCTAATAAATATTCCATTAGGGAATGCAATATGCGTGATCTCGGCGTCGTTTTTCGCAACAGTGCTGTGGGAACACGTGCCGAACACGGTAGAAAACGAGGGATTTGTAGGGATTGAATAATACGCAGGGGAAATACTAGTTGGAATCATAACAGGCCACTAAGAATTTGTAGAACTGGTCGCTTATAATTTTCCACAGAAAGTGCATACGCATCATCTCCATAACTTTTCCAGGTTGATGTTTCTGCCTGTGAGCTCCCAGGCATACAGTCTGCATCTCTAAAATCAAATCTAATATATCCGTTAATACTGCTAAATACCGAATTGCAAGAATCATTCTGTTCCATGAAGTTACATGTAACGAACTATAAACGGACAGGCCCTGGAATCGACCCAGATGGGCTGAAATTATTGAGGTAAACTGCCCACCTGATTACCAACCTAACCCAGTTGGGAAATCCAATAAAACTAAATGAATGAGTCACTAAATTGCAAGTTTTTTAAAATCCGAATGTACTAAACTTATAAAAATAGTGATGTAATAATAAACTTAGTAAACACTCTCTCTCTTTTTAGAGCTTATACTTCGCTAGTAATGTAATAAAGTGAAGACACTCGCTCTCTTTATAAAGATTATACCTCAAATTTAAAAGAAATTTAATAAAATGAAACGATCCTTCTTAAAGAGTCAATAATCATTTTTATTATACCTCAAATCTAAAAGAAATTTATTCAAATGAAACGATCTTTCTTAAAGAGAAAATAATAATTACCAGCGCTTTCTGTAAGGTTAACCAGCAGCCACAGACGAGGTGGACGAATCTCTCTTCTTCAGGATTTCTAAGGGCGGTATCTTCAAATTGGGATGCTTCAAGTCGTTGTTAAGATTGAAGAATCCCAACTGGAAGATACCGCTCTGAGACACCCTGGTCTGTTTACCCGTCAGAGACGCGACTAACAGTATGCTGTTCGACGCTACATCTGCCGCTTCACGCGGTTTAATCTAAATAAGCAGCGCTAGGAGGACGTAAAATGAAGTTTCTGCTTCCATTTCAATATCTTTGTAGACAACATACACAGAGAGTGAAGTCGGGCAAGAAGCTCCTTATATGCTGTTCATGAAGATAAACTCATCTGATTTGAGTGGTGTCCGTTCAACTTTGAAGAAGTCAATACGTCATATCAGTTGAACGCACACTGTAATTGACTTTACGATTCTAGAAACTAATAATTAAATGGCCATCATGTCAAGACAACCCTTATTTTAGAAACTAATAATTAAAAAGACAAACCTTATTGACCAGACATACTTGACATTATTAACACCCTTTGAATCTCGAGACACATTGTCTTCATGTCAGACAACCAACGCAACCACGTTCATATAAGACAAGCTTCATCCACCCTTATGAAGAGGGTAAGCCTTATCTACTTTGTGTCCAGCTCATCAATTACGTCATTTCCCTGACAGTGTACAGCCATAACGGCGGATGGGATTACCACGGCCTCTGCAGAATTAACATGAAATTAAATCTGTTCATATCACCATGATCGGAAATATCTGAAATCATATTGGAGTTCCCACCTTTGAATCGGAATACTCAGAAGACGCGAGTCATATTCAGGTTCTAATCACCTACTGTTACTCTTCTCGTCATCTTGGAATGATTTGGTTCATTTGAATTCGCCCATCACAGTGTCAAGAATTGAGACCGTTCCCAAATTCATCTTGCACGTGAGTGAAATCGTCTATTTGATTCATCTTGCTGGTATTTTTCTTTGTTCATTTTGCTGGTGATATTGTGGCTGTTATGGTAAAACTGATTGCATATCCCATGCTTGTGAAGTTAGTATGTACAAATATTACATAAATATTTCATCCAAACAATTCTTGCATTAATATTCCATTCCAAACAATAACATGAATAAGTTTCAATAAAATAATTTAATATGCTCTTAACCTAACCGCCGCTCATGCTAATTGTTAAAAGGATGTTGGTTGGTTATGAGCTATTTAAGAAGATGAAAAGGTATAGTCCAAGCCAACACAATTTAACACAGTATGGGTGGGTAGTACCATTATTGAATAATGGGAGAATAATGAAGGATAAAGTTTCACATTGGAAGAAAGAGGGGTTGGTTATGTAAATTTGGATAAAATAGTTATTTTCTATATTTTAAATTGTATTTTTGAATGTATAAATAGATTTAGTCTGTTGAAAAATTCAAAGCATTTTAATTATACAAACTTAATTCAGATCCAACCATTTCTCAACAAATTTTGAACAAAATCAAACTAAAAAAATCATCAAATTAAATGTTCTCCATATGAAACCCACTTTAAAACAGAAACCAACTAATGCATGTGTGCACTTGTAGATATCAGCAGCAGCAGCCCCTGGGACTCATAGCTAGGCTTGAACCCGTGACCTCTCCCCAAACTGGGAGAGTGTGCCCACATCTTGCCAACTGAGCTATCAGAAATATGCTTGTTATACTAGTGGATCGATGATCGAGGGGACAGAAATAAATGAATGACAGCCATTGTCTATAGTTGGAGTGGAAGTGGAAATGAAGTGGGCCGAATACGGGATAAAAAAAAATGAGCGCTCCTTTGTCCTTTTTAAAAGGTAGTTGTATTTGCTGATTTGAATGGTTAAGTTTGTATAATTTAAGTGTGGATTTTTCAGTATACTAAATTCATTTATGCATTCATAAATGCAATTTAAACCCAAAAAATTTAAATTTCAGTATAACGATTTTGTTTAAATTTACATCTAGTCAAAAACCCAAAAAATAAAACTTTTAACCAAACCTTAACTTAATTACATAACCTCATTTTTGTCTCAAACCAATTATAAATCCATATAAAATTTGTAATAAGAAATTTGAAATATTATACACTATTACAACAAAATAATTCAAGCTTTTACTATCACTTACATTATCAATTATAACGATTATTTTTATTTTCTTCCCTTTAACTCACAACTTTAATTTAATTTCTTAACTTTTCATTACCCTCCGTTAACTTATATAACCCTTTACCTTATTCTTAGCTTTTCATTACCCTCCATTAACTCTTAGCTTTTCATTACCCTCCATTAACTCTTATGTAACCCTTTACCTTAAATTTTGCGAGAAGGCTTTTAATTATGTAAGTATTCAATATATAAATTTTCTATTCCATTACTCAATGGCATCCATTATTTTGTAGTAGTTTGTTCTTTGTTGTTTATAGCTTTTTTTATCACCTTTGTCTTTCAATTTAAGCCATATTAACCAATATTCAATATTGTTCCTTAACGTATTAGTGAAAGGAAGCGTAATAACATAATCCATGGTTTGGTATATTTGGGAAAAATTTCCTTACCCAAAACATGCATCAAGGCTAAAATCCAATGTATTGTGCCTTGAACAACCCACTTTTAAGGGAAATTGGGGCTAAAATTCAATGTATTATGTTTTGAACAACCCACTTCTAAGGGAAATTGGAGGTGAAGGAGGCTCTAAACCATGAGACATACCCTTGAGATGGAACCATTGGCCTATGGACTAGGGTTTGATTTACTACTTAAGGGCATTATTGACCAAAGCATGCTTCAAATCCAAAATGTAGACTCTTGCTTGGAAGTACCTACTTGTTATTAACTTAATTTTGTTCAACTATATACATTTAAGTAGTTTCATCCAAAATATCCACATTATTCACCATTTTCCATAATCACTTGATTTTAGTCATATTGTATTTAGCCAAGTGAAACCATGAACTAACCAAAATGTTCATAGCATAATATTTCCCCATTTTTCTACTAGTCAAACAAATACTTTAAAAACTACACTATCATTTTGAAGTAAAAAATCATTATTTTTTCAGTTCATTAATGCCCCTATATCTCTAAAATGATGTAATGTGTACATATGGACCTTGTAAAACCATTGCATTAGTTAAAACCATTTGCTCTAGAATTTATTTAATTCTTAGAATTTAAATGCTCATCAATTTATAAAAAATGAGAAAAATACTCTCAATTAGGGGTTGTTTGATCCAGATTTAGGAGCGAAACGAACTGATCAATAGACTGAATACAATAAACAAAGAGATATGAAGAATAACACAAATATCCAGTGAACAATATCTTCTATTAAATAATGAAATACGATGAAACTGTAAAACTGCAGAACTGAAACAATATCTCAAATAGTGGTAGTTATCTCTAAGAAGAGATGTGGCTGCTAAGTGCATCCGTCTTAGCATAATGGATTGAAATGAGGCTCCAGAGGCATTTTTGATATTACTCATGAATGCCAAAACCATAAACATCCAAAAACCTAACCCTAGAAGGTGAAACGCCAAAAGTCATGTGGGCCCTATGGGTAAGTTGGTGTAATTTGTTACCTCAACTTCCCAAGGTTGTAACTTTTGCATACGACCTCCGTTTTATGCGCGTGATATCACGTTGGAAAGTTATTTAAGAGAACTACACATTTCGTTGTCAAACTTTGACTTCATCTGCAGTTTGACTGTGGCGAGCCAAAAAAATAACGTTTAGGGCCCCAAAACGGCCCTGGAAGTACAACAAGATGTGCTGACATGAAAACATATAAAATAATCCACTTGGATTAGGTGAGAGGCCACCAGTATCCACCTCGAGGATGTGTGGGGCTTCAGAAAAACCTAGAAGTGTAGAACCCACAATTACAAAGCAGTACCGAAGAATGTGCTGAACAAAAATGAACACGCGGAGCCAGTTGGAATAAGTGGGTGGCCACCAATATCCACCTGGATCAATCCTCCCCCCTTAGGAAGCAATGGTTTCCATGGCGTTGAGTTCCCCCATTAGGTGAGGAAACTTCTGCTGGACTTGGCCCCAGGTGAGCCACTTGCCTTGGTATAAGAGTTGCCCTGCCTTGGTGAGTGCCCTTTATCTGTGTGTCCACTATCTGGTCAGTGGATGCTTGTTCCATGCAGTCAGGGTTGAGCTCTATTGGTGTCAGTTGTTCAATGATCTTGGAGGTGTCCCATAACAGTGGAAAATATGGCCAAAGGATGTCCACATTGAATACTAGATGCAGACCAAGGAAGGGTGGAGTATTGAGCTCAAAAGAAATGCTACCCACAACCTTGGTGATAGTGTAAGGCCCATAATGAAGTGGGAAAAGCTTCCTATGGGGCTCAGTGAGATGCTCCTTCTGCAAATGTAACCAGACTTTATTGCCAACCTGAAACTGGTGTGGTACCCTATCTTGATCATGGCGCTGCTTGTACTTAGCATTGGATTTCTACAAAATTTCATGGACTTGTTGGCGGATGTGTTGAATCCGCTCAATGAATATTGTGGCTTTGTTGATCACAGATTGATCAGGGGAAGAGTCTGTCTATGCGGTGGCAAGAGGAAGTGAAACATCAATGGGTCCCAAGGGTTGGAATCCCAGACCCTCCTGAAATGGGCTATGGTCAGTGGAACTATGGAGAGCCCTGTTGTAACTGTGTTGGACATATGGGAGACTCTTTTCCCATGTATGTGGATGCTTAGAATTGTACATGCCCAGGATGTGCACAATCATCTGATTGACGACCTCTATTTGACCATCAGTTTGGGGGTGGAAAGCAGTGGATTTTATGAGCTTGGTGTCCAACAGAGACCAGATACTCGACCAAAAGGTGTTGAGGAACCTGTTGTCTCGGTCGAAGATGGTGGTCCGTGGTATCCCAAAGTGGACCCACACTCATTCGAAGAAGAGCTTGGAACTATCTGCCACTGTGAAATTCTTCTTATAGGCTGTGAGGATGGCCATCTTTGAAAACTGATCAACGACCACAAACAAACAATCATTTTTTTTCTTGGTGGATGGAAAGCCATACATGTAATCCATTGAGATGGATTCCCAAGGATTCTTGGGAATAGGAAGAGGGGTTTGTAAGCCTTGCTTCTTGATGGCTAGCCTGGCAATGGCACAAGCAGTGCAAGATCTGATATACTTGCTGACGTCCTGTCGAAGTTTTGGCCAATAAAAATGTTTCTGAAGAATGACCATAGTTTTCTCTACTCCAAAATGTCCTGCCACCCGACTGTAGTGGGCTTCCCAAATCAACTTTGCACGCTCACTTGTAGGAATACAGAGATGACCCAGGTGACATAAGAGTCTGTCCTAAATGTGAAAACTAGTGACAGTTGTGTCTGTACCCAAGAGATGATATATGGTGGCGAAGTTTGGATCTTGCTGATAAATTTAGGGCCACTCAGATGCTTCATGTCCATAGGAATGGAGCATAGTGGTGAGTGCAACCACAAGAGGCCAAATGAGGTAGTCAACGACATGATTGGAGATACTTTTCTTATACATGATGTTGAGATGGAACTGTTGCAGGTTGGTAGACCATTTCTGATGGTGGTCATTCTGCAATTTCCCCTATGTCTGTATGAACTGCAAAGGCTTGTGATCAGTGTGTATGATCACCTCTTTCTCCAAAATGTAATGTTTCCATTGATGACATGCTTGTACAATGGAATGCATTTCCTTGTCATAGGTGGGGTATTTCCGGACAGTATCAGAGAGTGTCTCACTATGGTATTCCACCGGATGCCCATGCTGAGTGAGAACTGTGCCGAAAACATCGTTAGATGCATCAGTCTCAATATCGAATGGTTGTTGCAGATCGGGAAAGGAGAGTATTGGAGCTTAGCACAAGAGATGCTTCAAATCATTGAATGCTCATAGCTTCTCCTTCCCCCACACAAACTTGGCCCTACCATCACCCTTGGTCACTTGGTTGAGGGCCCATGCAATGTGGGAGAATCTCAACATGAACCATCTGTAGAAGTTGGCTAGTCCCAAAAAGATCTGAAGCTAGATCTGTGTGGTTGGGGTTGTCCAATAACGAATGACTTGGATCTTAGCTGTATCAACATGTACCCCATATTCATCAACAATGTAGCCCAATTATTGAACCATGTTCATGCCAAAAGAGCACTTTTCCAAGTTGGCATAAAGCTTGTGCCGCCGCAGAGTGCTCAAAACCTGTTGAATATGCCACATGTGTTCCTCCCACATTTTTTTGAAGATGAGGATGTCATCCAAATATACTACCACAAAGGAGTTGGTGAAGGGTCTCAATACATCTTCCATCAACCTCATGAAAGTGGCTGGTGCATTTGTTAAGCCAAAGGGCATGATTAGCCATTCGTAGAGTCCTTCTTTAGACTTGAAGGTTGTCTTCCATACATCAGTTCGTTCAATGGGAACCTAGTGGTATCCAGACTTTAGGTCAATATTGCTGAAGAACTTTATCCCCTTGAGTTGGTCAAGAAGGTCATCAATCCTGGGAATGGGGTAGCGATTCCTGACTGTGATTTTTTTAAGGATTTGTAACCAATGCAAAGTCGCCAAGTCCCATCCTTCTTCTGCACCAGTACAATCGGGATTCCGCAAGGGGAGGAGTTGGGTCTCATGTGCCCCTTTTGAATAAGCTCTTAGATATGACACCTGATTTCGTTATTCTCCATCAATGAGAGTCGATAGATTGATCCATTAGGTAAAGGTGCACCGGGGGTCATATCAATTGGATGATTGACTTGGCAGTGTGTCGGTACCTCTGTAGGTGAGGCGAACATGTCTCTGTATTCTTCCACGATCCTGTCCACTTGCTTCTGCTGCAAAGAGAGGCATTGTATAGAGGCCATGGATGTGGTGACGACCTTTTGCTTACTATGAGCATAGATCACAAAGAAGACGAACTTCCCGGTCTTTGAAATGAACTTACTACATTTCTTAGCAGAGATTAAAGAAATAGAAGTAGGCGACGCTACCTCTAGGATCTTGTACAATTGTCTACCCAAAGTAATAATAAAACTACAGGGTCTAGACTCATACACAACATGATGCTTCCACAAATATGGTTGTCCTAAAAAAACATCACAAACTTCAAGGGGAGAAATATCACACAGTACCTCATCTTTGAAAGGCTTGATGTCATAGGGAAGATGACGTTATTGGCTGACACAAAGTTATCTTCCTTGGCGAAGCCAGCTGATGATGTAGGGTTGCAGGTGCGGTGTCGTTGGGAGGTTTAGTCGCTTGACGACTTCTGCTGAAATCAAGTTATTTTTACTACCACTATCGACAATGAAATGAATTGGAGCCCCCCTTGACCCACATCTGCGAGTGAAAGAGGGGTTCCCCTTCCTATGGTTCTTTTGGTTCACTTGGTCGGACTTTGGTGGTAGCAACAGTGGCACTAGGTTCAACATCGATAATATGCTTCCCTCCTTCAGGATTTGACTCAGAATCAAAATTGACCTCTGACTCAGAAGCCTTCAGCTCGACCATAAGGGACTGCTTAGAGCGACATTCTTCGGTGTTGTGCCAAGGACGTTTATGGTACTCACACAATTTTCCCGTGTCCTTCTTCGTCTTCTCATTTCTCTTCTTGTGTTGCGGCTTGGACTGACTGTCCTGAGAGAGACCCTCTTGACTTGGTCCCTTGTTGTGTGGGTTGTGGCTGCCTTTTCCCTGCTTTGGCTGTGAGGGATTTGTAGATCCAAACTCTCGTTGTTTCTTCTTAAATTTTTGCTCAATCTTGATAGCGTATCTATAAGTCGTGCCCAATGAGGTGATGTACATGAAATACATTTATGTTTGAATGTATCTATGCAAACAGTCGCAGTATTTGAGCAACAGATGATGCGCAGAGTCTTTGATACCCAATTTGGTGCGTAGGGTATGGAAAATATTGGTGAAATACGGTACTTTATAGTCCCTTTCTTGATGTAGGGTGGTCCATCTGTTGTACTGGTCCTCGTAGCTTCCAACAAGGTAGTATTGTTATTTAATGGCATCCCGAAAGGAATCCCATGTAGGGGCCACCACAAACATTGTAGATTCCTCCACAGCCCTTTTCTCAGAGTAAGTATCCCACTAGTCTTTAACATGGGGAATGACCTTGAGGAGTGGAAAAGTGATATTTTCCCAATCGAAAAAATTGTAGACCGAAAAATATACTTCGAGCAGATTCAACCATTTATCTACAACATCCACATCTATTAGTCCTTCAAATAATGGAATATCAAAATTTACCTGGACCTTGAAGGGGGTTGCATGGCCACTTGATGAAGATGCTTCTCCTGTGGGCAGTTGTCGAAGGATTTGCACAAAGTTGTCCATCATTTCGTTCCTTTGTCGCGTGAGGGCTTCCTCAAGAATTTTTTTAATAGGATCTCGTGCTCCATCATCTTTATTTTCGTCCCTCGTGGGTTGTTGCCGGGCTCGACACGACTGATCTTGTAATGGGTCGATTGGTTCGAGTCCCAACTTCTTGTACCCAGATTTTGTCGAGGACATGCACGAAGAAAAATAAATGAAGAGGAGACCTCTTTAATACCACTGATCTAGATTTAGGAGTGGAACGAACTGATTAACAGAACGAATACAATAAACACAAAGATATGAAGAATAACACAAATATCCAGTGAACAATATCTTCTATTAAATAATGAAATAGGTTGAAACTATAAAACTGCAAAACTGAAACACTTGCTTAAATGTTGGTAGTTATCTTTGAGAAGAGATGTGGCTACTACATGGATCCGTTTGAGCAGAATGGATTACAATGAGGCCCAAGACTCCATTTTGATATTAGTCATGAATTCCAAAACCCTAGACATCCAAAAACCTAACCCTAGAAGGTGAAACGCCAAAATTCATGTGGGCCCTATGGGTAAGTTGGTGTAATTTGGTACCTCAACTTCCCAGGGTCATAACTTTTGCATACGACCTCCTTTTTAGGCGCGTGATAGCCCCTTGGAAAGGTATTTCATATAGCTACACATTTTTTCATCAAACTCTAACTTCATCTATAGTTTGACTATGGTGAGCCAAAAAAATAACGTTTAGGGCCCCAAAATGGCCCTAGAACTCCAACAAGATGTGCTGACATGAAAATATACAAAATAAGCCAGTTGGATTAGGTGAGAGGCCACCTATATCCACCTGGAGGATGTGTGGAGCTTCAGACAACCCCAAAAGTGTAGAACCCACAATTACAAAGTAGTACAGAAGAACGTCCTGAACAAAAACAGGCAAGAGGATCCAGTTGGAATAGGTGGGTGGCCACCAATATCCACCTGGACCATTGTTTGAAATTGGGCTGGAAAGCCCACTTGGCTTGAAAAACCAAGTTGTTTTACTAAGTACTTTATATTTTTTTTTATGGTTAGCATTTTGGTGTCATAAAAAACATTTTTTAGAAATGGTTTAAGATTGAGAATGGTATTTGAAGGATGTGACATCTACTTTTATCTTCCCATAATAGTGTCTTATAGAGTTAGA
>ML788014.1:346663-357288 GCA_009831015.1 Picea engelmannii
TGTTCACAAAACCAGTACTGTTAGAGAAGCTACAATGGTGCTTGGCTTCTCTTGGCTTGCAGAAAAGGTGATGAACAGAAGTAGGAGCAAGGTATCAAGTTAATTGTTGTCAAGGTGGAGATTGTTGGAAACGGTGACAACAAAACTCATCCGTGAATAGGATTCTAGATCCTATAAACCAGGAGTGGTTGTAACCAATGCACCGAAGTTAAACTATGGATGAGATTACATTTAATAGTCAATTTCTAATATACATTGCTATAAATTTGTATGCTCGTAGAGGCTGTGGGTGTGTCTGAGAGGAGTGAGACTGACTGTAATCTCCATTAGCTGAATAATAAGATAATCGATACCTACGCTTGGTGGACGTAGCCCAACCTTTGGGTGAACCACGTTAATTGTTGTGTTCTTTGTTTGCATGTATGGATTGATTGTCTTATGGTAATTTGTGTTTTCTGCATCTTGCAAATTACAACAGATTCTACCATCAAGTCCATTGATGAGTGACCATTGAATGGTAGATTGACCTGGTGATAGTCAACTCATAATTCCAATAGAATAGCGGGTGCTGGTAGATGCTCTGCGTTAACAATATAATTCTAACTTTTTCACAGTGACAATTCCCTATACGATAACCGTATTACTATAAACAAAATACTATTTCAAACAAATAAAAAAACTTGCCAAATCTCCATCTTCAAACGCACGTCTTGACCCTTAAAACTCATCCTATGTTCAAACATACGTCTTTACACGTAAAACTCACCATAGTCCATTCTACAACAATTGCTCTCTCATAAAATTATAATAATGAACACCCTACTACTTAACAAAAACTCCCATGATCCCTCATTTGCACTCATTGGGTTAATCTCCCATGATCCCTCATTTGCACTGATTGAGTTAATACCTTTTAAAAGGAATTTTTGGAAACACGAGATTTCACCGATCACATTTACACCCTCAACAAGCTATGAACTTGATTGGACTAGTTCCCTTCCCAATTACAACAAGTGCTTTCTCATTAAATTATAATGATGAACACCCTACTCCATGACAAAAATTCCCATGATCCCTAATTTGCTTGTTGACTTAATACATTTTACAAAGACTTTTTGTAAACACTCTGTGCACGATATTCTAGCAACCACATTACACCCTTAACTAGAACTTGATTGGACTAGTTCCCATCCACCATTACAATTTCAAGCCAAAAATGGAAAACAAATGCCTTCCAATGTAACAACACATTACCGCTCAGTTAGTCATTGTGGAATAGGTATTCTAAGGTCACAATAAATACAACAAAAGTATATATTTGTTCATACATGTTATGATTCTTCTTCCTTTCCAGCTGGCCCTTTCTCTTTCTGCTTGGAATCAGCAACATCATCTGCTTGGAAACGCCAAGTAGCAGCAAATTCCCTTCTGCCACACGGAGCAGGTCCCAGACACCTCCATGTTCCTCAATCAAAACATGGTTCTCACAGCACAGTGCATAATTTCTCATCCAGGCAAACAGTTATCTCCACAGACAGTCCTCAGCCAATGGAACTCTTAGTGGTAGCTACACGGGATGCTTTCCCCGCAGAGGAATTACTCTAATTCTGACACCGCCAGAGCTATCAACAGTCTTCAAGACGCCTTCTCCACTGCCACAACTGACAGTGGCGATCTCCACTAATTTGTAGAATGTGCCCACACTCATTGCGGAAGATCATTGCACCCTGTCTTCGCGAGTGAAGCATCAGACAAGAGTTGTTCACCCACTGGCTGAACATCGGAGCTACCCTCTCTCCAGATTTGTCGCCACAAATTGCACCCACGTGAAGTTTGGCATCGATCGCCAGCAATAGGGGCACGCAGCATCTGTAGGTCTCAACAGATCGATTGTGCGACCATTATCAAGCACACAATCTGCACACCCCTCTCTACTACAACTTCTGCACTATAGATTCATCAGATTGCCATGATTCAAATCTTTTACACCCTAGGCGTCTGAATATGACAGCTGGCAACAAGCGATTCAACAGATCTGACCCCATATCGCCGCAGCACATTTATGCTTCACCCAGTCGTTTGCAGTATTCATCTTCTTCACGAGATCTAGCAGGGTTCAACACTGCCTAGATACACCCTATCTATCAGAACATACACCTTGAGCAGGAGCAGCAATCAGATCCATCATATTCTCATGGATCTTTTCTTCCCCAAATTGGCATTGCTATTCTTCACACCTCAGTCACAGCAATCTCACAAAGGTTACATTCTAGACACGGTAAAAATGAATGTCTACACACCCTACAGATGAAGAAAACACGACTGATTATTTACAAATAACAATTAATAATTAACAAAATCACTGTCTAGACTCTAAACTATCGTCTATCCTCTACTGTAAAGAGGATTACAAATGACAAGTTGTCATCTTTCTGAGTTTTCCTGTGCCCAGCCCTAACTTTATTACCATATTAATTAAACAAGATAGAGATTGATGAAAACCTACACTTCAATAGATCATATTAATATTTTTCAGTCTATTTATATCAGATTACATATAGAAAAACGTACACAAGGAACAAATTCAAGTACAGTCAAACAATTCACAGTCCATTTGGCATAGCTGCGTATGTCTGCTGAAGCCGCGCTTCTTTTGACTTATTTTAACCTGTCATACCCATCTTATTATTGCAAATGATATATATGATTGAAAATGCCATAACCATTGTAAGAGAATTTGCATTATTAGATAAAATATAAGAGGCAAACAACACGGTGAGGCTACGCTCACTTCTTTATTACTCAATGAAGATGGATTACATCCTTATATAGGAAAAGACTCTACCGAGTCAGTTACATGCAAATCAAAGACAACTAGACTTTTAACTATGCACTGACTCTTAACATGCCTACAACTGACTATCACAACTGAAGCTTACAATTGACCCAAGTCTCCCCCTTAATGGAGAATGGATTGACTTCTACACCTAACATCTCCCTAAACAGTTCAAACTTAATCTTTCCAAGAGGCTTCGTGAAAATATCAGCAGCATTTTCACTAGTAATACAATACACAAGAGTTATTTCATTTGACTACAACTTTTCTCGAACAAAATGATACCGAGCTTCAACATGCTTTGTCCTTGCATGAAAAATCAGATATTTCACAATATTGATTGAATTTTGATTATCACATCTGATCATCATAGGTTCCTTTCGTTCTTCTCCAACATCTTGAAGAAGTCTTCTTAACCAAACAACTTCACAAGTTGCTACACACAAGGCTTTATATTCTGCTTCAGTAGAAGACAAAGATACATTAGGCTGTTTTTTATTGCTCCATGAAACAACCCCGGATCCAATGTTGAACGCATATCCAGTGGTTGATCTTCGATCATCCAGATTGCCATCTCAATCAAAATCTGAATAACCTATCAACTCAACATCAGATGCATCAGTATATTTAATACCATAATCAAGTGTACCTTTTAGATACCTGAGTACTGCCTTTGTTCCATTCCAATGGCTTTCATGAGGTTTCGCCATGAACTGACTTAACACACTCACAGAATATGAAATATCAGGTTTGATTGTGGTGAGATAATTCAGACTACCTACCATCTGTCTATACACATTGCCATTCACCTCCTTCGAACCATCATCACAAGAAAGTTTCACATTCTGTTGCATGGGAACAGTAAAAGACTTACACTGATCCATTTTAAATCTCTTAGGTATTTCTCTGATATACTTACTCTGACAAACAAAAGTTTGGCCTACATTTCTCCAAACTTTAAGACCTAGGCAGTAATGTAACTCACCAAGATCTTTCATTTCAAATACCTTTGATAACTGCTCCTTGATTTCATCAATTAAC
Organism: Picea engelmannii; assembly: GCA_009831015.1. NCBI lineage: Eukaryota > Viridiplantae > Streptophyta > Pinopsida > Pinales > Pinaceae > Picea > Picea engelmannii. The sequence goes on from ML788014.1 coordinate 350,541, forward strand.
TTCTCTGCATTTCATGTAATTATTAAATCATCAACATATAATGAAATCAATACTATATACCCATGTTCATCAAATTTGGTATACAGATTTGGATCACTTTTGCTCCGCATAAAACCTTGTTGAAGAAATAAATAGTCTATCTTCTCATACCATGACCTAGGTGCCCGTTTTAGTCCATACAATTCTTTCTTTAACTTACACACTAAGTGTTCTTGCCCCTTTTCAACAAACCCTTTAGGTTGAGTAAGTTAAACCTCTTCCTTTAACTCACCATTCAAAAATGAAAATTTAACATCTAACTGATGCAACTTCCAATGATACTTTGTAGCTAAGAAAATTAACATTCTGATAGTGTTCAATTTAGTTACTGGTGCAAATGTTTCAGCATAATCAATACCTTTTGTTTGTAAATACCCCTTTTCCACCAGTCTAGCCTTATACTTATCTATACTACCATCTGATTTAAACTTGGGTTTGTATATCCATTTGTATCAAATGGGCTTCTTATGTTTAGGCAATTCAGTCAATTCTCAAGTATTGTTTTTCATTATAGATCCATATTCTTCCTCCATTGCATTTCGCCATTCATCATGTTCATTAGCTTGATAAAAACTCATGGGTTCTATGACATATTAAATGCTACTCATTAGGGCATAGTCTTTATACCTCTCAGGAAGCTGAATCTGTCTTGAAGATCTTCTCAACTGATTATCTTCCTCCCCACTTTGTGAAGATTTGCCTTCACCTCTAGGTGAACTGTGACTGCTTGAATTGTCCATATCACCGAGTCCTTCTTGCTGTTGTTGCTGCTGTCGCTGCGGGGATGGTTGCTGCTGTCGCTACGGGGATGGATGTTGTTGTTGTTCTTTAACTCCTTCATCAAGAAGTCTCTGCCATTCCTCATGACTGTTGTCGTCATGATTTCCTGCTTTCTGCTCATGGAAAAGTACATCTCTACTTGCAAATACTTTGTGAGTAGCAGGATCAAACAATTTGTATGCTTTAAATTCATAACAGTAGCCAATGAAAATACATTTAGTGTCTTTAGCATCCAATTTCCTCCTATTCTCCTTTGGAATATGTGCAAAAGCCTTACACCCAAATACTTTCAAATTATTAACTGCAGGTTTGGAACCATACAAGGTTTCGAAAGGAGTAACATTATCAAAACACCTTGTTGGAGTTCTATTCTTTAGATAAACTGCAGTATTTATGGCTTTAGCCCAAAATGCATTTGAGAGATTCTTACCTTTCATCATACTGCGTGCACACTCTACCAGAGTTTTGTTTTTCCTTTCGGTGACTCCCTTTTGCTGTGGAGTGCGAGGTACTGTAAACTTCTATACTATTCCATTATCTTTGCAATATTTGTTGAAGTCCTCTGATTTATACTCTCCCCCTTGATCTGAACAGAGGATTTTGATGGATTTTCCTCTCTGTTTTTCCACCATGGTTCTGAATTCCCTATAGTACTCGAAAACATCACTTTTTCATCTAAGGAAGTAAACCCATGTGTATCTCGTGCAATCATCAATAAATAACAGAAAGTAAAATGCACCTCCTAAAGACCTAGTCTGCATAGGCCCACAAACATCAGTATGCACAAGATCTAACACATCTCTCTTTTTCTTATCAAGATTAGAGGGGAATTCATCTCTGTGCATTTTTCCTAATGCACATCCATCACAAGAAACCTTCTCATTCTTTAACATGGGAAGTCTTTCAACCATATTCTTTTTATGTAATAATAGTAAATCAGGATGATTGATGTGTCCATACCTTTGATGCCAAAGAATCTTTGTTGGCATAGTTGCAGAAGTCAGTGCATGATGTGCTTTGCTGGTAACATCAAGTTTGTATAGGCCTCCTGCTCTAACTCCCATTGCAACAGTTTGGAAGTGGTCCAACAGATCCTTCACTATGCAATAATTCTTGAAGAATTCAACCTTCAAGTTTTGATCTGTAATGGTGGACACAGAGATCAAATTTTTCTTTATTCCTAGCACATACACCACATTGCGAATGTGACGAACAGTACCATTCGACAATGTCACGGGAATGTCTCCATATCCCTTGAACTGATGAGCACGGTCATCTCCAAGATATATGCTGGCACCATTATGTGTTTCTTTAAAATTAACATACCAATTTTTATTACAAGTCATATGTATTGATGCTCTGGAATCCACAAACCAGGCATCAAAATCATCTGTTTCAGCAGATACAACAGCGTTAGACACAAACAGCCTAAGATCTCGTGAGTCAAAATTCGGGGGTTCATCAATATCATCACTAGAAATAAATAATCCGTGATCTTGATTTGAAGATTTTTCTGCATAATGACCTGAATGTGTTCTAGGTTTATTTCTAGCCTCGTCACTTTTCTTCTTATGACAATCTTTAATCATATGTCCAGGTCGACCACAATAAAAACAACTCTTATACTCATTCATGTCAGATTGCATACCTTGATTTGGAGATTGTCTTCTTTGCGATGAATTGTCTCTCTGCCATGAACCGCCTCTCTACCATGAACTGCCTCCTCTGCCTCTTACTCCTGATCTCCCTCTTACAGATCTATTATTTGACCACAATGCCAAATCTTTACTCGGAGGCTTCAGATTCCCGCGCCTCTCTTCCTCTTCCAGCAAAATACCTGTCAGTTCTTCAAACGTAGGAGGTTTCTCCCTTGCTGCAAGACGTGTTATGAACATATGATAATCTTCTAGCATACCATTTAAGGTAATAGTCACTAGATCAGTGTTGGAAACAATTTCCCCTATATTTACTAGCTTGTCTTTCACCTCTTTAATGTGACCCAAAAATGAACTAACATATTCATTTCCATCCATCTTAATGCCTAGCAAGTTAGTTTTCAGGAATAAAATGCGATTTGTGTTGCTAGTTTCATACAATGCTTTAAGAGATGTCCATGTTGCAACAGAAGTTGTAGCGTCTCTAATATGTGGAATTGTGCTATCTTTAACTGACATGCACAACAATACCTTTGCCTTGTTTTCGTGCTTCTCCTAGTCTTGGATCTGTGCTACTGTCGCACCGGCAGCCGCATCAAGTTTCAGTTCAGTTCCCTTCGCAATGTTCTAGACACCATAGCCCTCCATGAGCGTCTGCATCTTGAATTTCTAGTTAATGAAGTTCGAGCCATCTAACTTGTTGGCTTCGTTGAGGTAGGTCTCTGCCAGCGGATTCGCCATCGCTGCAAGATATTCTCAGCAAGTAAATCACCAAGGATATGCAACTTTCTGTTGAGTTGTCTCCTGTGCTGAGCAGTCCATCGCTCTGCCTTCGGATCTACTGATCCAACTCTATCTCTGTACTCAACTTAAATCATGCATACATCCACCTTTAAATCATAACACCACCTCACATGTGTATAAACTCATACTCTCATACTCATTTATAAAAAAAACTCTTAAAAAATAATTTTAAATTTCTTAAAAAAATCTTTCCTTAAATCCACAAAACAAAAATATCCACTTTTAAAAAAAAAAAATTATATACTTCACTCAATAAAGTTTGCATGCAAATAACCTCACACTTCAAATAATTGGCTCTTCACTTCACGCTTCAATTAAAAAACTCCACTCCACTTTTAATAAAAAGCTATCATAATAAACTTTATGACTCCACTTTAAAAAACTTTATAATCCACACTTATTCAAATGTTCCTTAAAAACTCAACGCATGCAACCGATTTTCAAAACTCCACTTGCTCAGCACCAAATCCAGAACTAAACTTGAGCATGCAATTTATTTCCACGCTACCTTTGGAATCGCTTTGATTCCTTTCACTTTCCCAGGAGAAAAAAACCCAGCTCAAGTGGCCTATTCTTACCCAGCCTGCGCAACAATAAACTTTTCCACACCTCACGTTATAGCAGCCTGCGGGAACTTTTCCACACCTCACGCTACAATAGATTGCGGAAATCTCCAAAACTTTCCGCACTGTAATACATAACAGACTGTGGAAATCCGAGATTCGAAAAAGTTTCGAAACTTCGAGTAGTATGCCGCTGCACCCTACCAGAGGAGGGATCTGCAAATTTCAAGAATATTTGCACCTTTCCCCGTGGCTCTGATACCAAGATAAACTATGTGAAACAAACAACATGGTGATGCTACTCTCACTTCTCTATTATTCAATGAAGACAGATTACATCCTTATATAGGAAAAGACTCTCCCGAGTCGGTTACATGCAAACCAAAAACAACTAGACTCTTAACTATGATGACTCTTAACACACCTACAATTGACTCTCACAACTTGAGCTTACAACTTGAGCTCACTCCATTATTTCTAGGTTTATTAGGTTTTGTATTATTCCAAGATGTCATACCCATTATAAGATTGAAAATCCCATACCCATTGTAAGAGAATTTGCATGTCTCTTGTTAGATAGGGATTAGAGTTCAATTAGTGTCCTTTCTTCGTGAAATAACACTCCAAAGCATAACATATCAACACACTTCATCTTCCCTGATTTAGTTTCCATTTATCTTGATTTAGTTTCCATTTATCACATAAATATAATGAAAGCAGTAGTCTAAACTTTCTATCAAATGATTTTTTTGGGAAATATTTTTTCAGGATATTTATCCGAAATTCAACCTCAAATTGTTAGATCTACAGATTTAAGTGATTATTTTGTATAATCCTTATGCTGAATTTATTTCTACACTTAGAAATAGATTCTAAATAACAAAAAAATAATGAATTAGTTCAAATTTATATCACTATAACAAACCATAATAAAATAAAATAAAATTATAAAAAACGATCACATGTATATAACAAGAACTAGCCCAAGAATAACCTGTCAAGATTGTTGTTAAGCATGTATTCATAAACAAGCAACTTTTGCATTGCCTCAGCACAACAACTTCAGAATGACATTTTTTTAATTCTTTTTTTCCTCTATCGATCGAAGAGAGTCCTATGTTCGGGGATGGATAATTTGATCCGAAAGACTTTGCTGCAAGCTTACACAGAGTATATATAGTCTAGAAAATGCTAACAGGTATCAAGCTTACAGAGAGTATACATGGTCTAAAAAGAGTTGATACAGTACTATGGTAGCCCGCAAAATTGAAATCTATGACATTGGACCAAACCGCCACACTTATCTAACCAAACCGCTGCTGGCGGCTAAATCCCTAACGGTGCTTAGGTATTGTACGCTTAAATCCCAGAACGGATATGACAATTACTCAACAAACGTTCTGCTCGCTCTTTTTAAGTGATTTTAGGGTTTTGGCATATGCATCACGATTCTTTTATACATTTGGAAAATCTCTTTATACCGGTGAAATATACAATTTGCTAAGTAACATTGAATGCTGCAATATATTGAATGTTAAGTAGCTATATATTTATTGAATGTTGTAATATATAGTTTACTGAGCAGCATTGAATGCTGCAGCCATATCAAATCATCTTAATATATACACATATTGTATTTTTAATACTATCTAATCATCTTAATATATATGTTGTATTTGCTTCAACATTCAATACTGCTCAGTATGCTGTATATTTCTCACATAAAACAACTGTACATAAACAGGGACTAATGATGTCGTGTCTCACCATGTCAAAGCATAAATTACATAAAATAAATAAATCTGTATTTTATTTATTAAAACACATTGTATTTTTAATATCAATTAATCATCTTAATATATGTTGCATTTACTTCAACATTCAATGCTTCTCAGCATACTGTATATTGCTTACACGAAGGAACTGTACATAGGCAGGGACTAATAATGTCGTGTCTCACCATGTCAAAACATGTGTCTCGCCATGTCAAAACATAAATCACATAAAATAAATAAATCTGTACTTAAAACACAATAATATGTGTGCCATTCATTCTTTGTATTATATATCCAAACCCTCACTTTGTACATTTTCACCATATACGCTGCCTGTATGAATCGCAAACCCATTGCCCGCTTCTTCATTATATTCATATTTGCCTATATTCTTCATGTTTACATTTTCCTTTCTTTAGCTATCCGCGGAGGCTAAACCTAATAAATATTCCATTAGGGAATGCAATATGCGTGATCTCGGCGTCGTTTTTCGCAACAGTGCTGTGGGAACACGTGCCGAACACGGTAGAAAACGAGGGATTTGTAGGGATTGAATAATACGCAGGGGAAATACTAGTTGGAATCATAACAGGCCACTAAGAATTTGTAGAACTGGTCGCTTATAATTTTCCACAGAAAGTGCATACGCATCATCTCCATAACTTTTCCAGGTTGATGTTTCTGCCTGTGAGCTCCCAGGCATACAGTCTGCATCTCTAAAATCAAATCTAATATATCCGTTAATACTGCTAAATACCGAATTGCAAGAATCATTCTGTTCCATGAAGTTACATGTAACGAACTATAAACGGACAGGCCCTGGAATCGACCCAGATGGGCTGAAATTATTGAGGTAAACTGCCCACCTGATTACCAACCTAACCCAGTTGGGAAATCCAATAAAACTAAATGAATGAGTCACTAAATTGCAAGTTTTTTAAAATCCGAATGTACTAAACTTATAAAAATAGTGATGTAATAATAAACTTAGTAAACACTCTCTCTCTTTTTAGAGCTTATACTTCGCTAGTAATGTAATAAAGTGAAGACACTCGCTCTCTTTATAAAGATTATACCTCAAATTTAAAAGAAATTTAATAAAATGAAACGATCCTTCTTAAAGAGTTAATAA
>ML788014.1:396864-414655 GCA_009831015.1 Picea engelmannii
CGACGCTACATCTGCCGCTTCACGCGGTTTAATCTAAAAGAAGCAGCGCAAGGAGGACGTAAAAATGAAGTTCCCGCTTCCATTCCAAAATCTTTGTAGACAACATACACAGGAGTGAAGTCGGGCAAGAAGCTCCTTATATGGTGTTCATGAAGAAAAACTCATCTGATTTGAGTGGTGTCCGTTCAACTTTGAAGAAGTCAATACATCATATCAGTTGAACGCACACTGTAATTGACTTTACGATTCTAGAAACTAATAATTAAATGGCCATCATGTCAAGACAACCCTTATTTTAGAAACTAATAATTAAAAAGACAAACCTTATTGACCAGACATACTTGACATTACTAACACCCTTTGAATCTCGAGACACATCGTCTTCATGTCAGACAACCAACGCAACCACGTTCATATAAGACAAGCTTCATCCACCCTTATGAAGAGGGTAAGCCTTGTTCAGAAATTGTCGGAATAACCACAGTGTTCTTCCCACAATTTCTGAACAAATTTCTCACCACAGAAACCTAAATGAACAGGGTAAGCCTTATCTACTTTGTGTCCAGCTCATCAATTACGTCATTTCCCTGACAGTTTACAGCTACAACGGCGGATCGGATTACCACGGCCTCTGCAGAAATAACATGAATTTAAATCCCTTCATATCACCATGATCTGAAATATCTGAAATCATATTGGAGTTCCCACCTTTGAATCGGAATACTAAGAATATTCAGGTTCTAATCACCTACTGTTACTCTTCTCGTCATCTTGGAATGATTTGGTTCATTTGAATTCGCCCATCACAGTGTCAAGAATTGAGACCGTTCCCAAATTCATCTTGCACGTCAGTGAAATCGTCTATTTGATTCATATTGCTGGTATTTTTCTTTGTTCATTTTGCTGGTGATATTGTGGTTGTTATGGTAAAACTGATTGCATATCCCATTCTTCTGAAGTTAGTATGTACAAATATTACATAAATATTTCATCCAAACAATTCTTGCATAAATATTCCATTCCAAACAATAACATGAATAAGTTTCAATAAAATAATTTAATACTCATGCTAATTGTTAAAAAGGATGTTGGTTGGTTATGAGCTATTTAAGAAGATGAAAAGGTATAGTCAAAGACAGCACAATTTAACACAATTTAACACAGTATGGGTGGGTAGCATCATTATTGAATAATGGGAGAATAATGGAGGATAAAGTTTCACATTCGAAGAAAGAGGGGTTGGTTATGTAAATTTGGATAAAATAGCTATTTTTTATATTTTAAATTGTATTTTTGAATGTATAAATAGATTTAGTCTGTTGAAAAATTCAAAAACATTTTAATTATACAAACTTAATTCAGATCCAATCATTTCTCAACAAATTTTGAACAAAATCAAACGCAAAAAATTATCAAATTAAATGTTCTCCATATGAAACCCACTTTAAAACAGAAGCCAACTAATGCATGTGTGCACTTGTAGATATACGTGTTGAAAGTAGACTCTGATTTACCGAAGGTCCACAAAGACTGCAGAGCATTAAAACTAAAGTTGAATTCCATACCATAAATGGTTTCAAATTTCCTAAAGGTTGAAACATTTTCATGCACGGATTGTAATATACAGAGGATGTAGTCCGGTCATTAAAGAAAATGCGTCCGAAATATGCTTGTTATACTCGTGGATCGATGATCGAGGGGACAGAAATAAATGAATGACGGCCATTGTCTGTAGTTGGAGTGGAAGTGGAAATGAAGTGGGGCGAATCCGCGATTAAAAAAAAAAATGAGCGCTCTTTTGTTTTTTTTAATATATATATATTTTTTATTTGATTTTGTTTGAGGAATAATTGTATCTATTGATTTGAGTGGTTAAGTTTGTATAATTTAAGTGTGGATTTTTCAGTACACTAAATCTATTTATGCATTCAGAAATGCAATTTAAACACTAGAAAATAGCAATTTGTTTAAATTTACATCTCATCAAAAACCCAAAAAATAAAACTTTTAACCAAACCTTAACTTAATTACATAACCTCATTTTTGTCTCAAACCAATTATAAATCCATATAAAATTTCTAATAGAAAACTTGAAATATTATACACTATTACAACAAAATAATTCAAGCTTTTACTATCACTTACATTATCAATTATAACGTTACATTATCAATTATAACGGTTATTTTTATTTTCTTCCCTTTAACTTACAACTTTAATTTAATTTCTTAACTTTTCATTACCCTCCATTAACTTATGTAACCCTTTACCTTATTCTTAGCTTTTCATTACCCTCCATTAACTCTTAGCTTTTCATTACCCTCCCTTAACTCTTATGTAACCCTTTACCTTAAATTTTGCGAGAAGGCTTTTAATTATGTAAGTATTCAATATATAAATTTTCTATTCCATTACTCAATGGCATCCATTATTTTGTAGTAGTTTGTTCTTTGTTGTTTATAATTTTTTTTATCACCTTTATCTTTCAATTTAAACCATATTAACCAATATTCAATATTGTTCCTTAACGTATTAGTGAAAGGAAGGGTAATAACATAATCCATGGTTTGGTATACCCGGGAAAAATTTCCTTACCCAAAACATGCATCAAGGCTAAAATCCAATGTATTATGCCTTGAACAACCCACTTTTAAGGGAAATTGTGGCTAAAATCCAATGTATTATGTCTTGAACAACCCACTTCTAAGGGAAATTGGAGGTGAAGGAGGCTCCAAACCCTGAGACATACCCTTGAGATGGAACCATTAACCTATGGTCTAGGGTTTGATTTACTACTTAAGGGCATTATTGACTAAAGCATGCTTCAAATCCAAAATGTAGACTCTTGCTTGGAAGTACCTACTTGTTATTAGCCTAATTTTGTTCAACTATATACATTTAAGTAGTTTTATCCAAAACATCCACATTATTCATCATTTTCCATAATCACTTGATTTTAGTCATATTGTATTTAGCCAAGTGAAACCATGAACTAACCAAAATGTTCATAGCACAATATTTCCCCATTTTTCTACTAGTCAAACAAATACATTAAAAACTACACTATCATTTTGAAGTAAAAAATCATTATTATTTTCGGTTTATTAATGCCCCTATATCTCTAAAATGATGTAATGTGTACATATGGACCTTGTAAAATCATTGCATTAGTTAAAACCATTTGCTCTAGAATTTATTTAATTCTTAGAATTTAAATGCTTATCAATTTAAAAAAAAATGAGAAAATTACTCTCAATTAGGGGTTGTTTGATCTAGATTTAGGAGCGAAACAAACTGATTAACAGACTGAATACAATAAACACAGAGATATGAAGAATAACACAAATATCCAGTGAACAATATCTTCTATTAAATAATAAAATACGATGAAACTGTAAAACTGTAGAACTGAAACACTTGCTCGAATAATGGTAGTTATTTCTGAGAAAAGATTTGGCTGCTACGCACATCTGTCTGATCATAATGGATTACAATGAGGCTCCAGAGGCATTTTTTATATTACTCATGAATGCCAAAACCATCAACATCCAAAAACCTAACCCTAGAAGGTGAAACGCTAAAAGTCATGTGGGCCCTATGGGTAAGTTGGTGTAATTTGTTACCTCAACTTTCCAAGGTCGTAACTTTTGCATATGACCTCCGTTTTATGCATGTGATATCCTGTTGGAAAGTTATTTCAGAAAACTACACATTCCGCTGTCAAACTTTGACTTCATCTATAGTTTGACTGTGGCGAGCCAAAAAAACAATGTTTAGGGCCCCAAAACGGCCCTGGAAGTACAACAAAATGTGCTGACATGAAAACATATAAAATAATCCACTTGGATTAGGTGAGAGGCCATCAGTATCCACCTCGAGGATGTGTGGGGCTTCAAAAAACCCTAGAAGTGTAGAACCCACAATTACAAAGCAGTACAGAAGAACGTGCTGAACAAAAACGAACACGCAGAGCCAGTTGGAATAAGTGGGTGGCCACCAATATCCGCCTGGATCAATCCTCCCCCCTTAGGAAGCAATGGTTTCCATTTCGTTGAGTTCCCCCATCAGGTGAGGAAACTTTTGCTGGATTTGGCCCCAGGTGAGCCACTTGCCTTGGTGTAAGAGTTGCCCTGCCTTGGCAACCCAATAATGTTGGATCTGCTGTTGGTGAGTGCCCTTGACCTGTGTGTCCACTATCTGGTCAGTGGATGCTTGTTCCATGCAATCAAGGTTGAGCTCTATTGGTGTCAGTTGTTTGACGATCTTGGAGGTGTCCCATAATGGTGGAAAATATGGCCGAAGGATGTCCACATTGAATACTGGATGCAGACCAAGGAAGGGTGGAGTATTGAGCTCAAAAGAAATGCTACCCACAACCTTGGTGATAGTGTAAGGCCCATAACGAAGTGGGAAAAGCTTCCGATGGGGCTCAATGAGATGATCCTTCTGCAAATGTAACCAGACTTTGTTGCCAACCTAAAACTGGTGTGGTACCCTGTGTTGATCATGGCGCTTCTTGTACTTAGCATTGGATTTCTGCAAAATTTCATGGACCTGTTGGCGGATGTGTTGAATCCGCTCAATGAATATCGTGGCTTTGTCGATCACAGATTGATCAGGGGAAGAGTCTGTCTATGCAGTGGAAAGAGGAAGTGAAACATCAATGGGTCCCAAGGGTTGGAATCCCAGACCCTCGAATGCTCGTTGCTTCTCCTTCCCCCACACGAACTTGGCCCTACCACTGCCCTTGGTCACTTGGTTGAGGGCCCGTGCAATATGGGAGAATCTCAACACGAACCATCGGTAGAAGTTGGCTAGTCCCAAAAATCTCTGAAGCTTGATCTGTGTGGTCGGGGCTATCCAGTAACGCATGACTTGGATTTTAGCTGTATCAACATGTACCCCATGTTCATCAATAATGTAGCCCAAGTATTTAACCATATTCATGCCAAAAGAGCATTTTTCCAAGTTGGCATAAAGCTTGTGCCGCCGCAGAGTGCTCAAAAACTGTTGAATATGCCACATGTGCTTCTCCCACGTTCTTTTGAAGATGAGGATGTCATCCAAATATACTACCACAAAGGAGTTGGTGAAGGGTTTCAATACATCATCCATCGACCTCATGAAAGTGGCTGGTGCATTTGTTAAGCCAAAGGGCATGACTAGCCATTCGTAGAGTCCTTCTTTAGACTTGAAGGTTGTCTTCCATACATCAGTCGGTTCAATGGGAACCTGGTGTTATCTAGACTTTAGGTCAATCTTGTTGAAGAACTTTACCCCCTTGAGTTGGTCAAGAAGGTCATCAATCCTGGGAATGGGGTAGCGATTCCTGACTATGATTTTTTTAAGGCTTTGTAATCAATGCAGAGTCACCAAGTCCCATCCTTCTTCTGCACCAGTACGATCAGGATTCCGCAAGGGGAGGAGTTGGGTCTCATGTGCCCCTTTTGAAGAAGCTCTTGGATATGACGCCTGATTTCGTCATTCTCCATCAACGAGCGTCGATAGACTGGTCCATTAGGTAAAGGTGCGTCGGGGGTCATATCAATTGGATTCTTGACTTGGCAGTGTGTCGGTACCTCTGTAAGTGAGGCGAATATGTCTCTGTATTCTTCCACGATCCTGTCCACTTGCTTCTGCTGTAAAGAGAGCCTTTATGTAGAGGCCACTGATGTGGCAACAACCTTATGATTACTGTGAGCATAGATCACAAAGAAGACGAACTTCCCAGTCTTTGAAATGACCTTACTACATTTCTTAGCACAGATTAAAGAAATAGAAGTAGACAACGCTACCTATGGTATCCTATACAATTTTCTACCCAAAGTAATAATAAAACTACAAGGTCTAGACTCATACACAACATGACGCTTCCACAAATATGGTTTTCCTAAAAGAACATCACAAACTTCAAAGGGAGAAATATCACACAGTACATCATCTTTGAAAGGCTTGATGTCGTAGGGAAGATGACACTAGTGGTTGACACAAAGTTATCTTCCTTGGCGAAGCTAGCTGATGGTGTAGGGTTGCAGGTGCAATGTCGTTGGCAGGTCTAGTCGCTTGACAACCTCTGTTGAAATCAGGTTATTTTTACTACCGCTGTCGACAATGAAATGAATTGGAGCCCCCCTTGATCCACATTTGTGAGTGAAAGAGGGGTTCCCCTTCCTATGGTTCTTCTGGTTCACTTGGTCGAACTTTGGTGGTAGCAACAATGGCACTAGGTTCAACATTGATAATATGCTTCGCTCCTTCAGGATTTGACTCAGAATTAGAATTGGCCTCTGACTCAGAAGCCTTCAGCTCGATCATAAGGGACTGCTTAGAGCGACATTCTTCGGTGTTGTGCCAAGGACATTTATGGTACTCACACCATTTTCCCGTGTCCTTCTTCGTCTTCTCATTTCTCTTCTTGTGTTGCGGCTTGGACTAGTTGTCCTGAGGGAGACCCTCTCAACTTGGTCCCTTGTTGTGTGGGATGTGGCTGTCCTTGCCCTGCTTTGGCTGTGAGGGATTTGTAGATCCAAACTCTTGTTGTTTTTGCTTAAATTTCTGCTCAATCTTGATAGCGTATCTATGAGTCGTGCCCAATGAGGCGATGTACTGGAACTCCATTTATGTTTGAATGTATCTATGAAAACAGTCATGGTATTTGAGCAGTAGATGATGCTCAGAGTCTTTGATACCCAATTTGGTGCATAGGGTATGGAAAATATTGGTGAAATATGGTACTTTCTAGTCCCTTTCTTGACGTAGGGTGGTCCATTTGGTGTACTGGTCCTCGTAGCTTCCAACAGGGTAGTATTTTTATTTACTGGCATCCCGAAAGGAATCCCATGTAGGGGCCACCACAAACATTTTAGATTCCTCCACGACCCTTTTCTTAGAGTAAGTATCCCACCAGTATTTAACATGGGGAACGACCTTGAGGAATGCAAAAGTGATATTTTCCCAATTGAAAAAATTGTGGACCAAAAAATATCCTTTGAGCAGATTCAACCATTTATCTTCAACATCCACATTTACCAGTTCTTCAAATGATGGAATATCAAAATTTACCTGGACCTTGAAGGGGGTTGCATGGCTGCTTGATGAAGATGCTTCTCCTGTGGGCAATCGTCGAAGGATTTGCACAAAGTTGTCCATCATTTCATTCCTTTGTCGCGTGTGGGCTTCCTCAAGAAAATTTTTAATAGGATCTCATGCTCCATCATCTTTATTTTCGTCCCCTGTGGGTTGTTGTCAGGCTCGATGCGACCAATCTTGTAATGGCTCGATTGGTTCAAGTCCCAACTTATCATACCTAGATCTTGTCGAGGACACGCACGAAGAAAAATAAATGAAGAGCAGATCGCTTTGATACCACTGATCTAGATTTAGGAGCGGAACGAACTGATTAACATAACGAATACAATAAACACAAAGATATGAAGAATAACACAAATATCTAGTGAACAATATCTTCTATTAAATAATGAAATAGGTTGAAACTGTAAAACTGCAGAACTGAAACACTTGCTCGAATGGTGGTAGCTATCTTTGAGAAGAGATGTGGCTACTACGTGCATCCTCTGAGAAAAATGGATTACAATGAGGCCCAAGACTCCATTTTGATTTTACTCATGAATTCCAAAACCCTAGACATCCAAAAACCTAACCATAGAAGGTGAAACGCCAAAATTCATGTGGACCCTATGGGTAAGTTGGTGTAATTTGGTACCTCAACTTCCCAGGGTCGTAACTTTTGCATACGACCTCCTTTTTAGGCGCGTGATAGCCCGTTGGAAAGGTATTTCATATAGTTACACATTTTGTCATCAAAGTCTGACTTCATGTACAATTTGACTATGGAGAGCCAAAAAAACAACATTTAGGGCCCCAAAACAACCCTGGAACTCCAACAAGATGTGCTATCATGAAAAGATACAAAATAAGCCAGTTGGATTAGGCAATAGGCCACTCATATCCACCTGGAGGATGTGTGGAGCTTTAGACAACCCCAAAAGTGTATAACCCACAATTACAAAGTAGTACAGAAGAACGTGTTGAACAAAAACAAACAGGAGGATCCAGTTGGAATAGGTGGGTGGCCACCAATATCCACCTGGATCATTGTTTGAAATTGGGCTGAAAAGCCCACTTGGCTTGAAAAACCAAGTTGTTTTACTAAGTACTTTAGATTTTTTTTCATGGTTAGCATTTTGGTGTCATAAAAAACATTTTTTAGAAATGGTTTAAGATTGAGAATGGTATGTGAAGGATGTGACATCTACTTTTATCTTCCCATAATAGTGTCTTATAGAGTTAGAGGTTATTTACATGCATGGGTTTGATCTCAATTTAATCAAAATCATGAAAACTATTAAATTTAACCTACTCTATGAACTCAATATACTCAAAATCCATAGCATGTTAACCGATCTTGTCTAGCATGTTAGTTACCACTAACAATCAAAGATAATCAACTAAAATGATTTTCACAAGGGTTAGAGGATGGGTATGCATCTAGGATTTCTTATGAGTAAATATATTGAAAATTGAAAAGTATGGATTTTGATTCGTGGGGTTAAGATAAATTTTAAAAATGTAAGCTAGTTCGAATGTGAATATGTTTAATGCTACCTATAACTATGAAATTTTAAGATGCTAGTTTTATTATATCAATGCAACTCCCTAAATTGTTATTGTTGTTTTCCATCCTTAAACATCATATATTGGAATAAGTTTTGCACAATATTTTCCAAGCTAGAAGCTCTTTACTAATGTTAATATGTGCTTACCATTTCCATGTGATCTCTAATAGCGTACTTGCAAGAACACTGCCAAATTTTAGTAACATTAGCTCCACTAAATCCTTATGTGTATTGAGTAAGAGTTGCAATTTAAACATCCTTTGCAACAAGAAACTTATGAAAAAAATCTTTAAAGATCTAAAAGCGGAAAGCTTCATCACTTTATCCAAACCACATTTTTAGGAGTTATGTGCCTCTAACATTGATGAAGTCAGTTAGATTTCCCATTGGTAATGGTTCCCTCATAATCAAAGTTCTTAATTCAAAATAATTCATTGGAACTATGCTAATGGAAACATTGAGTTCCCCTATCTACCCTAGTTCCCTTTGTTGGATTACTGAGAGGGGGGCTGAATCGGTAATAGAGAAATCTAATCCTTTTTAACCATATAATCCAAGTGTTATATCAATGTAGCATTATCATCCAATAATTGCAGAGTAAATAAGCAATGAACAAATAAACAATCATACACATACACAATACACCAATGTTTTATGTGGAAACCCAAAGTGGGAGAAAACTACGAAATGCTTTTTCTTATATGTCTTGAAGAATTACATTCATTGGAAGCACCAACTTTCTTTTTTTTCCAGCTGCAACTAGAAGGAGGCTCCAACCCCCTAGTTTCTTAGGCTGCAACCTGAGGGAATCTCAAACTCCCCAATTCTTTGGCTACAACCAGAAGGAGGATACAACCCCCTGTGATCTCCAGTTACAATCGAAAAGTGGCTACAACCACCTGTCCTTGCCTCGTCCAACCGCCCTGAAGTAGAAGTAGAATGATTGAACCACTGCCACACTATCACTGTGAGATATACCATTGTAAACCTGTACCAATAAACCTACACCGAACAACCTGTACCAATAAACCTGAACCATGCATCAACCATGCATCAACTTGTACCTCAACCTGTAATCAACCTGTACCATAAAAAAGTGCATCAACCATGCACCAACCTATACCAAACAACCTGTTATCAACCATAAACAAGTGCATCCAACCATGTACCAATCATGTATCAACTACTCATCAACTATGACTCATCAATATGTACCAACATCATCAACTATACACCTCATGTATGTGCCAACTCATCAGCTACTTGTCTCAACCATGTACCCAACATGTACCTCAACCAAAAGACCTCATCAATTTCATCATCCAAATCTCATTTGTAACTCTGTAATAGACCTGGTGTATATGATCACATACCTACAAACCTTTCTTAACTTTAACAACAAGAGACTAGCATTTTCATCAAACTTTTATTTAGTCTCACATGACTAGTTTTGGATTAGTCAACAACCATAACTTGAAATAATCATAACTATGTACTTGTAATGAATAAGGATATGAAAATAGTACACAATGTTCTTCAGTGTATTTTTTGTAATTCCTCCAGGTTTCACTACTTGGAACATCTCAGAAAAGGAGTTATAGCAAAAATGACATACCTTGTTGAATTTTAGCTTATACTAGAGAACAAACTTGTAAAGCGTTCCCCACATGGAATGTTTGTTATATGGATCTAAAATTTTTACACAGAATACTACAGAATGTAATCTAACCAACACATTTGGTCTTACCTAATTTGGATCTTTTATGAAGAAGTTATGACATTTTTACCCGAAACACATGTTTTAGACTAGTTTAAGGACTAGCCACAAACCCTATTTTCCACGGAATGTAACTCAAAATATACAACGAACCAAAAGCTGACATTCGTACCACAACTACTTGGATATGTTTTCTCAATGAAATATCAATTTCACCGTCTGAATCATTCTAGAAAAACATTTATTGCAAAAATGGTGAGATGACTTGTAAATAACATACCTTAGAAAGCATCATCAAAAGAATTTATCCTCCCTTGAATTTCGACCTTCTTTACTTCACCTTCTCTCTAAAATTTGGCTTAGATATCCTTTGGTTACCTCAGTCACCTGTAGATATTCAATATGCTCAAGTGTGATTAAAATTAGAGAGCCTTTCCTCTTATTTATACTTTCATATAGCTTCTTCAAGGGGTTACCTTTTGACCATCTTAACCCACTTTCTCTATTTTAGGGTTAACCAACTTCTAGCCACTTGTCCAATTACTAATTTATCCATTAAATTTATTATTTAAATAATTTATTTTGTATCCACTTTGACTTATAATACACTCATCACTTCACTTTACCTCAAGGGGTTACCTTCTAACCATTTTAAACCACTTTGCTTATTTTAGGGCTAACCCACTTCTAACCACTTGTCAACTTAGCAATTTCTCCATTAACTTTATTATTTAAATAATTTCTTTTGTATTCAATTTGAATTATAGTACACTCATCACTTCACTTTATTATTTACCTTCTAAAATATCTTAAACCACTTCGACTACTTTGACCTTTTGGGGCTTCTAGCCAACATATGAGGGTCCTCCAAACTCGTAAGGCCATAACTCTCAAACCATGAGGAGTTATGTGACGTTCCACATACCACCAAAAATGACATGACATGTAATATCCATATAGAATAGTCTTACCTACAAATATATCAAAATGCATACCATTATACATCAAACAAACTTGGGTCCATTACCCAAACCTGGGTTCTCCAATTTCACATGGCCATAACTCTTTAATGGTTGATATCAATGACAACCAACAATCCATACCAAATGCCCATCAACCTAAGACAACTGTCTGAAAATCTCCCCCTTTGGAATTGATGGCAACACCAACATTGATGGCAACACTTAGTCATGATAACAATCATGCTTATACTCATCATCAATGTTTCTATCTCTCCCCCTTCGACATCAATGGAAAAGGGTATCTCCCTTTGGGGTTGCTCCCCCTATGACCATCGCTCCCCTTGGAACCATGCCTTTGTGCTCTTTCTCCAAGCATTTATATTTGCATATGATAAATCTCTCCCCCTTTGTTATCAATGGCAAAGGTATCTTTCCATCTAGAGATGCTCCCCCTAACTGAACTATCCTTGGGGATACTCCCCTTGACTGAAATCTTCCTGAAACTGATATTCCAACCCGAATTGTTCTCTTTATGGTGCTTCCTCATGTAAATCTAAAACATATAAAATAAGCATTCAAAAGCATTCATTTTGGAGTAGAAATTATTCTGAGTCTCTAGTAAAGATACTCAAAGGCTTCCTGTGGAAGCGGCTTTGTAAATATGTCTGCCACTTGTTATTTTGTGCCCACATATTCAACTATGATGTTCTTCTATGCAACCTGTTCTCGTAGAAGGTGATACTTTATTGGAATGTTCTTCATTTTGGAGTGCATCATCGGGTTGTTTGAGATACTCATGGCACTTTTATTATCACAATAGATTGGAATGTGATCATCATATTCAACCTGTATATCTTTCAGAGTTTGTTTGATCCAAATAACCTGTGTACAACATGTTGTTGCTGTAATATACTCAGCCTTGGTTGTAGATAAAGAAACTGATGATTGTTTCTTTCTTATCCATGATACTAAACACTCACCTAGGTAGAACATTTCTCCATTGGTGCTTCGTCGATCATCAATACAACCTGCCCAATCTACATCTGTGTAGGTAATAAGTGATAGATCCTTTCCTTTTGGATACCATAATCCAAACTCTTTCATTCCTTTGAGATATCTGAAAATCCTCTTCACTGTTAATACACGTGATTCCTTTAGTGCTGCTTGAAATTGTGCCACCTGTCCAACTTCATTCAATTTATTCCTATAAAACCACTTTGTGCCGATCACATTCTTATCCTTTGGTCTTGGAACCGATTCCCAAGTGTCATTTTTCTCTATTTGATCCAATTCTTCATCCATGGCCTTATTCCAAAATTCATCCTTGCTGGCCTCTTCAAAATAGGTTGGTTCAATCGTAGATGTGAGTGCTAGGTGTGTTTGTTCTGGTGAACGCATTCTTCTTCTAGTCTCAACTCCTTCATCTTTGTTTATGATAATCTGATCTGAAGGATGATTCTTCTGTACTCGTCTGCTAGGTGTCTTTGGAGTCACTTGCTGAACTTGATCTTTTGATTCTGTCGGATCCTCTTCATCTTCTCCTTCTTTTCATTTTATGTTTCTTCTTCGTAAAGCTGTTCCATTGATTCATTTTCTTCTTCCTTCAATTCTTGTCTACCTGTTTCATCAATTGTTACACTGATGCTTTCCACTACTTTGTTCAATCTCAGGTTGTAACACTTGTATTCTTTTCTTGTACTTGAGTAACCAACAACTACTCCTTTGTCCACATGAGAATCAAACTTTCCCATTCTACCATCTTCTCTTTTGATGTAGCATTTTCTTCCAAAAACTCTGAAGTGCTTCACATTTGTTGGTCTTCCTTTCCATATCTCTCAAGGAGTTTTGTCAGTGCTGTTTCTGAGCATTACTCTGTTTTGAATGTAGACTGTTGTATGCGCTGCATGTCTCCAAAAACTATCTGTCAATTTGGAATCCATTAGCATTGCTCGATCCATTTCCTATATTGTCATGTTCTTTCTTTCAACAAATCCATTATGTTGAGGTGTCCTAGCAATGGAGAATTGCCTTTTTATTTCATGACTGCTGCAGTAGTCCATAAATTCCTTTGAAGTGAACTCTCCTCCATTATCATATCTCAAGCATTTGATTTTTGAATCCATTTCATTTTCAACCATTTCCTTGTAGATATTGAAGTTTTCAAAAGCTTCTGACTTATTCTTGAGAAAGAAAACTGCAGTCATTCTTATATAATCATCAACTAATAACATAAATTATTTCTCACCTTTTAAACCCTTTGTTATAGTTGGTCCAACTAGTTTAGTATGCATAATTTCCAGTGGTCTTGTCGTTGAATATTCTTTTTATTTGAACCCAGTCTTTGTTTGCTTTCCTTGTTGACAATTCTTGGATAAAGTGTTCGTTGGTTTCGTGATCTGGGGCATTTCTCTGACTTCTTCTCTTTTGCTAACTTTGAAAAGGTTATCAAAATGTATGTGACCCATTCTTCTATTCCATAACCAACTTTCATCTTCCTTTCCTAGACAACACTTTTCATTTCCAATTTCACTTAACACATATATGTTGCTTGAAGTTCTCGCAGCTGTAGCAATCAATTTTCCTGAACCTTCTTTTCTTATCTCACACTTTTGTGAATCGAAAGTAACTTTATGACCTTGGTCACACATTTGATTCACACTTAGAAGATTATGTTTCATATCTTCTACTAGTAGAACATTTTCTACCTTTGTATTCTTGTTCCCAATTCTGACTGTGCCTTTTCCAATGATTTTAGCTGAATCATCATTTCCAAAGGAGACTGATCCATCTCTTTCCTTTATTAATTTAAGAAACCTGTCTCTATCACCTGTCATGTGTTTTGAACAACCACTGTCAACATACCAACCATGTTTCTTCTTCTTAGCTTGTAGAGCGAGTGTGCATTCTTCATTGCTGTATTGATTCTGCTTTCTTATCCATGTCCTTTTTTGAGGTTCATGTCTGTGATTGTTGTTGTTCTATTGTGGTTCTATAGGAGGGATTTTCATTCTACAATATTTTTCCATGTGTCCAAAGTTGTTACACTTGTATCATTCCACTTCAGTGCTCAATGATTCAAACCTATTGTAACTGTTAAGGTTTAAGCTATTATTAGGTTTCTTTTCAAGTCATTAGATAACCATAGCATAGATAGGATCACTGAGAAATACACAATCACAAAAGAAACAACATTTATCCTGGGAAACCCTCATGGGGAAGAAAACCCAACAAAACCTTCCTTAATATAGATAGCCGATATAATGCCAAGAGAATAAACCAAACAAGACAGAAATTCCTCTCCCAAGTATGCACCTCTCTCTCTTCCTTCTTCTCCAACTGCAGCTCCAAACTTGAGCTCTGATGAACAAGTAAGTGAGTGAACAAATGAGGTGTTAGCCTCTCTTATTTATACAATCTGGCAGGCGTTGAACTGGGGTGTCTTTTCATTGGCTGGGCTGACTTCTCATTCTGGGTGGTTATAACCACTTTAATATATTCTGGCTGGGCTGAGTTCTCATTTATCCTATTACAATTAGGGTTTGACCAATCCAAAAAAGGGGATTTGGTCATTTACAATACCCGACACGATCAATCCACAAAAGGGGATTTGGTCATTTACAATATCCGGCATGATCAATCCACAAAAGGGGATTGATCTAATGAATAATACATCAATAATAATTAGAATACTCTTTGCAGTTGCAATATTTAAACACTCCCCCTTAACAAGAAGGGTATTCTACAACAACATCAGGTGAGAGAGAGGGCAACATCATCAACAACATCTTGGAGCACTGACTGGAATATCTATAAATCATTGGAAGTTTTTCTCATCATCAATATCATCATTCACAACAAGGAGCTGGAATGGCATCATCATCCTCATCGGCACGAGGCTAAGGTAACATCATTATCATCTTAATCATCTTCAACAAGGAGTTGAAGTGGCATCATCATCATCATCTTCAACAAGAGGCTGAAGTGGCATCATCGTCATCAACTTCAATAAGAAGCTGAAGTGAAATCATCATCATCAACTTCAACAAGAAGCTGAAGTGGCATCATCATCATCAACTTCAACAAGAAGCTGAAGTGGAATCATCATCATCAACTGCATCAACATGGATTAGTACAACACTAATACATCATCATCATCAATAACAACATAAGGATGATACAACATCAAAAACAACAATATCACAACACAAAGGCTGGAGTATCATCAACAACAACAACATCACAAAATGAAGGCTAGAGCATCATCATCAACAACAACATCACAACACGAAGGCTGGAGCATCATCAACATTAGCACTAGGCTGAGAGTTTTCAACACGAGGATGGAATCATAGCCCGAAGGTGGCTACACAATATCATTAACACGAAGTTGGCATCACAACACAAGGCTGGCACATCATCACAACACGAGGCTGACACATCATCACAACATGAGGCTGGCACATCATCACAATAATTAAGCTGGCACAAAGCACAACAATTAAGCTAGAATCACAACACACTACTCCCCCTTTCGAGGGAGGTCCTTTCAGACTACACAATATGATCAACATTTTCACTGGAGTAGTGTACTAGCCTTCGTTGGAGTAACATACCAACCTACACTGGGGTAATATACTAGCCTGCATTGGAGTAGCATACCAACCTGTGTTGGGGTAGCATACCAGCCTGCGTTGGAGTACCAACCTGTGTTGGGGTAACATACCAGCCTGTGTTGGAGTACCAACCTATTCATCTATGTAATCATATTGGAGTTTTATAGCTCCTCTCTGCATCATATCATGGGTGAAGTGATATCGGATCTCTATGTGCTTTGAATCATCATGAAACACATGGTTCTCCATCATTTTTATACAACTTGGTTATCACATAGAATCACGATGGATTCCATCTCTAGATCAAATAGATCGGTCAACAACATCTGAAGCCATATGGCTTCACAACTAGTGTAACATGCAACAATGTATTATGCTTCTATCATGCTTGGAGCAATGTTGAATTGCTTCCTACTCTACCATGAGAGTCATGGATGAATCCAGACTGAAATAACATCCTGAAGTGCTCTTTTTATCAGAAGCACTTCCAACTCAATCTAAATTGATGTAACCACTCAGTCTGAAGTCATGATCTCCATCATAACTGAGACCACAATTTAATGTACCCTTAAGGTACCTCATCACATGTTTTGCAACAACTAGATGAACATGTCTGGGTTTTACCATAAACTGACTCAAGGTGTTCACAGCAAAACAAATATCTTGGTTTGGTGTTCGTCAGATACATCAACGATCCAATGATCTATCTATACAACATGGCATCCATCAATTCTAATGAAGTGTCGACTAGGAGCTTCAACTTTGTTTCCATGGGTGTATTCATGGACTTGCACTCCAACATATCAAATATCTTCAAGATTTCAACTGCATACTTCCCTTGGTTAAGGAATATCCTCTCTCAGCTCTTCCATACCTCAAGACCTAAGAAATAATGCATTAGAATAAGGTCTTTCATCTCAAATTCTGCAGCGAGCTTCTTCTTACATTCGTTGATGAGATTTTCTTCTCTAGTTACGAATAAGTCATCCACATACAATATAAATATAATAGGCTCATCATTCATAACCTTGAGTAGAGGTTAGAATCATCTTTACTCTTGGTAAATCCCAAGCTCGTCAGAAAATTGTTTATCCTTCCATACCAAGCTCTAGGAGCTTGCTTCAACACGTACAAAGCTTCCTTGAATTGGTAGACATGAGTCTTTCTATCTTCAATCTTCAAACCAAATTTTCACGTTACATTGTACCAATCTGGTACACTTTCTCAACTACAACTCAATCTACACAAACATGTGCTAGCTCTATGTTCTTTCTGCAAGGCATTATCTGTCTTACTGTCCGGGAGTATGTCCTCTACTCTCTTTGCAATTGTTCCTTCTGGAATCTGGGATTCTGCACCTACAGCTTCTCTGAGGCTGAGAATGACTGCTTCATTCTCACTGTGGATGCTAAAATATGAGAGTAACTCCTCTTATTTTATCATGGCAACAGTTTCATCTGAAACTGAGAATAGCTCAATAACTGATATTGAAGCTAGCTCTTCTTATTTCATGGAGGTAACTTTATCTTACATTGTAGTCATGTCTCCATGACCCAACTAATGTAATGCATCAACTACCACTTGATTTTAAATATGGGGATTGCTCCCCCTACATCTCATACTCTATAGAATCATGGTTGTTATGGTTGTCTTCATAAATATTGGAACTATTTCTTCAATAATTGGAGTAAGTGTCTCATCATAGTCTTCTCCCTCTTGTTGGGAGAATCCTCTTAGACACACATCAATCTTTGTACATCTGCAACATGATTTGATATGTATAGATCAATCTTGGAAGGCAATACTAACTTCTCTTCTAGTCTCACGGAAGAATCCATATCCTAGTATTTCTGACTAGCTTCC
>ML788014.1:440819-452331 GCA_009831015.1 Picea engelmannii
GGCGCATCTCTTGGGGAGGACTTTCTGTATTGGTTTGAGTTATCTCTTGAACATTGTATAAGCTATTTATGATAAGGAAGTTTTTGCTGGGTTTTCTTCCCCTAGAGGGTTTCCCAGGATAAATCCTGTGTCTCTTGTGAGTGTATTTCTCAGTGATCATGTTCTTATTATGCTCTTATCTAATGAAATGCAAAGAACTATAATAATGGCATAAACATTAACAGGATTAACACCTAATTGGTCCATGAACTCTATTTAAATAGCATGGAGGGTCATTTGTTGATGATCGATTATGAGAAACTCTCTTGTAAATATTTTATTTTGCATTAATAAATTTCTCCAAGTGGCCACATTGGATGGGGCCATGGATGTTTCCCCACAAAGGTTTTACCATGTAAAAACATCGGTGTCTTGATCTTTGATATGGTTGTGTGAGTGGTTACTGAAGGTGTTCGTCCTCTATTGAAATACTTGTGTTGAAGAACATGGTATCAAAGCACATTTGAAGACTCACTCCCATTGTAGATTGAGATATTGAAGCTGTGTTATCTCATCTTTGGTTTATGCTATTTATGTACATTAATGGATTGAGAGGATTGTTCCATTGCATCTAGAGCACTCCTTTAAGATATAAACATTTTTTTTTTTAATCTCGAAAAAGTTTATGTTTTCCCAAGATATAGTCATTTCAGTTAGATCCAGAGGTATAAAGCCAGAATACGCCCTTTTAAATTTTTATAGAGATAAAATTTTGTTTTTCTATTTTTTTATTTCTGAGTTGCTACTCTTTTTGATCTGTGTGTGCTCTTTTCACTGCACTAGGTGCGATCTTGACAAATAAATAAAAAAGAGGAAAGGGTTTTCTTATCTGCATATGCTCTTTTCTGTGCACTCTGTGCGATTTCAGTAAATCAAAAACAGAGGAAAAAATTGCATTTTTCAGGTACGCTAACCAAGATCTAACCCTTGTTGTCATTGATAAGTGATTTTGTTTCCTATTCTAACATATGAAAAGAGTTTTTTTATCACGCACTCCAAATTCGTCTTCCACAACAGCAACGACAACACCACAATCATCATTCTTGAGATTATAATGTGTTTTTCACTAACTCACTGGGTTAAAATATTATTTAATTAGTAAGAGGTCTTGAGTTCAAGTCTCCTTTTTGTTACTTTTTGAAAAAGTTCATGTATTAATTGTAAAATGTATTTCACTTAAATTATAGAAGTGAATCACTGTAAAGTAGCTTTAATATTTATTTTTTAGTTACTTTTTGCATGCAATTTTAATTTACAAAGTAACTTCATTATAAAAGTGATTCCCTCTTATTCTATAAAAGTGGGTCACTTCATAAGCAACATATTTGTAAAAGTGAGGTTATTAGAAGGAGCGGTATCACCATGTGGACCAACTTCTACATTCTACGTGGCTCCTTGGTTATCGTTTCTGTGTTTTTTAAAAGGGCATAACTTTCATATCCGAAATCTGTTTTCAGTGTTGTGTTTTTTTAAATGGCCTACCTTTTTCAAGATCTTTCCATCAAGACAATCAGTTTTGTCCTTTAAATCCATATTCTCTACATATTTAATATGGCTTCTCCCTGTGGTCTTGTTCTTACTAGTACTAACTACTTCTCATTGAAATCCCATATGGAGGATGTATTAAGAAATACATGACTGTATCGGATTACCTTGCGAAAAGAACAAGAACCCACTCACGATGAAAATAAATTCAAATGTACTAATAAGAATGACGAAGTATGTGGAGTAATTGGAATTTCCATATCTCATGATTTAAGGTTTCACCTTCAAGGAATCGATAGCCCATATAAAGCGTAGGAAAAACTTGAAGATGCATTTGGTAAACAAAATATTGTTTGATCCCACAATATAGAAAATCAATTAATGATTTTAAGTCCCAATGATTTTCCTTTCATTGAATATTATTTATCTAATTCTGAAACACTTAGACTTTTATGTATAGATTGCAAAATAGATCCGAAGGAAGACCAATGCATCTATATTACTCTTTCTAAGCTTGGTAGTGCATATTCTGTTTTTGTATCTTCCTTTTATGCCATCAAAGAAGCTCTAGGGAATGCTTACCAAAATCCCTCTCTCGAGTCTTTTGTGATGCTTTGATTAGAGAGCAAGATAAACTTGTGAAACTTGGAGTGATCATCACTGTAGGTACCTCCAACAAAGCCTTAGTGGCTCAACATAAATATGAATACAAGAATCCCAAGAAGC
Organism: Picea engelmannii; assembly: GCA_009831015.1. Taxonomy (NCBI): domain Eukaryota; kingdom Viridiplantae; phylum Streptophyta; class Pinopsida; order Pinales; family Pinaceae; genus Picea; species Picea engelmannii. The sequence goes on from ML788014.1 coordinate 443,070, forward strand.
AAAATCCTTGCCACAACAACAAGAAAAATTGTAATACCTCAGGTCGATCCCCAATTGTAAATGTAAATATGTTTTATAGGTTGGTGAGCCAGGTTATTATATGCAAGAAGGATTATGTGATTATTAGGTTGGAGAGACTAGATGCTAAAGGCCAGTGAGCCTATTATTGTAATATGTAAACACTCATATCATTAACAAAGTACATCATTGTTGCAGACCGACCCATAAATGAGTATGGGGGGATAAACTTCACTAGAAAGGGAAAGGGGGCTAAGCTAAGGGGGTTTAATCCCAATGGAATATTATCTTAATATTCCTTAAATATAAAGTTATGGATATAAACATATCCTAATATTCTAAAGTGGGGACAAGGGAGTCCCTTGGGTGCCATGTGTCTTAAACGACACATGCATATATATTTGGGGATATAGTGTAATTCTTTCCTTTTGGATATCATTCATTCATCACTCTTACCTTTCACTCCTCCATGCTACCATCTGTACTGGTACCCGGTATTGTTGCAGGTTGAAGAGGTAGGTTGTCTGACTCATATGTTGAAGAGGTGGGTTTCCATGCCCATATGTCGAAGAGGCGGGTTGTCAAGCCCATATGTCAAAGAAGCAGGTTGTCAGGCCCGTGAGTAGTTTTCTCTGGGTGAGAAACTACTCAGAATCTTTCCTTGGTGTGTTGGGAAATAACTACAGGGCTTTGAGACTTCCTATTTGGCCTGTTGTTGAAGCCCTGAAAGGAAAGTGGGGAAGCTGAGGGAACATTGAGAAGAGAAGGGGCACACTTCCTGGGGTTGGACATGCATGTGGGGAATAAGAGATTGTAGGATAGTTGCAACAGTTCGGCACTTGGATTGAGCGGTTATGCAAATTATTAGACCTCAGACTAGCTTAGGAATCCCTTTTCCCTAGTAGAATTTATACCCAGCTCGAGGGTGACCCACTACTGATATTATGAGTAGTGTGGTCTATGATTGGGAGGAATGTGTAAGGTCTATACATAGTTGGTGTTTATTTCATGAGATAAGTGTCTTTCATGAGATTATTTTATTTACTGTGTATAATTATAATTTTTATGTTATGGAATCTCTGTGATAATTTTGTTTATAAATTATTATTGTTATTCCACTTAACTCCGTTCATATGTAGAACATAACAGTAAAATTAATGGTATCAAAATTTGGAATTTGGATGTGGCATTGCCTAGGGGAGAGATGGGGATGCTAAAAAGTGGTATCAAAGGTCCAGGTTTCAACACTGAGCCTACATGGAATCAATTAACAAAGCGCAGGGCAAAAATTTGTTGAAATATAGTTTCAAAGGATTTCTACAATTCATTTTTTGAAATTACAGTAGTGAAATTGAGAGGAATTTCAAAAGCAGGTTGGGGAAATTTAACCAGAGAATGAAAATTTCCAAATTTTATTGTTAGAATGAACAAATTCGGGTCTATAGATGGCCGAATTTTGAGTTACGATGTCTCCTTGGTGAAATCGGGAGAAACTGGGTGAAATTGGGAAAAAACCCCAATTTATGTTGTTAAATTCATGGGGAATTTGGGAAATTTGGTCCAGTGATGATTTATAATCTCTGTTTGAACAATTTAGACATGTAAGTGGTCAAATTTGAAGTTACAGTAAGGTTAAAGTTCCACGGTCGAAATTCTCATCAATGGGATGGAACTAAAACTTATGGAAACAATCCTATTGAATTTGGAGAATAATTTTAGCGGTAAAAGAGTCTAATTTTTCTATTTCTTAACTTACCCTTGATTTAATTGTGTCAACATTTAAAGTTTGTCATGTCATGCTAAAAACTTCATGGAGTGAGTTAATAAGTGGACAAAATCAATTTTTTCAATGAGTTCTTTTTTATTCAAAGAGGAAAAGTTCTATTTGGATTCACCCATTTTTTTGAAATTAAGGGTAAAGTTCCATGGTCAAAATTTCTATCAATTGAGAGATAAATTAACTCTCAATTGAGAGCTACTTAAAATAAGGGTGAAGTTTCATGGTCAAAGTTCCATCTTCCACAATGTGAGAGATAATAAAACTAAGTATTGGAACGAAAGAGAGGAGAAAATGAAAGAATCCAGCTAAACGAGCATTATTGTAAGAATTGAAGCTTATTACGGTGAAGATCATGAGAGTTGTGATATGACACTAAGAAAGTGTTCCATCTCTTAAACAAACCTCCACATGAAACTCAATCTCACTGCAAAACATATTTATATTGATCTCCAAAACAATTAAATAAAAACACTATATTTACTAAATAAATGATACAACAATGAGATAATGAGTAGTGACCCAAAGTGTCCTTAGAAGGGTATGGTATTTCCCTTTCCCTAGTTATGTTGGAACCTTGCTTGAAGTGTTAGGGTTAAATAATTTCCAAGGTATGAGAGAGGAATAAGCCTTTGAAGTTATCCCTAGGCTGATACAACAAACATTCAAGGTTTGAGCCAATCAAACAACAAGAGATCCTTGTAGAGATGTTGGATAAGACAAATACAAGTAGCCCAATAAACTAGAAAGTGAATTAAGGTGATAGGCCAAGATTTGACACCAATCTGAGTGTGTACTTGCAATATAGTAAGAGAGAGATACATATCAAAAAGAGTTTAGAAAGAGGAATTAAATGTATAAATACACAAATGAATGAACTCAAGTTGCAAGGAAATGCTTAACCAACTGTTGGAGAGAACCATATGTATAGAAAATTCATTCTACATGGTTTGACCTCATTCCACAAGTGTCTAAGACCATATCGCAATTTTTTCCCCCAAATACAGGCTCTTTGTTCTGTGCGCTATGAGATCCACAATCATGGTAGAAAAAATGAAGTTGTGGTTTACTTAGTGCCTCGAGAGTAGAAAAGGTCAAGGAAGATTTGACTCATTTCGCTCCACAAGTAGAAAAACCCCAAAATATTGTGTCATTATGGACCCATAAAGAAGCATCTTATGTAACTATGGATTGATCTAGGGGCTTGTGCCCCAAATAAGGTCAATAGAGTAAGGAATTACTTTGAATGAGTTCCTTGAAGGGTAAAAGTGGATCAAATTGTTGAACAAGGGCCAAAATATAGGATTTGAAAGGTTACTGATCCAGATGGATATCGGTGGCCACCCACCTTTTCCAACTACCTCAAAACAGTTTTCTAGCAATTTTGGTAATTTACTATTTTTAGTAGGTTTTAACTTCCGGGGCCATTTTGAGGCCATAAATGATGTCTTTTAGGAAAACAAGTTTGCAATATGTAAGTTCCTTGAATATTGCAGCTAAAATGAATCTCCTCGATGACACCTTTCCAATGAGATATCATACGCCTAAAACGAAGATCGTATGCAAACGTTACGACCCCAGGAAGTTGATGTACTAACTTACCCAAACGGGGCCCACATGACTTTTGGCACTTCATCTCCTAGGGTTAGGTTTTTGGATGTCTATGGTTTTTGACATTCCTGCTTATTGTAAAAAGGCCTTCAAAGCCTCATTGTAATCACCTTCTTGCGAATGCGAGTAGCCGTCACATCTCTTCTCAGAGATAAGCTGCCACCATTCTAGGGAGTCTTTCACTCTGTATTTTTATAGTCTCTGTACATTTCTTTGATTAATAGAAATTGTGTATTACTGTATATCTATGTTTATGGTTGCATATCTGATACATTTCTGTTATATTATTGAATATCTGCGATATCTCTGTGCATTTCTTTATTATATCTCCCCTCTCATTTCGTGCCGAAAATAATCTGGATCAGTGGTATTAGAGCAAGCTATTCTTGATCATTTTTTTCAGTGCATGACCCCGACGAAGTCCGAGTATAGCAAGTTGGGTCTCGAGCTTGTCTTTCTTGAGGACAATCGCTCTCGCACACCCAATAAACCCTCAATGGTGGAAGCAAAGAAAAACGACAGAGCAGACAATCCTATCAGTCTGTTGCTTGAGCAAGCTCTCACGCGACAGAGGGACGAAATGATGGAGATTTTTTCCCACATCCTTCAACGCCTGTCGATAGCAACATGCGCATCTTCATCAAACGACCACTTTTGAGGCACCTTGCCTTTCAAGGTACAAGTTAATTTTTATATTCCTGTATTTGAAGGACAGATAGATGTAGAAGCCCTAGACAAATCGCTAAATCTGCTAGAAGGTTATTTCTCTGTTCACAAATTTTCTGACAAAGAAAAGATCACCTTCGCACTCCTTAAAGATCTCCCCCATGTTAAACATTGGTGGGAAAATTATTGGGAGTGGAGTTCCACAGAGGAGTCTGAAATATATGGGGCCGATCCCACTTGGGATTTTTTTTGTGGATGCGGTAAATGAATAATATTACCCTATTGGTAACTATGAGGGCCAGTAGAGGAGATGGACCACACTGTGACAAGAGAGGGGCCAAGAAGTTCTGGAGTTCACCAATACCTTCCATACCTTGTGCACCAAGATGGGTATCAAAGACTCTGAGAGACATTTGGTTCTGAAATACCCTGGGGCTCTACACAGATACATCTAGACTGAAATGGATTTTTTGGACATCTCATCACTCGGTGTTGCTTATCGATATGCTGTTAAAATTGAGTAGAAATTTAAGCACCAGAACAAACGGGAGTTTGGGTCTGCAAATCCGCAACAACCAAAGTATGACAAAGATGACCCTAACAAATAGCCTCCCGAAAACCACTCCAAGACACAGGAAAAGAAGGGTCACGGGAAGACAAAGAAGGACACTAGAAAATGGTGCGAGTTCCACAAAAGCCCTTGACACAACACCGATGAATGTCGCTCAAAATAGTCATTGGTGGCCGAGATCAAAGACAAAGAGTCGAACCCTGCTTCAGAATCTGATTCTAAAAATAATGGTAAAGGAAAGATCATTGACACAAACCCCACTACTATTGTCGCGGCCGTAGTAATACAACTAGAAGAACCAACAGATCCTGAAGAGGGGGAGCACCTTTTTCATTCATAGATGTGGGTGAAGGGGACCTCGCTTCATTTTATTGTTGATAGAGGAAGACAGAAGAACCTCATCTCAGCAGAGATCATTAAACAATTGGGATTATTGACAACACCACACCCGCAACCATACAACATCGGGTGGCTTCGCCAAGGACGAGATCTTCGTGTCAGCCAACAGTGTCAATTATCATACAACATCCAACTCTTCAAGGATGAGGTATTATGTGATGTTTCGCCACTAGATGTCTGTGATGTGCTCTTGGGCCAACCATATATGTGGAGACGCCATGCTGTTTATGAGTCTCGACCCCGTAGTGCCATTGTTACTTTGGGAGGTCATCTCTATAGGATACCATAGGTAGTTTCGATTACTGTTCCACCTAAAAAGTGTCGCAAGGTAGTATCTCATACTGCAAAATTCAACTTCTTCACAATCTGTTCAAAAGAAGAACAAAAGGACACTGCAACCACTACAGCCTTGCCCCAAGCACCTTCTATCGAACAAAAGCAGGTTGAAAAGGTTGCAGCAAAGCACAATATTCCTCCTGCACACCTTCCTCTCATGTATCTTGACTTGTTGAACATCATCAACCTCAACAGGTTCGTTAAAGACTTCCATAAATGGAGCAGCGCGACATCTCCAGCAAGACAAGCACCTCACCAAGATGCAGATTCAACAAACTCTTTTCCCTTTCCTCCAAGAACTCAATGCAATGGAGACCATTGCTTCATAAGGAGGGAGGATTGATATAGATAGATATTGGTGGCCACCCACCTTTTCCAATTGGCTCAAAACAGTTTTCTGGCAATTTTGGTAATTTACTATTTTTAGGAGGTTTTAACTTTCGAGGCCTAAATGATGTTTTTTTTTTTAGGAAAATAGATTTGAAAAATATATTTTCATTCTATGTTGCGATTAAAATGAATCTCCTCGACGATACCTTTCCAACGGGCTATCATACGCCTAAAACGGAGATGATATGCAAAAGTTACGACCCCGGGAAGTTGATGTACTAACTTACCCAAACGGGGCCCACATGACTTTTGGCGCTTCATCTCCTAGGGTTAGGTTTTTGGATGTCTAGAGTTTTTGACATTCCTGCTTATTGTAAAAATGCCTTAAAAGCCTTATTATAATCACCTTCTTCCGAATGCGAGTAGCCGTCACATCTCTTCTCAGAGATAAGTTGCCACCATTCTAGCGAGTCTTTCACTCTGTATTTTTACAGTCTCTGTACATTTATTTGATTAATAGAAGTAGTGTATTACTGTATATCTGTGTTTATGGTTTCATATCTGATACATTTTTCTTATATTATTGAATATATGCGATATCTCTATGCATTTCTTTATTATATCTGCGCTCTCAATTCGTGCCGAAAATAATCCTGATCAGTGGTATTAGAGAAGGTTGTTCTTGATCATTTTTTTCAGTGCATGTCCCCGACGAGGTCCCAGTATAGAAAGTTGGGTATCAAGTTTGTATCTCTTGAGGAAAGTCCCTCTCGCATACCCAAGAAACCCTCAATGGAGGAAGAAAAGAAAAATGACGGAGCAGACAATCCTATCAGTCTGTTGCTTGAGCAAGATTTCACGCGACAGAGGGATGAAATGATGGAGAATTTTTCCCACATCCTTCAACGCTTGTCAATAGAAACAGACGCATCTTCATCAAGCGACCACTTTGGAGGCACCTCACCTTTCAAGGTACAAGTTAATTTTGATATTCTTGTATTTGAAGGAGAGATAGATCTAGAAGCCCTAGGCAAATGGTTAAATCTGCTAGAAGGTTATTTATCTGTTCACAAATTTTTTGACAAAGAAAATATCACCTTCACACTTCTTAAAGCTCTCCCCCATGTCAAACATTGGTGGGAAACTTATTGGGAGCAGAGTTCCACAAAGGAGTCTAAAATATATGGGGCCGATCCCACTTGGGATTTTTTGTGGATGCAGTAAAGGAACAATATTACCCTATTGGAAAATATGAGGACCAATACATGAGATGGACCACACTGCGGAAAGAGAGGGGCCAAGCAGTTCTGGAGTTCACCAATACCTTCCATACCTTACGCACCAAGATGGGTATCAAAGAATCCGTGCGACATTTGGTTCTGAAATACCATGGGGCTCTACACAGATACATCCAGACTGAAATGGATTTCCTGGACATCTCATCACTTGGTGCTGCTTATCGATATGTTGTTAAAATTGAGCAGAAATTTAAGCACCAGAACAAACGGGAGTTCGGGTTTGCAAATATGCAACAACCAAAGTATGACAAAGACGACACTAACAAACAGTGTCCTGAAAACCAGTCCAAGACACAGGAAAAGAAGGGTCACAGGAAGACAAAGAAGGACACCAGAAAATGGTGTGAATTCCACAAAAGCCCCTGGCACAACACCGATGAATGTCGCTCAAAACAATCATTGGTGGCCGAGACCAAAGACAAAGAGTCGAACCCTGATTCAGAATCTGATTCCCAAAATAATGGTAAAGGACAGACCATTGACGCAGACCCCACTGCTATTGTCACAACCGCAACAATTCAACCAGAAGAACCAACAGATCCTGAAGAGGGGGAGCAACTTTTTCATTCACATATGTGGGTGAAGGGGACCCCGCTACATTTTATTGTTGATAGTGGAAGCCAGAAGAACCTCATCTCAATAGAGGTCATTAAATAGTTGGGATTGTCGACAACACCACACCCGCAACCATACAACATCGGGTGGCTTCGTCAAGGATGAGATCTCTGTGTCAACCAACAGTATCGATTATCATACGACATCCAACCCTTCAAGGATGAGGTATTATGTGATGTTGCCCCACTCGATGTTTTTGATGTGCTCTTGGGCCAGCCATATATGTGAAGACGCCATGTTGTTTATGAGTCTCGACCCCGTAGTGTCATTGTTACATTGGAGGGTCATCTCTACAGGATACCAGAGCTAGTTCTGACTACTATTCCACCTAAAAACTGTCGCAAGGTAGTATCTCATACTCTAAAATTCAGCTTCTTCACAATATGTTCAAAAGGAGAACAAAAGGACACTGCAACCACTATAGCCTTGCCCCAAGCACCTTCTATCCAACAGAAGCAGGTCGACAAGGTTGCAGCAAAGCGCAAAGATTCCTCGTGCACACCTTCCTCTCATGTATCTTGACTTTTTGAACAACCTCAACCTCAACAGGTTCGTGAAAGACTTCCACAAACTCAGCAGCGCGACGTCTCCAACAAGACAAGCAGCTCACCAAGATGCAGATTCAACAAATGCTTTTCCCTCTCCCCCGGGAAATCAACGCAATGTATACCATTGATTCCTAAGGAGGGATGATTGATTTATATGGATATCGGTGGCCACCCACCTTTTCCAACTGGCTCAAAACAGTTTTCTGGCAATTTTGGTAATTTACTATTTTTAGCAGGTTTTAACTTCCGGGGCCATTTTGAGGCCCTAAATGATGTTTTTTATTAGGAAAACAAGTTTTCAATATGAAAATTCCTTTTATATTGTGGATAAAATTAATCTCCTCGACGATACCTTTCCGATGGGCTATCATATGCCTAAAATAGACATCGTATGCAAAAGTTACGACCCCGGGAATTTGATGTACTAACTTACCCAAACAAGGCCCACATAACTTTTGGAGCTTCATCTTCTAGGGTTAGGTTTTTGGATGTCTAGGGTTTTTGACATTCCTTCTTATTGTTCACCTTCACACTCCTTAAAGCTCTCCCCCATGTCAAACATTGGTGGGAAACTTATTGGGAGCAGAGTTCTATAGAGGAGTCTGAAATATATGGGGCCGATCCCACTTGGGATTTTTTTGTGGATGCGGTAAAGGAGCAATATTACCCTATTAGCAAATATGAGGACTAGTACATGAGATGGACCACACTATGGCAAGAGAGGGGCCCAACAGTTTTGGATTTCACCAATACCTTCCATACCTTATGCACCAAGCTGGGTATCAAAGACTCCGAGCGACATTTGGGTCTGAAATACCATGGGGCTCTACACAGATACATCCAGACTGAATTGGATTTTCTAGACATTTCATCACTCGGTGCTGCTTATCGATATGCTGTTAAAATTGAGTAGAAATTTAAGCACCAGAACAAACGGGAGTTCAGGTCTGCAAATCTGCAATAACCAAAGTATGACAAAGACGACCCTAACAAACAGTCTCCTGAAAACTGTTGAAATAATGTAACTGCGAAGAGCATTCTTATTATTTTGTTATTGGATTAAATCCCCATTGTGGATTAATCATGTCATTAT
>ML788014.1:458659-495119 GCA_009831015.1 Picea engelmannii
CTGGGTTTTCTTCCCCTAGAGGGTTTCCCAGGATAAATGTTGTGTCTCTTGTGGATGTGTATTTCTCAGTGATCTTGTTCTTATTATGCTCTTATCTTATGAAATGCAAAGAACTATAATAATGGCATAAAACATTAACAAAAACTAGTCCAAGACACAGGAAAAGAAGGGTCATTGGAAGACAAAGAAGGACACCGGAAAATGGTGTGAGTTCCACAAAAGCCCTTGGCACAACACCGATGAATGTCTCTCAAAACAATCATTGGTGGTGGAGATCAAAGACAAAGAGTCGAACCCTGATTCAGAATCTGATTCTGAAAATAATGGTAAAGAATAGATCATTGACGCAGACCCCACTGCTATTGTCGGAACCACAACAATTCAACCAGAATAACCAACAGATCCTGAAGAGGGGGGATGCCTTTTTCATTCACAGATATGGGTGAAGGGGACCCCGCTGCATTTTATTGTTGATAGCAGAAGCCAGAAGAACCTCATCTTAGCAGAGGTTGTTAAACAGTTGGGATTGTCGACAACACCACACCCGCAACCATACAATATTAGGTGGCTTCGCTAAGGACGAGATCTTCATGTCAACCAACAATGTCAATTATCATACGACATCCAACCCTTCAAGGATGAGGTATTATGTGATGTTGCCCCACTGGATGTTTTTGATGTGCTCTTAGGCCAACCATATATGTGGAGACGCCATGTTGTTTATGAGTATCGACCCCATAGTGTCATTGTTACTTTGGGGGGTCATCTCTACAAAATACCAGAGGTAGTTCCGACTGTTGTTCCACCTAAAAAGTGTCGCAAGGTAGTATCTCATACTGCAAAATTCATCTTCTTCACAATCTGTTCAAAAGGAGAACAAAAGGACACTGCAACCACTACAGCCTTGCCACAAGCACCTTCTATCCAACAGAAGCAGGTCAACAAGGTTGCAGCGAAGTGCAAAGATTCCTTTTGCACACCATCCTCTCATGTATCTCGACTTGTCGAACAACCTCAACCTCAACAGGTTCGTGACAGACTTCCACAAACTGAGCAACGCGACGTCTCTTGCAAGATAAGCAACTCACCAAGATGCAGATTCAACAAATGCTTTTCTCTCTCCCACGGGAACTCAACGCAATGGAGACCATTACTTCCTAAGGAGGGAGGATTGATTCAGATGGATATCAGTGGCCACCCACCTTTTCCAACTGGCTCAAAACAATTTTCTGGCAATTTTGGTAATTTACTATTTTTAGTAGGTTTTAACTTTCGGGGCCATTTTGAGGCCCCAAATGATGTAATTTTTTTTTAAGAAAACAAGTTTTCAATATGAAAGTTCCTTGGATATTGTCGATAAAATGAATCTCCTTGACAATAACTTTCCAATGGGATATCATATGCCTAAAACGGACATCGTATGCAAAAGTTACGACCCCGAGAAGTTGATGTATTAACATTACCCAAACGGGGCCCACATGAATTTTGGCGCTTCATCTCCTAGGGTTAGACTTTTGGATGTCTAGGGTTTTTGACATTCCTGCTTACTGTAAAAATTCCTTTAGAGCCTCATTGTAATCACCTTCTTGTGAATGCGAGTAACCGTCACATTTCTTCTCAGAGATAAGCTGCCACCATTCTAGCGAGTCTTTCACTCTGTATTTTTACAGTCTCTGTACATTTGTTTGATTAATAGATATCTTGTATTACTGTATATATGTGTTTATGGTTGCATATCTGATACATTTCTGTTATATTATTGAAAATCTACGATATATCTGTGCATTTCTTTATTATATCTCCGCTCTCATTTCGTGTTAAAAATAATCTGGATCAGTGGTATCAGAGCATGTTGTTCTTGATAGTTTTTTTCAGTGCATGTCCTCAACGAGGTCCGAGTATAGAAAGTTGCGTCTCGAGCTTGTCTCTCTTGAGGACAATCACTCTTGCACACCCAATAAACCCTCAATGGCGGAAGAAAAGAAAAACGACAAAGCAGACGATCCTATCAGTCTATTGCTTAAGAAAGCTCTCACACGACAGAGGGACGAAATGATGGAGAATTTTTCTCACATCCTTCAACGCCTGTCGATAGAAACAGATGCATATTCATCAAGTGGACACTTTGGAGGCACCTCACCTTTCAAGGTACAAGTTAATTTTGATATTCATGTATTTGAAGGATAGATAGATGCAGGAGCCCTAGACAAATGGTTAAATCTGCTAGAAGGTTATTTCTCTGTTCACAAATTTTCTGACAAAGAAAAGATCACCTTCACACTCCTTAAATCTCTCCCTCGTGTCAAACATTGGTGGGAAACTTATTGGGAGCAGAGTTCCACAAAGGAGTTTGAAATATATGGGGCCGATCCCACTTGTGATTTTTTTGTGGTTGCAGTAAAGGATCAATATTATCCTATTGGTAACTATGAGGACCAGTACATGAGATGGACCACACTACGGCAAGAGAGGGGCCAAGCAGTTCTGGAGTTCACCAATACCTTCCATACCTCGCGCACCAAGCTGGGTATGAAAGACTCCGAGTGACATTTGGTTCTGAAATACCATGGGGCTCTACACAGATACATCCAAACTGAAATGGATTTTTTGGACATCTCATCACTCGGTGCTGCTTATCAATATGTTGTTAAAATTGATCAGAAATTTAAGGACCAGAACAAATGGGAGTTTGGGTCTGCAAATCCACAACAACCAAAGTATGACAAAGATGAACCTAACAAACAGTCTACTGAAAACCAATCCAAGACACAGAAAATGAAGGGTCACGAGAAGACAAAGAAGGACACTGGAAAATGGTGCGAGTTCCAAAAAAGCCCCTGGCAAAAAACTGATGAATGTCACTCAAAAAAATCATTGGTGGCTGAGATCAAAGACAAAGAGTCGAACCCTGATTCAGAATCTGATTCTGAAAATAATGGTAAAGGACAGATCATTGACGCGGACTCCATTTCTATTGTTGCAACTACAAAAATTCAACCAGAAGAACCAACAGATCCTGAAGAGGGGGAGCGCCTTTTTCATTCATAGATGTGGGTGAAGGCGACCCCACTGCATTTTATTGTTGATAGTAGAAGCTAGAAGAACCTCATCTCTGCAGAGGTCGTTAAATAGTTGGGATTGTCGACAACACCACACCCGCAACCATACAACATCGGGAGGCTTCGCCAAGGATGAGATCTCTGTGTCAGCCAACAATGTCGATTATCATATGGCATCCAAACCTTCAAGGATGAGTTATTATGTGATGTTGCCCCACTAGATGTCTTTGATGTGCTCTTGGTCCAACCATATATGTGGAGACACCATGTTGTTTATGAGTCTCAACCCCGTAGTGTCATTGTTACTTTGGGGGGTCATCTCTACAGGATACCAGAAGTAGTTGCGACTATTGTTCCACCTAAAAAGTGTCACAATGAAGTTTCTCATATTGCAAAATTTAGCTTCTTCACAATCTGTTCAAAAGGAGAACAAAAGGACACTGCAACCACTACAACCTTGCCCCAAGCACCTTCTATCCAATAGAAGTAGGTTGACAAGGTTGCAACAAAGTGAAAATATTCCTCCTGCACACCGTCCTCTCATGTATCTTGACTTGTTGAACAGCCTCAACCTCAATAGGTTCATGACAGACTTCCACAAAATAAGTTGTGTGACGTCTCCAACAAGACAAGCAGCTCACCAAGATGCAGATTCAACAAATGCTTTTCGCTCTCCCCCGGGAACTCAATGCAATGGATACTATTGCTTCCTAAGGAGGGAGGATTGATCCATATGGATATCGGTGGCCACCCACCTTTTCCAACTGGCTCAAAACAACTTTCTGAAAATTTTGGTAATTTACTATTTTTAGCAGGTTTTAACTTCCGGGGCCATTTTGAGGCCCTAAATGATGTGGTTTTAGGAAAATATGTTTGAAATATGTAAGTTCCTTTGATATTTCATCTAAAATGAATCTCCTCGATGATACCTTTCCAATGGGATATCATATGCCTAAAACGGACATCGTATGCAAAAGTTACGACCCCGGGAAGTTGATGTACTAGCTTACCCAAACGGGGCCCACATGACTTTTGTCGCTTCATCTCCTATGAAAAGAAAAATGATGGAGTAGACGATCCTATCAGTCTGTTGCTTGAGCAAGCTCTCACACGACAGAGGGACGAAATGATGGAGAATTTTTTCCACATCCTTCAACGCCTGTTGATAGAAACAGACACATCTTCATCAAGTGGCCACTATGGAGACACCTCACCTTTCAAGGTACAAGTTCATTTTTATATTCCCGTATTTGAAGGATAGATAGATGCAGAAGCCCTAGAAAAATGGTTAAATCTGCTAGAAGGTTATTTCTTTGTTCACAAATTTTATGACAAAGAAAATATCACCTTCACACTCCTTAAAGATCTCCCCCATGTCAAACATTGGTTGGAAACTTATTGGGAGCAGAGTTCCACAGAGGATTCTGAAATATATGGGGCCGATCCCACTTGGGATTTTTTTGTGGATGCGGTAAAGGAACAATATTACCCTATTGGCAACTATGAGGACCAGTACATGAGATGGACCACACTGCGGCAAGAGAGGGGCCAAGAAGTTCCGGAGCTCACCAATACCTTCCATACCTTGAACACCAAGCCAGGTATCAAAGACTCTGAGTGACATTTGGTTCTAAAATATCATGGGGCTCTACAGAGATACATCTAGACTGAAATGGATTTTCTGGACATCTCATCACTCGGTGCTGCTTATCGATATGTTGTTAAAATTGAGTAGAAATTTAAGCACCTGAACAAACAGGAGTTCGGGTCTACAAATCCGCAACAACCAAAGTATGACAAAGACGACCCTAACAAACAGTCTCCTGAAAACCAGTCCAAGACACAGGAAAAGAAGGGTCACGAGAAGACAAAGAAGGACATCGAAAAATGGTGTGAGTTCCACAAAATCCCCTGGCACAACACCAATGAATGTCTCTCAAAACAATCATTGGTGGCCAAGATCAAAGACAAAGAGTCGAACCCTGATTCAGAATCTGATTCTGAAAATAATAGTAAAGGACAGATCATTGACGTAGACCCCACTGCTATTGTCGCAACCACAACAATTCAACCTGAAGAACCAATAGATCCTGAAGAGGGGGAGTGCCTTTTTCATTCACAGATGTGGGTGAAGGGGACCCTACTACATTTTATTGTTGATAGAGGAAGCCAGAAGAACCTCATCTTAGTAGAGGTCGTTAAATAGTTGGGATTGTCGACAACACCACACCCGCAACCATACAACATTGGGTGGATTCACCAACGATGAGATCTTCGTGTCAACCAACAGTGTCGATTATCATATGGCATCCAACCCTTCAAGGATGAGGTATTATGTGATGTTGCGCCATTGGATGTCTTTGATGTGCTCTTGGGCCAACCATATATGTGGAGACACCATGTTTCTTATGAGTCTCGACCCAGTAGTGTCATTGTTACTTTGGGGGGTCATCTCTACAGGATACCAGAGGTAGTTCCGACTACTGTTCCACCTAAAACGTATCGCAAGGTAGTATCTCTTACTGCAAAATTCAGCTTCTTCACAATCTATTCAAAAGGAGAACAAAAGGACATTACAACCACTACAGCCTTTCCCCAAGTACTTTCTATCCAACAAAAACAGGTCGACAAGGTTGCAATAATGCACAAAGATTCCTCCTGCACACAGTCCTCTCATGTATCTCGACTTGTTGAACAACCTCAACCTTAATAGGTTCATGACAGACTTCCACAAACTGAGCAGCGCAACGTCTCCAGCAAGACAAGCAGCTCACCAAGATGCAGATTCAACAAATGATTTTCCCTCTCCCCCGGGAACTCAACACAATGGAGACCATTGTTTCCTAAGGAGGTAGGATTGATTCATATGGATATTGGTGGCCACCCACCTTTTCCAACTAGCTCAAAACAATTTTCTGGCAATTTTGGTAATTTACTATTTTTAGCAGGTTTTAACTTTCGGGGCCATTTTGAGGCCCTAAATGATGTTTTTTTAGGAAAACAGGTTTGCAATATGGAAGTTCTTTTGATATAGTGGATAAAATGAATATTCTCAATGATACCTTTCCAATGGGCTATCATACGCCTAAAACAGACAGCGTATGCAAAAGTTACGACCCCGGGAAGTTGATGTACTAACTTACCCAAACGGGGCCCACATGACTTTTGGCGCTTCATCTCCTAGGGTTAGGTTTTTGGATGTCTAGGGTTTTTGACATTCCTACTTATTGTAAAAAGGCCTTCAGAGCCTCATTGTAATCACCTTCTTGCAAATGCGAATAACAGTCACATCTCTTCTCAGAGATAAGCTCCCACCATTCTAGCTAGTCTTTCACTCTGTATTTTTACTGTCTCTGTACATTTCTTTGATTAATAGATATCGTGTATTACTGTATATCTATGTTTATGGTTGCATATCTGATACATTTCTGTTATATTATTGAATATTTTCGATATCTCTATGCATTTCTTTATTATATCTCTGCTCTCATTTCGTGCCGAAAATAATCCGGATCAGTGGTATCAGAGCAGGCTGTTCTTGATTGTTTTTTTCAGTGCATGTCCTCGACGAGGTCTGCGTATAGAAATTTGGGTCTCGAGCTTGTCTTTCTTGAGGACAATCGCTCTCGCACACCCAAGAAACCCTCAATGGCAGAAGAAAATAAAAACGACGGAGCAAACTATCCTATCAATCTGTTGCTTGAGCAAGCTCTCACGCGACAGAGGGACGAAATGATGGAGAATTTTTCCCACATCCTTCAACACCTACCGATAGCAACAAACGCATATTCATCAAGTGGCCACTTTGGAGGCACCTCGCCTTTCAACGTACAAGTTAATTTTGATATTCCTGTATTTGAAGGACAGATAGATGCAGAAGCCATAAACAAATGGTTAAATATGCTATAAGGTTATTTATCTATTCACAAATTTTCCGACAAAGAAAAGATCTCCTTCGCACTCCTTAAAGCTCTCCCCCATGTCAAACATTGGTTGGAAACTTATTGGGAGCAGAGTTCCACAGAGCAGTCTGAAATATATGGGGCCGATCCCACTTGGGATTTTTTTGTGGATGTGGTAAAGGAACGATATTACCCTATTGGAAACTATGAGGACCAATACTTGAGATGGACCACACTGCGGTAAGAGAGGGGCCAAGAAGTTATGGATTTCACCAATACCTTCCATACCTTGCGCACCAAGCTAGGTATCAAAGACTCTGAGTGACATTTGGTTCTGAAATACCGTGGGGCTCTACACAGATACATCCAGGTTGAAATGGATTTTCTAGACATCTCATCACTCGGTGCTGCTTATCGATATGTTGTTAAAATTGAGAAGAAATTTAAGCACCAGAACAAATAGGAGTTCGGGTCTGCAAATCCACAACAACCAAAGTATGAAAAAGACGACCCTAACAAACAGTCTCTCGAAAACCAGTCCAAGACACAGGAAAAGAAGGTTCATGGGAAGACAAAGAAGGACACAGGAAAATGGTGTGAGTTCCACAAAATCTCCTGGCACAAAACCGATGAATGTCACTCAAAACAATCATTGGTGGAAGAGATCAAAGACAAAGAGTCAAACCTTGATTCAGAATCTGATTCTAAAAATAATGGTAAATGACAGATCATTGACGCGGACCCCACTGCTATTGTCACGATCGCAACAATTCAACTAGAAGAACCAACAGATCTTGAAGAGGGGGAGCGCCTTTTTCATTCGTAGATGTGGGTTATGGGGACCTCGCTGCATTTTATTGTTGATAACGGAAGCCAGAAGAACCTCATCTCAATAGAGGTTGTTAAACAGTTGGGATTGTCGACAACACCACACCCGCAACCATACAACATCGGGTGGCCTTGCCAAGGACGAGATCTCCATGTTAGCCAACAGTGTTGATTTTCATACGTCATCCAACCCTTCAAGGATGAGGTATTATGTGATGTTGCCCCACTAGATGTTTGTGATGTGCTCTTGGGCCTACCATATATGTGGAGATGCCATGTTGTTTATGAGTCTCGACCCCATAGTGTCATTATTACTTTGGGGGGTCATCTCTACAAGATACCAGAGGTAGTTTCGACTACTGTTCCACCTAAAAAGTGTCACAAGGTAGTATCTCATACTGCAAAATTCTGCTTCACAATCTGTTCAAAAGTAGAACAAAAGGACACTGCAACCACTATAGCCTTGCCCCAAGCACCTTCTATCGAACAGAAGCAGGTCGACAAGGTTGCAGCAAAGCACAAATATTCATCTTACATACCATCCTCTCATGTATCTCAACTTGTTGAATAGCCTCAACTTCAATAGGTTCGTGACAGACTTCCACAAACGGAGTAGCTTGACGTCTCCAACAAGACAAGCAACTCACCAAGATGCAGATTCAACAAACGCTTTTCCCTCTCCCCTGAGAACTCAACGCAATGGATACCATTGCTTCCTAAGGAGGGAATATTAATCTAGATGGATATCAGTGGCCACCCACCTTTTCCAACTGGCTCAAAACAATTTTCTGGCAATTTTGGTGATTTACTATTTTTAGTAGGTTTTAACTTCTGGGGCCATTTTGAGGCCTTAAATGATGTTTTCTTAGGAAAATAGGTTTTCAATATGGAAGTTCCTTTGATATTGTGGCTAAAATGAATCTCCTTGACGATACCTTTCCAATGGGTTATCATACGCCTAAAAAAAAGATCGTATGCAAAAGTTATGACCCCGAGAAGTTCATGTACTAACTTACCCAAACGGGGCCCACATGACTTTTGGCGCTTCATCTCCTAGGGTTAGGTTTTTGGATGTCTAGGGTTTTTGACATTCCTGCTTATTGTAAAAAGGCCTTCGGAGCCTCATTTTAATCACCTTTTTGCGAATGTGAGTAGCCGTCACATCTCTTCTCAAAAATAAGCTTCCACCATTCTAGCGAGTCTTTCACTCTGTATTTTTACAGTCTCTGTATATTTATTTGATTAATAGAAAACATGTATTATTGTATATCTGTGTTTATGGTTGCATATCTGATACATTTATGTTATATTATTGAATATCTACGATATCTCTATGCATTTCTTTATTATATCTCTGCTCTCATTTTGTTCCGAAAATAATCTAGATCAGTTACAAAGGACCCTATCTAAGAACTAGATACCTTTAATAAGTCACACATCTAAGTCAAGGTAAAGGGGACTCAGGGAAGGTGTTCCAAGATAGAATGAGACCTCACAAAAATTGTACTTTTAATTTACATAGGGAATTGGTTCCTTCTATGAGTCCTAGTCACTCGTCTTCTCACTTGCAGTTAGTTATCGTGGTTCCCTCTTCAAGGAGATGGCAAGAAGTTAAAAAAAGAGAAGAGAAAAATAGGTAAGGGTTGAGAATTATTTTTTTCAAGTCCAAAAGACACGGAAATATTCCAAAGTACCCTTATTCTCATCGAGTGTAAAACATTGTTGGCACTCACTTCTCATAATGCTAAATTTCCTTGTAAACAACATCTTCCTCATACAAGGTCAAAGATGATAATATATATGAATAAGTTCTCCACTCTCTTAATATTAACAAAGGGTATGACATTAGACCATTTGTCACATCCCCATAGTGTGCCTTGCGATCGTGCACCTCTTGAGGGTGTGCAACATCGCAAAGTTTCTCACTTGGCTACTTGGAATCACCAAAGATACTTCATCCGAACTACACCTCTTCACCTAGAGAATACCCATACTTCATTCTAGGCTACTGGTGAGTCATACTCCTACTCTAGTGCAACTCTTGTATACCTAGACATTTGTTAATGGATTTAACACTTATTCATATTTAAGCACACATCCATGAACATGAGAAGCCAAGATAACAACAATGAAACAATCAAGAGAAACATAGATATAGTGCAAGTGACACAAACCGTGACTAACACCCGACTAAGTATTTGTTATTGTGAAACAGTTACAATACGAGCATTACCGGTTTAGTTTACAACTCGATTCAAACGACTCACCTCACCTCACAACGACACTGATAAACATATTTGTCACACCAAGACTCTTTGTCACAATCATATATGCAACCTCTAGTGGTGCACCTCAGACGAGCCCTCAACCACAGAATTGATGTCTCTTCATTTTACTAGACTTCTTAGATTTTAGTTCCACCTCACACATGCCTCAGATTTCTAGACTTCCCCAAAACTAGCCCAAGATGAGCTCGATGAACTTTGTCCAACGAATCCACCTTAAAGAAGCACAAGTCCTCTAAAGTGGAGTGACTTGGCTCCTTGAGGGAGCTCTCCATCTTCGTCTGCCTTAGAACCACAGAGCTCTTCTTGCTCTCCTTATTCTCAAATCTACCTTCCTTGGTTGTGCACCCTTGTTCTATTATAGGGACTCCAAAGGTCACCATTGCATCCTTCGGGCATGCCGCGCCCCTTCATGAACTCAAGTGTCCAAATGAATTGTTAAACCCCTTTGTGGACCTGGTTTCTCAAACGAATCATCACACCCCATTGTAGACTTGGTCGCACAAATAGACCCATGCGCTCGTCAATCGTTGTGCCCCTTGGGATCGACGTGCCCAACCTTGGTGTGGCCCACATGTCACTGTGCCCCAATATATTGGTTGTTTCATACTTAGGAAACCCCTTGGATTGTTTTCTTTCCCAAGGTGTCCACTTTCCCAACTTGGGTGCTAGAGCAACCCCAAGTTTCGTCTCCTTAAGGAATTGGGTGAAGCTCTTCGCATCCATCTAGCCAAAGGCCTTACATCCTCCCCTACCTAAATTCATTTTTTCCCTTAGAAACATCCAAAATATCTATGATCTCCAAGTCCCTTCCCGAACTCATGCCTCTATTGCAACTAAGTCTGATGGAAACCCCAAGTTTTGTGCCAACCAGAAACCCTAAATTCTAACAAAGTGGAAACCCCAAGTTTCCACAAACCAAATTGTACTTCACTCAAATCCTCATGATTTGTTGCTTGATGCAATGTGGTCACTTCACCTAACTCCAAGGATGAAAGTCACCCAACTCTGGTACACTCTCTCACTATGATTTTTTTTCCTTCTGCTGCTCGGTTCACTTGAAAATTTCGCCTAAGTTTTGAACTCTTGTGATCTTGCTACTGTGCCCATACTTCAACTAACTCTTCCATGTCTCTACACATTGCACGTCTCAATTTTTGTACTAGTCGGGTGATCATTCCAATTGTCACATCCAAGTCTTGATATGTGCATCCCCATGCCTGAACTTAGTCTTTTCTATTACATCCTTGTCACTCTGTCCAACTCCAAATTCTAAGGAAAGCGTCCATCATTGCCTCACTATTGTTGCTATCATCTGATCTTCATCAAGGAGATATTCCATAATGTCTAAGTGTTGCAATTTGAACCTATTGACGCATCTATTCTCTTGACCCCCTTGTCATGTTGTTGTTATTTCCCAAGCCATGAATTAGTTGAATGGACAATCCAACCGTCACACTCCTTGAGACTACACACCCTCATGCACAAACTAGTCACTTCCTTTTGCAATTTGGTCCATCTGTACAATAATATCAGACCAAGGCAAGGTCACCCCTCACCTCATTGCACTATGAAGTCACCCCCCAAAAAAATCTTATGCAACAACTTGAATCCACTTTCCACTTCATGGCATCGTTATTCAATCCTTGCACCAAGAGTTGCACGTCTAGATTTCATTTGCCTCACTACTTCATCACCTGATGATGCTACTACATCTACCTCTCTATGCCTTGGAATGGTTAGGCGTAACCCTCAACCATGTTGCCCAAAGCAAGAGAAATGCCTATATCCAAATAATCTCTTCATTCTACAATCTGCTTGTTTGCACAATCCTCCAAACGAAGGTAAGTCCTCAACTTGTGTCATGTCCCCATTTTTGGGTTCTTTTATTTTGTAGTGGAAGTGACTTATGTGGCTTGTCAGTGGATAAAAGGGAGTCAAAAGGGAGTCATTTAATTTCACTTAGTTAGGAGATGCTATGTTTTTAAAGTGACATTAAGGAAATAAAGTAACTTTAGATTAATAAGTTACTTTACTATTATTAAAGTGACTTTTAATATTAAACTGAAACTAAAAGGGGGATAAGGGTCACATTTGATTTGGTCAAAAAGTGGAAAGTTCTAGAAGACATGGAAAAATGATAAAAGGAGGGGTAGAGCCTCACTTTGGCATTATGATTTGATCTCTCATTTTGGAGTGCTCTTGGAGTCATTGTTTTGTTAGGGTTTAGCAAAATATTCCACCATTATAATTTAGTTTTGGTGGTGAAATATACAGCCTAGCTAGATAAGAGGGGAATCCATCTAGGATTTACATTGGAGCTTCAATTTGGGGTTTGTATTCGGTTGGATATTTATCGGCTCACACAAGAGATTGCAATTTTTTCCAGAGGAGGCCAATCCCTGATTTTGCAGTTACTAGGAGGGTTTCAGTGAATCTTGTCAGAGACATCATCGTCGATTGAAGACGAGGGTCCTGTAATGCCCCATGATCCAAAAAGATATTTTAAACGACAATGGTTGATTTATTTTGCATGAGTTATATTACCATTTAGGAACTGAATGAAAGAGGAATAATTATAAATGAAACATGATAACCATAAAGAAATATATAGATCTGAACATATGCATGAATAACAACAAACCATAACAAGAGAAGTGATAACGGAGTTCGACAATCTCGCCTACGTCTCCGAGCCTTTATCTCAGTGGGTGAGGATTTTTTATTTATGTTCAAATATTTAAAAGTACATCATAACAGTGCCAAAAAGGTTACAAACTAATCTGGTCTTGTTCTACCAGATCTCAAGAGCCCAACAAAACTGACGACACTGAAATCGGATGAACGAAGCTCCCAGAAATGGCTCGCAAAGGTTCTCTCCTCAATGGTTTCTCTGCATAAAAATGGCTTTGGCTCAACAATCCTTTAGCATAAAACTGTTATGAACCTCCTCCTTGGCTTCAAGAACCTCTAGTTTATATAGACTAGAAATGGGTAACAACCTCCCAACTTCTCTCCAAGATCTAGCCTCAAAAAGGGCCTAATATCCCCCAATATTAGCCAAAATCTCTCAAAACTACTGAATAAATCAATAAAAATCATAACATAATGTTTAAAACCCATTTTTAGTAGATACTAGGGTACATCCCCCTTCCTCCGTGCTCTTAGTCACGTGGGATCTTTCCATGTGGCCTAGCTCCAACCCCCTAACTGTTTTGGCTCTGATCATGTGAAGTGGCCATATGGACCTGTCCCTATACTCCACATGCCCCTTTGCAACTATGATAGCCCTCGGCTGCAGCCATTGGTTACGCCCCTTGGTTGGCCGGCTAGCCTGATCGACCGAGGCTAACCCCTAAATTCTGCACTAAAGGTAAGGAGTTGGGTCATATGGTAAGTCTCCGCTTAAAGGAGGAACATAGAGATACACTGTGGCAATAACCGTGCGCATGCCATAACACAGAGCAAGGTCATATGTCCATGAGTCACATGGAAAATGTTTATATCGGGGGCTAGGGATAGACCCTAGACCCTTTTTTTTTCGCCTATTTGATTACATTGCAAACATATATATTTATAAAACCATATAGGGGTAAGAAACTCAGTGCAGGTGGGCTGGTAGCCCTGCCCTACCAAAAACCTTGCCACCCAGACCAGAGGTCACGGGTTCAAATCCCATTGACTCCATAATTTTTACAAACACTGTGACCAATGGAGGGGTGCTACATGGCAGCCCAAGACTGAGCCATGTGGCACCATGTTATTCTCCAAGTACATGCCATGTGTTAATAGCCTATTCATCCACCTATCTACCTAGGTTTCAGCCTAATCATATGCCAATGTACCTGACACATCAGTGCCACATGTCGTACAGATGTACCACATGTCACCCTTGTAGTGGTGCCACGTGTCACACATTGACTGGTCCACCTTTCACCATCAGCATGCCAACGCACCCTGCCAGGTCAGCTATATGGCCGTACGACTTGTACAGTCAGTTGCCACATGGCACTATACGGACTATACTGTCATCAAATTTTGTATGTTTGACGAAATGAACATACCTCGATATCTTGTTCATACGACGTCTGTTTGAGCCCATTTAAGTTGCATTGGTTTCGTATCGAATAGGCCTACACACACGCCCATTTTGAATCCATTCTAAGCACTTTGATTTTTAGGCCTTCGTGGACCTATTTTGGTCTCGAGATCCAATTCTGGATCAAACCTCTCCACTAAAGACCTTTTGGTCCTCCAAAAGGTTACTCACCAGTCATCAAGTGCGGGATAGGCCACCTGACTTGTTCTTTGTCTTTAAACTCTGTCATGTGCACCTGTCTCATCAAGATCAACTATAAAACAATCATGATAACTGACAACATATTTTTAGCCCGTTGTACTCTGTCACATCTTATTGAAGCCATTATCATCCATGTTGACAACATTACTAATAATAACATCATAAATATGACGGGAAATGAGCTAATATGTTTGTAATACTTGCATGACATTGTCTTATCTTGAAGCAAAGTGTGATTGATCTTCCATTCTACAATCATCTCATGTTCTTTCTTAAGATCAATTAATTGATTTGAAAAAATTATGGGTGTGTTTCTTGCATGAGCCACCTTTCTTAATTGTTCCATAGTTTGTAGAGATTTATTTTCCTTTAAATGATGAGCATGAACCACATATTCTTTGCTTTCTTTGGTTAAGTGATATTGATTATTTTCCCTGTAGAAGATTTCTTTGCGATCATACAAGTAAGGACTTCCTAAGACCATTCCACATTCATTGAGTGGCACCACATCACATGTTACCTCGTCCACAAACTTAGATGAAATTGCAAACTTTAATGTGCATTTCTTTGTTATGTGAAATTGATGATTGTTGCTTATCCATTTAAGTGTGTAAGGCTTATGATGCATCTGAGTGTTTAATCCCAATTGTTTAACCGATTTTTCCGAAATCAAGTTAGATTGAGATCCACTATATATCAATGTGTCAACCTTAGTATGTCTCAATATGACTCTTATGTGAAACAATTTACTTCTAGAATCAAACCCATCACTCATTTTACCTGTCAAACCAATCAATGAGACTTTAGATTCATCATCTGAATCCGATCCCAAGTCTGTTGGTCGTGATGTTGTTGCAATTGTTTACCTCCCTTTCCTTTCTTTGAACCACTTTGGTCTCTTCTCGGGATTCAATTTCCAGCAATGGTCCTCATCATGCCCCTCTTTATTTATATTCTTGTAAGAGGGTTTCTCTTCCTTTCTTGCCACTGAATTTTCCTTCTTTCCATTCCACCTCTTTTTGTCCTCTTTCCTTGAATACGATTCCCCTGATACACCAACCCCTATTTTCCCTACTTCAATGTATGTTGCTTGAACATAAACCTCATCAATATTAGTAGGTCAAAACATAAATACAATATTTCTAATATGTGTAGGTAAACCTCCTATATACTTCATAAGAGTTTCTTGGGTATGTAAAGGAATATCTAACATCAATGCCATTTTACGAAAACCATCTGTGTATTCTTGCACTGTTTGTCCTTTTCTTAGTTTGAGAGATTGTCATTCAATTAAAGATTTCTCTTTATAATTAAAATGATATAATTTCTTTCTAAGTGCAAAAACAAAAACTTGCCATGATGGAAATACATTACCCACTTGTTGTGTGCCACTTTGCAGCTTGCTTTGCCACCAGATGAGTGTTGTGCCTGCAAGTATAAGCGATGCCAACTTGATTTGAGTTGCCTCATCCTTGATTTGTTGCACACTACAATAAACCTCCATCTATTTGACCCAATTATCAAGTCTATATCTACATTGACTTCACCATCATACATGGGTAATTCAAAATTTGCATCAAGCTTAAGTAAAGGCATTTCTTGTTTATGTTTATGGACATGTTTTCTTGGAGTAGATTTAGAACTTGAACTTGAAGAAGAAGAAGTTGATGGAGAAGAAGGAGGTGAAGGAGGAATTTTAGGAGGATCCTCTCCTTCTTCACTTTTGACCTTTGAAGATTCACCTAGATTCAGTCTCTTCCGTTCCAAGTAATCCTCATACAAAACCTTCATCATCTCCGACATGGCGAAGGAAGTTTTTCAAAACTCTTTCTTGTCATGAGAGAGTCCCTCTTCCGATGCCATCTTCTCACTTTGAGAAGTTCCCTTTCTCAATGCAATAAATGGATTCTCTTCAACAAGCTCACCTTCACTACATTTCAACCTTTCCCTGGTTAACATACAAACTCAAAAACCAACCATTAACTAGCTCTAATACCACTTGATCTGAAAAGATCTTTTAAATGACAATGGTTGAGTTATTTTGCATGAGTTATATTACCATTTAGGAACTGAATGAAAGAGGAAGAATTATAAATGAAACATGATAGACATAAATCAATATAAAGATATAAACATAAGCATGAAGAACAACAAACCATAACAAGAGAAGTGATAACAGAGTTCGACAATCTCGCCTACATCTCTGAGCCTTTGTCTCAGTGGGTAAGACTTTCTTATTTCTGTTCAAAGATTTAAAAGTACATCATAACAGTTCCAAAAAGGTTACAAACTAATATATTCTTGTTCTACCAGATCTCAAGAACCCAACAAAACTGATGGCACTGAAATCGGATGAACGGAGCTCCCATAAATGGCCCACAAAGGTGCTCTCCTCAATGGCTTCCCTGCATAAAAATAGCTTTGGCTCAACAATCCTTCAACATAAACCTCTTATGAACCTCCTCCTTAGCTTCAAGAACCTCTGGTTTATATATACTAGAAGTGGGTAACAACCTCCCAACTTCTCCCCAAGATCTGGCCTAAAAAAGGGCCCAGTATCCCCCAATATTAGCCAAAATCTCTCAAAACTGCTGAATAAATCAATAAAAATCACAACATAATGTTGAAATCCCATTTTTAGCACATACTAGGGCACGACCCCCTTCCTCCACGCTCTCGGTCATGTGGGATCTCGCCTTGTGGCTTAGCGCTGGTCCTTAGGGCGTTTCCCCCCTAACTGTTTTGGCTCCGGTCATGTGCAGTGGCCATATGGGCCTGTCCCTATATTCCACACGCCCCTCTGCAACTGTGATAGCCCTTGATCGCAGTCGTTGGTTACGCCCCTTGGTCAACGGGCTAGCTTGGCCTACCAGAGCTAACCCCTAACTGTCATGCTAAAGGTAAGGAGTCAGGTCATATGGTAAGTCCGCGCTTAAAGAAGGATCCAAGAGCTACACCGTGGCAATAATCGTGCACATGCCATAACATAGAGCAGGGTCATATGTCAATGGGTCACATTGAAAAGGTTTGTGTCAGGTGCTAGGGCTAGACCCCAACCCCTTTTTTTCCCTCATGTTTGATTACATTGCAAACATATATATTTATAAAACCATATAGGGGTAAGAAACTCAGTGTGGGTAGGCTGGTAGCCTTGCCCTGCCAAAACCCTTGCCACCTAGACTGGAGGTCACAAGTTTGAATCTCGTTGACTCCATAATTTTTCCAAACACTACGACCAATGGAGGGATTCCACGTGGCAGCCCAAGATTGGGCCACGTGTCACCATGCTATTCGCCAAGTACATGCCACGTGCCAATCTCCTATTTTTCCACCTGTCTGCCCAGGTGTCAACCGAGTCATATGCCTTTGTACCTGCCACGTCAGTGCCATGTGTCGTACGAACTTGACACATCAGCCATATAGATCTGCCATGTGTCACCCTTGCAGTGGTACCACGTGTCACACCCTGACTATTCCACCTATCACCATCAACATCCTAATGCACCCTGCGATGTCATATGTATGACCGTATGGCCTGTACAATCAGCTACCACATGGCACTATATGAACTGTACAGTCATCAAATTTTGCATGTTTGGCGAAATGAATAGACCACGATATCTTGGTCATACGACGTCTATTTGATCTCTTTCAAGTTGCATTGGGTTCGTATCGACGAGGCCTACACACAAGTCCATTTTGAAGCCATTATGAGAACCTTGATTTTTAGGCCTTCCTGGACCCATTTTGGTCTCGAGATCCAATTTTGGATCACCCCACTAGTTGCCCAGGTTTGTCCCATGAGGATCTTTGTGGACAGGAAATTTACACAGGAGGATTTCTAAAATAATTCTCGTTGGTTGAAAGTTAGTGGTCCCGCGAGTCCCATGTGACGCCCAACCTCACCCCATGAAGATCTTTGTAAGAGGGTTTTGTGGTTGCAACATGCCATTCAAGACAGTTCCATGAGGGTTACAGTGAGTTGGAGGGCTATTTGTAGTGTTGGAGTAGATCGTAGTAGGGCTAGTAAATCATTGGAGCAGTTGACATCATCTCTTGGTATCATTCCATGTTTCTTGTGTGAGTTTGTAGTGTTTGTTGAGCTTTTATAACAACCATTAGAATTTTGTTGTGTTGTATTCCATGTCTCCATTCATAATAAAGGATGTCAATGTTGTTGTTGTGTTGGTTTTGGCACTTAGGTGAGAAAAACAACAACACTTGCATGTCTAGATGAGTCTGCTAGACAAGACAGAAGTTTGTGAGTGGGTTAAACAAGCCAAACACATGTAATAAACAAAGAAATAAAATAAAACAACTAAGAAATAAAAGTTAGAAAGTATGAGAAACTTAGAAACATGAAAATCAACCAATGACCAACATAATGCTACCAATGGATCAATAGATTAGTAGGCAAAACACTGTATAGTTTTTTTCCCTTTGAATGCATTTCAATGATGTAGGTGAACTAATGGTTGTTGGCATTGTTGTTTTTCCTTAACCATTTGCATGCAATGTTGTGGACAATATTTTAGTGATAACAGATTCACCCTGATGTGTGAGTTAGGAGAATATGTATAGCCGAAATACATCAATGTTTCTTTTACAGAGAGTGCCATTGTAATGAAGAGTGTTGAGAGGAATTACAAGAGTGATCCGTCAGAGGGACAGGGAAAACTGTGGGACCCAAACCCTTCTTTAGGGAGAAAAAAGAAAATCTGTGTACAAACGAGGTAGACATGCCCCATGCTCATGTCATGTAACCAAAATGTGAGGCTGTAACTAAAGATGTATGTTGATGTAGATAAATGCAACACCCTTGGGGACAGTTGATAACAACATATGGTAGTTCTGAATGGTGAACGGACTCTGAAGTGAGGCAAGGACAACTATAAGAATTGTCGATGACTCATAGGCATTTATGGCCTAACGAATTCAAAGGTCTTCGGTTGATATGAAACAACTACAATAGTCACATAGTAAGACCCACCGTAACATGAGAGGTTGTTGAAGTTTAATGTTATGGGGGTCAACAGAATCATAGAGAAATGATGATTCTCTTTGTGTCATCCGAGACTCCTCATTGTAATGTAATGAGAGTCAAGATATTGTCGCCCTTCTAGAAACTATGTTGATGTTGACAGAAAAGGAGACACAACTCCAAGAAGCAAAGAGATTTGTGAAATCCACTGAGTAATAGATGATATTAGATACTGGCGGGTAACATGAATGGAGTCAATAAGCAGTGAGATTCAAGACTGCCCTTTGTTGGGGAATTTTTGAAGGATGAGTGGCAACAACCGTAAAACTGGATCTAGTGTTAGGGGGACGACTAGATACTGGATTAAACTGTGCGAGAGGCTAACAAAGTGAAAAAAATCAGAGATCAGAGGTACATGGATTTGGGATACTTGGGGTTTGTGAACAATGTTGGTATGAAAAGAGAGTGGATGCCCCAACCAAGGGTGACATGGGTTTCTTTTTCGGGAAAAATAAGGCCATCAAAGGTGACGACGAAAAAGCTAAGTAAATGTTGAAAACAAAGTCTTTTTACAATTACAAAAAAAAAGAATAATTTGGGTTGAGTATACAGATACAGAAATGGGTGCCCTAGTGAAAGATGGCTTGGCTTGTGAGGGCGCAAGTTGTGAAAGAGAACTGGTGGAGGGTGCCAAGTGGGGGCCCCATGGGTGGGTTTTTTTATTAGGTAAATGGATGGAGGACAATCTGCATATGGGAAAACTAATGGTGGATGAGATGGAGGGATAATGATATAATGGAGGTGCAGTCAATAGAACCAAGATGATATGAATTGGGAGTCCATTGGGAAAGTTAGCAATATGATGAGAAGAAGTATGGGGTTCATTCTCGGAAGTGAATAAGACTATCGGGACTGCCATCCCTAGGGGGTGAAATCAACATGAGTTTCAAGTTGCCAAGGGGAACTATGAATGGGAAAACTCATGTGGGAGAGAGTGCTACCGGGTGAGAGTACCCAAATGAAGCAGAGGTAAAGGTACTACAGAGCTGGATGTAAGGACCCTAAAGGTAAATGTCAGAGGGTATGACTTGGAGATTCAATTAATTTTTAGAGGGAATAATTACATGCCAGTGTCGAACATATACCTAAAGGGGCTTTATTGTTTGCGGAACAAGTACCTACACACATAAAAACAAAATACCCAACGTGAACAATATCTGATGATAAATAACATGTAACAGTTATTTGATAAAATTGGAACATGATCATGCATACTTGAATGTGATGTGAGAAAAATGCTCCTTTGGGGCCAAGGTCAGATGATGGCCTGGGGAATGTGAATGTGTAGATGGTGGGACCGAGATCTTGTGGCTAAGAATGGATCGAAAAATGGAGGTTCTGGGATCTTGTTGAAATGTAGCATCGACGTTCTTGAGTCCAAATGACATGACACGATAAGAAAAGGTACCCCAAGGGCTAGTAAAAGAGGTTTTATATTGATCTGCTGGGTGGACTTGCATTTGATTGTATCCGGAGAAACCATCCATAAAGGATAGTGCCTCGTGGTCGGTGAAATCATTGATTATTATGTCGATGAACGGGGTTGGGAAGTTGTCTTTGGGAGAAGCGTGGTTGAGATCGCGAAAGTCGGTGCAGACGTGAATAGTGTCATGTTTCTTGTTGATGAGGACAGGGTTGGAGACCCATGAAGTGTACGCAATGGGGTAAATGAAACCAACAATGTGTACCTTACCAATTTCAGCTTTGATAGCCGTAGCTTTGGATGGGTGAAGGGGGCGTTTATTTTGACATACTGGGGTGACATCGGGCCATGTGTCGATGTGATGTTAGACTATAAAAGGATCGAGGCTAGGCATCTCCGTATATGACCAACAAAAAATATCTTGGTATTCCTGAAAAAGAGCTTTGTAAGCAGTGAGTTCTTCAGGAGAGCATGCGGCACCAATGGTGATTTCTTCTACAGTTCCCATTTTAATGGAAATGTCGATTTTGACAGTGGGGGATAGTTTGGCCATGTTGCCTTCTTCAAAAGCATCTGGGGCAGGGATAGGGTTATTGAACCAGTCTATATGCCTCAAAGGAATGAAATCCTTGGTTTCGATTGCACATATGGAGGCTTGGGTAGGAGGATGAAAGGCCTCATGTGAGGGAAAAAGAACTCGATGATGGAGTGCATTCCATGGGAAATCAGGGGTAGTGATTTCCTCTAGGATATCTTCGTCGTAGTGAAAAATGTGAGAATACAAGGGATCTTGGGAGGTGACAGGGGGAACTGTCAAAGTGCGATCATCCTCGAGTGGTGAGAACATGGGAGGGATATCGTGGATAGGATGCGAGGGACCACTGGAAATAAAGTGGATGTCTTGATATTGTGGAGGGTACCTTATTCGCTCAGGTACTGACGACAAAATGTATCGAATATCAGTAATGCGAGCCTTATTAGTGAGTGGCTTAGAGGGCTCGGGTTGAGATATTTTGCGTACTGTGGCTAATGTCTGGCGAAACTGAGGTAGAGTTGGGAAATAATGAGCGTAGTGGCCATATTATGAGCATATGCCACAAAGAAAATTTGATTTGCAACCCTTTATTGCCTACAGTGGAGGACTCCATAGTAGCAGTGGACGTACTTGGTGGAGTGGTGAACAATGTGGTTGCTCGAGGGAGTTGGATCAGATTGTGTAACTTGGTAAGAGTAGGACATCGATTAGTGGGGTGTCCTTCTCTTTTGCATAGTGCATAAGGAGGTTGAAATTGGGGAGGAAGTGGAGTTGTGGGCTCTTTCTTCTTTTGTCTTCCCTCAGTAGTGGTAGTGGTGCCAACAATTGGGGATGAGGGTGGTGTGACAGGATCATGTACTGGAATCTGCATTGGGATTCCCTCTGTCTAAGGAGGGAGAGATAGTTGAGGAACCATCGCAAGTGGATGAAGATACCATATAGGGATGCTGAGCACCATGTTAGGAAGAGTAAGGGTTGCAACTACCTGGAATGCTCGGACTCCAGGTGGGGGGTAGAAGAATGGAATTTGGGTAATGGCTTGGGGGACTTTCTCCCAAACTGATATTTGACTTTGGAGGGGGGAAAATCTTGGATAAGTGGTGTAGTGGGGTTCTGAGGGGATTCTTGAGGTAATATTTCTTCTATTGGTGGAACGTCAATGTGAGGAGAGGCCTATATGGGAGGGGTAGTGTATCCAATATCGGTTCCATTAGAATATACTACATACACTTGTGTTGAAGGGTGTAGGAGGGGTGGCGCTCCATGATATGCCCCTAGCAAGGAGGGGTTTTTGAAAATTCCAGGACCCATGTCTATGAGAGAATATGCATATGAGCAAGTGTGGACAAGACGAAGAATGTTATCGATGTTGGCAGAATGGTTAGGCTCATAATGTGTAATTTGGTTGATGGTGACGATTTTCCTGTTCTGGGAGAACATCATCGTTTGAAACAAAGAAGAGGCTACTGCCTTCATAGCGTGCATGTAGCTACACTAAAAAAAGATATTGTAATCGAGTGGGGCATCAATAACTTCAATATCGATTAGGATGGTTTTTCCCCCATGTTATACGGGGACGTTTTGGAAGAGCCCTTTAGAGGATGATGGTCAATCGTCATAAAATCTCAGGCTAATGGCAAATGGTACTAGCTCAGGTGAGCCGATTTTTTTCCATACGAATTTGGGCATGATGCATGTGGATGCACCTTCATTGATGATACACCGATGGACTCTGATGTTTCAAATTTTTACTGGTATCTGGAAAGCTACCAGGGCGGGGAGGTGTGTTTATTTGCTATCTAAATTAAAGGTGATGAGTCTAGTATCAGTTGGGTCGACTTCCCCCAAGGCAGAAAGTAAGGATTTTCGTTGAGTGGGAAAATTTTGGAGGACCTCCAATATAGACATGGTTGTAGGAGACTGTGCTAAGTCATCGACCATACTGTAATTGTGTGCTGCCCTAACATGAGTGTTATTGACATTCCGCCGTAATGGAATGTGAGGTATACAAATGTTTGGTTTAGTGAGAGGGCATGGAATCATCAAGGGTTGTCCGGTTGTAGCTGGAGCTTCTTATGAGGTGGTTGGGGTAGAGTCATGAGGCATGTCGTATTGACGACCACACGTTTGTAGGAGAATATCCTCTTCGTTGGTGAGGAGGAATATATTGTTATCGGTCGGATTTCCAGGGTGAATGGGACCTGAGTTTTGATACTGCCCCATTTGGGGTGGGGCAGGGTGTACCTCCTGTTGGGTATTCATCACACCTTGGTGTGGAATGGGGTTTTGAAAAATGACTGAAGGTAGTTGTTGCAAGTATTGTTGTGGGGTTTGCTGAGGGGTAGGTGATGTTGGAGGACGTGGCGCGTTCACAGATTCTTTCATCCATTTGAAGTCGACAATTTGGGGACAATGGTGAGTATAATGTCCATACTCACCACAAAGAGCGCAAGGGAAATTTGTCTTGAGATTTTTTTTGTTCTTCCCTTCTCGTTTGTTTTTATTGTCCCCTTGGGGGTTTTGGGTGCCTTGACTCTGGATTCCCCCAACGAGATGGTTTTTTTGAGGTTTATTTCCTCCTGGTCTCGGGTTATTATTGTTTCATTTTTTCCCTTTATTTTTAGAATTTTTCGGCTGATGGGATGGATTTTCCATATTCAACTGTTCAGAAGCATGAAGTTGTTGAATGAGAGAGGGATGAACAAAATTAACACCAACATTTGGTTGTCCATGTGGAGGAGAAACCAGATGTGGAGGACCAGTAAATGGAAAGTATGGATTGTTGTGAGGAGATGATCCATATGGTGTATAGGAAGTTGAAGTACCTCCACAACTGTTATGGTCACATGTATGGGTTAGGGGTGGACCCACACTTGACGGAGGGACTGGATGCATCTGGGGTACCAGTGGGGGTCCCCCCAATGGCTGAGGAGGAACAAAAGGATATGGTTGTTGGTAAGTGGTGGGAGTGTAATAAGATGTCCCTCCATATGGTTATGGATATCAAGGTGCACCATAAAGAGGTGGTAGTGGGATGTAAGGGTTGTGGTGCATCATGGAACCAACCAACCCATCCTCAACGTGGGACATTCCAAGTTTGTACTGGCCAAATGGTATGGGTCTGGGTGCATCAAGTAATAGTGTGTACAAGTAACCTGATTGAGCATACATGAGGTCAAACTGTTGTGCCTTGCAAATGGATTCCTCTTATGACTGAGGAAAAGTGGATGCGACATCCTTGGCGATAACAGAGACAAGTGATTTGACAAACCAATCAAGACATTGTTCTTTGGTGGTTTATGTTTTACACAAACTACGATGTCGACGCCATTCATGGATGTGATCAGCTATATGGATAGAAGTAGTTTGATTGAACTCCGAGAGAAGTTCCAAGCTAGTATCATGACGAATTGGTAGCTAGAAAAATGACAAAAAGGCCTTGGCCAATGATTCAAAGGTCACATGGGACCCTTATTTTTCATCGACATACCATTTGGCTGAGGAACCCATGAGAGTTCATTGAAACAACCTTAAGCGGATGGAATCATCCATGATGTTGTTTAAAGAGAACCATAAGTGGAAGGTCATAACATGGTTGGCGAGATTGTCCCATGGTTTTCCTTCAAACTTTGGAATGTCTGAAGGAAATTTTGCAAGCATATTGGGCCAAGTGGGCTCATGCAAAATGGGATCATTCGTGAGTTTTGTTCAATTGAGAATGTTAAGGGATGATAAGTATGGCACAGGGATATTTGGTGGAGGATTAGTTCCAGCCATTGTGTGAGAAGGTAGTGGACCTATTCCTTGAGAGGGATTTGGTGGGGTTGTACTTCTCCCTTGGGAAGAAGTTTGGTCCCTGCCTCTTTGTGAAGGAGAACTAGTGGATGGATGGCCGTGGGAATTGGACCCAAGAAAATTGGAACCAAGTAAAGTTGATCCCAAAATGGTATAACTCACAGGGGTGTGAGATGGTTGTGTCGGTGAGTTGGAAAGACTAGGGACTCCTCCTAGATTAGGAGGGGGATTCTGCAAGCATCTAGAATGATGGGGATTATGTGGGTCCCCTACGGTGTCCGAATAGAAAAGTGTATGTGTGCAAATGGTGACAAGAGAGAAATAAATGAACAAGAGCTTTGTATATTTTGGACCTTCAAAAGATAGTACAACTCACAATTGCATGTAATCAAATGAGAATCATACATAAATCAACTGTAAATAATAAAACATGTGGGTAGGTGGATTTTTTCTGTATGGGGGAAAAAATAAAAAAAAATGCTTGTGTCCTAAAATACCTATTGTCCTTTCTCTCAAATAACATTGGGCCTTACAAAATCACTCAACAGTGGAGTCTGAAGCCACCAGAAGAGGAACTAGTGAAGGTTGAAATAATCAGTTATAATGAGGGGTAGAGGGTGCATATACCGAAATATCTGGTGATATTTCTCAATAGCCACACAAAATATGATCAAGGTGCAGTTGCAGGCCATAATCACCACTTGGGTAGATGTCCTAAATTTTGCTCACTAGGTACCTCAGTCAAAGTGAGACATTTAGATTTTCGGCCTCATAAATGAGTCACGGGATGGATGCCCTTCCAAGAGTTGGGTGACTCAAGAAAGGATGTGTAGAACAACCAGACCTTGGCCTTTGACCCTTCATGGGTATCTCCCTACCTTATGGTGTAGGAACACTTGACTTGGAGCATTTAAAAGTTCCCTATTTCTCAACTTCTAATGTTTGAAAATGTGAGAACCAGATAACGGGGGGTTATTTGGATGCCTACCCCCAAGATCCTACCTAGACTAAAAACATTCTTTTGGCACCTCTTGTGAAGGAAAATTTAGTGAGTTTTTAGAAAAAATTTAGATGTGGTGGGCTGAGAGATTGGGGGTGTGAATCAATCTCATTGGAATTAAATGGGTGTGGATAATTTCCAAAGAAGTAGTGGGATGGTTCAGAATTCCTTTGGAGAAAACCTACTTCAACCTCCATAATTCAAAAATGGAAATTATGTGTGTGAGCAAGTGAAAAAATGTGCCAAGTTTTTAATAAGTTAGGTGTGAGATTACAACATGTGGAATTCCTGTGGTCCTTACAAATCTTTGTTACCTAGCTTACTACGTGTCATTGGTACAACCCTGTGGAATATTTAAATCCCTAAAGAACTAGCATGTGGACATATGGGTCCTTCACAAATCCTTTAAAGTCCCTAAATGTTGTTTACACTAAGAAGGATTTGAAATTATCCTAGATTGCAACCATGTGGGCATGTATGGGCCTGTTACTTTGATCTTTAAACTTCCCTAGATTGTGATGTAAACTAAGAAAACAATTTTAAGAAACTATCCTAAGTTTTCATCATGTGGGCATGTATGGGCCCTTACAAAACTTTAAGATGATTTTAAAAAAACTAAGAGGAACCCTAGGGGCGATTTTTCCTCTCCTAAATATTTCTGTTAAGGGAGATGAAATGTCCCCTTAACCACCTTTCTGATTCTCAATATCACACTAGGGTGTGAGAGAAGAGAATACTCAAGGGTCAAAGTTAACTTCTAGTCCCAATGTAAGTGATTTATGTATGATAGCAATAATCTCAACTTAAAATTTTACAAGCCAAACAAGCCATCCATGTGACAACCAAAGAAAAAGAGGAGAATATTGGTTATTTTTAGCCCCTAAGTGCCTATGTTAGCTAACCTTTCATATGAGAAAATATTCTAAGTGGAGTGCATTTTCCTTACAAAGTGCATGAAAGAAAAATTCTGAAGGCTATGGGCCTTCAAATGATCATAAAAACCATTACAATTTTGAAAAACTAGAGATATGTGTGGGTTAAAATTTTGACAGGCGCATAGAAGGCGCACAATGCACAGAGCAAAGAGGCATGTTTCGTGCACAATGCTCAGAGTGCGTGCCTGTGGGAAGGAAAATCCGTGCACTTCTTATCACACGTCGGGGGAGAAATTTCCAAGTGAAATACACCTTCCCCAGCTCTGAATTTTGACTTTGGCATGTTGGGCTAGGCTGTTTTTGGTACCTGTAAGACAAATTGATTAAAAAGAAGTGCTCTCCAAGCTCAACTAGGGATGAATTTGATATTGATCCCCAGTATGGTTGCCAATTTGTTGTGTTGGTTTTGTCACTTGGGTATGAAAAACAACAACACTTGCATGTCTAGATGAGCCTGCTAGACAAGACAAAAGTTTGTGAGTGGGTTAAACAAACCAAACACATGTAATAAACAAAGAAATAAAATAAAACAACTAAGAAATAAAAGTTAGAAAGTATGAGAAACTTAGAAACATGAAAATCAACCAATGACCAACATAATGCTACCAATGGATCAAGAGATTAGTAGGCAAAACACCGTAGAGAAAAATGAGGACTTATGAGTCCCCTCTTCCTCCTTGGGAGGGCTCTTGAGTTCCCTAATGGAGAGCTCTTCATACAATGGAATAAATGGAAAATGGTGAAGAAAATCAATGCCTATTCCCTCAAGAGGTGAGTGTAATGGCCTATTGCAATGATGCTTGAAGGCCTCAAAGAGAAAAGAGGATTCTCAAGGGAGAATTCTTGCAGCATAACAATACAATGAAGATCTTGGTTTCTTAGTGCACCCATGGCTCTTATTTATAGCATTTATTTAAGGAAAAATGTAATTGGTTCTTGGTGTGAACAAGGGACCTTTTAGGGCACCCTCTAGTCCTTGACCAACCTCCCATTCATATTTCGCTCAGATATGAGGGTCAAATCGTGTTGGGAGCTGGTCCATAAGTGGTTGAGGGGCCGATAAGATCCATAAATGTGTTGTTCATAGAAGTGTGTGGATTTTCTCATACACAGTCATGCACTTGGTGCATTGTGCACGTTGAGGGCTTTGTTGGCCTACACACACTGCGCACTATGTGTGCACTTCTTTTGGTGAATTTGCGCATGTCAATTTTTGACCCAATTGTATAGTTTTTTTTACTTTTGTATGCATTTTAGTGTTGTAGGTGAAATAATGGTTGTTGGCATTATTGTGTTCCTTAACCATTTGTGTGCAATGTTGCGGACGATATTTCAGTGGTAACAATTGTCACTTCCATTCTTTGTGTACTTGGATTAGTAACGTGTTTTCCATATGTTCACTTATTGTAATGCATGCAAATTGTTTGCGGAAAGAATTATATTAGATTTTGCATAAAGTATATCTTAGTACAATTTGATTAAGAAAGGTACAACACCAACAACATTATAATTTACACAACAAAACACTTAAATCCTTGTCTCGCATATTTGGGACACATCGCAAATTTTCTCACTTAGCTACTTGGAAACACTTAGAGCATACCCATACTCCATTCTAAGCTACCGACGAGTCACACT
Organism: Picea engelmannii; assembly: GCA_009831015.1. Lineage (NCBI taxonomy): Eukaryota > Viridiplantae > Streptophyta > Pinopsida > Pinales > Pinaceae > Picea > Picea engelmannii. Next base: position 487,401 of record ML788014.1, read on the forward strand.
CCTACTCTAGTGAAACTCTTGTATACTTAGACATTTGTTAACAACTTTAACACTTAGTCATATTTAAGCATACATCCATGAACATGAGAAGCCAAGAGAACAACAATGAATCAAATAAGAGAAACATAGATATAGTGCAAAAGACACAAACCATGCCTAACACCTAGATAAGTCTTTGTTATTTCGAAATTACAATATGAGCACCATTGACTCAGTTTACAACTTCAACTGAGTCAAACAACTCACCTCACCTCACCAATACACTCATAAACAAATTTTTCACACCAAGAATCTCTATCGCAACTGTCTCTGCAACTTCTAGCAATGCACCTCATACGTGCTCTCAACCACAAACTTCTTGCCTCTTCATTTCCACAAACTTTAAATATTTCAGTTCTTCCTCACACATGCCTCCAACAGACCTACATTTTTAGACTTCCCCAAAAACAGACCAAGAGAAGCTCTCCCAAATTTGTCCAATGAATCCACCTCAAGGAAGCACAAGTCCTCCCAAGTGGAGTGGCTTGGCTCCTTGATGGAGCAGCTTGGATCCTTGATGGAGCCCACCCTCTTTATTGTTGTGTGGTTCGAGAGAACATGCCTATCTGGCTGCATTTTTTCTTAAATGTTTGCACAGGGCTACACCCTTCGATGGTCTTGACAGTCTTAAGTGTTTACCTAACATGCCTGCCAATATTAAATGTTTATTATATAGATGCGTTGCAATACAATTTCGTTCCATTTTTTTGATGGTCGTCATCACTGCATCAGTGGTCGATGCTTGTTCGTTGGTTTTTTCCATGATTCTTATTCTTGTTTGATTCAACTTTGGAAAGTTGAGGTCCTGAAGTTGTAGTTGGACCTCTTTGTGGTTGTTCACTGGTTTGTTGTTCTTCAACTTTGCAAGTTGTTGGACATGTTGTTGCGGTTTCCAGTTTTTGGGGCTGAGCTCTTGTCATCCCTCGTTGATGGGTAAGTTTCCCTTTTGTTTCTATTTTTCAATGGTGGGATTCCCTGCCTCCAAATTCTGTTGCAGACCATCTTTGTTTGTGCTCTTAATTTCTATTCCTGGAAACCATGCGTCTTTATATACCGGCTACCACATCCATAGCTATTTCAAAAATTGCAATGCATAGGGGTTTTTGAAAAGTAGTTCAGAGCTATGAGAAGAGGGAACCATCCGCTGAGGTGTAGATGTAGGGAAAGTTTTTATTTTGTGGGTCAGAAAATTGCATCCACTTGTTGTCTTTCTGCTGAGTAAATTTATGGTGTTATTTATTTGTGTTGTTTCTTATATTTGGTTCACTTTCCAATGTGGGTTTGTTTTTTTGTCATTTTCTATGGGGAGTAGGGGGGATTGAAGTTGACAAGAAGAAGTTTGAAAGATACATACGAGGATTGGTAGCCAGTTCCGCGCTTGTAGTTTTCCTATTTTTCTTTCCTTTTTTTTCTACTTTTATTTTTTTTCCCCTTTTCTCTGTTTTCATGCAAACTAAAAGTATCTAACAAACAAATTCAAAATCACAGTTCAAAATATGAAATAAGTAATAGATGTTGATTCATATGAAATAGATACATAGTTCATTATACATGACAACATTGACGTGGTTTTTCATAGCAATGGCCTTTTTAGATTGGATGCATTCTCGTATACTGTAGGGGATTGCCTTTTCGATACATTTCAAGTTCTACTGCATTTCCACTATTTGTCGACTGAGCTGCGCAATGGATTGATAGATTATTTCTTGGGTTGTTTAAAAAATGGTGACATTGAGGCATTGGAGTCCTATGAATATGAACTGGAATATGATTTTCTTCGGCAGTTGCATGGAATACATGATGTCGCTACGTATTTTTCAAATATGTGGTTGTCTACATCTCTAGTTCTGTCTGCACATGAGAGGGGACTTTGGGGAGATAGATTTTGTATACGGTGGCTATCTAACTAGCTCAATATATTAGTTGGAATATGGTCATTGACAAGAAAAACAAGATATCTACTATTCAACAAAAGTGCATCTAACAATCCATATTGCATCTTGGTCCATGATGCCAATGTTGTCAATGGTCATTATGAACCACTATTGTACAGAAAAATTTCCATATGCAATGTTGAAGGAGCTCATATTTACTTGTCCCTCATTTGCAAAGACCTTGAATCGCAGTGGAAACGGATTATGCATCGCATAGATTGCCATGGTTTACAACTGGAAACAAATGTTGTGTCTAGCTGCGAAGATAGTCCATTTGATGCAATTTGTTGTTTGGTAGCAGTGGAGTTCGATATGCAGTCACTGCAGCTTTACACTGTATAGTCCCTTTACAATGCAATTATAGGCGGCAACCAATAGGCTTTTAGGTTCTTGCATCAACACCTTTGGCCATACCTCCTAGAAAATATGCCAACAATTGGAAGTTGGCGGGAATACCTTGTAAACATGGCGCTGTCATATGAAAAAGGGAATGTGGAGGGTTGCAGATTATGTTTGCAATGGATGTCTATCATATTTAGAGTAAATATCTAGGTTTGGTCAGCCTTGCCAGATGGCACTGTCCATTCCTGGTCTACTGATTCAAATTATGATCGAACAATTGACATCCTCTCGTTGAAAATAGATACAACACATATCCATTATCAACCTTTTCTTGGACATATCGGTGGTTCGGGGTTGAATGTCCATGCCACCCAAACCACATCGAATCTGCAAAGACGTGGCATGCTTTCTAGTGAGAATGAAGCTCCTCTTGGTTTCGATATGGCCATATAGGGATTGAACAAAAAATCCATTTGTGAAATTCATCACAGTTGTGATGAGGCCATACAAGGCATAAACAAAAAACGTAGAGTAAGTTATCACAACTTGAAAAATGTTATGCGTAAAATTTGTCCCAGTTGTGATGAGGCCATATAGGCCTTAAACAAAAAATGTAGACTAGGTTATGAAAACCCGAGACATAATGAAATTCATCGAAGTTGCCATTAGCTCATCATGCCCTTGGGAAAGAAATGTAGAGTAAGTTACCACAACTTGAAAAAGGTCATGCGCGAGAGAAAAAAAATACATTGCTACGCTTCCTTTTAGAGAGAAACTCACATATCACAATCTAAAGAAATTGTTCATGCACAACACAACAGAAACATGTACGATAGCATATCCCAGAATGGTCATGCAGCTGTGAAATTTTGTGGGATAGAAGAAACACCATGCACTAATACCAATGAAAACCAAGAAACAGTTTCTACCCATACTTCCCTGAGAAAGAAAAATGAAAGACATACCTACATGAAACAAATTAAAGACACTCCTTCCATTGCATGTGCAATTTGTGAACAATTGAATTTCTAAAAAAATAGTAAGTCTTTCACGCCTGTATTGCAAGAAGAATACCTCCACTTGACAGCGCACGATAAACCATTTTCAAGTGGCAAAATTTATCTTCCATGCAAACGGTCGCTTGAAAATGGAAAATTGCCACAGTTTGCAACCCCTGACCAAATAAGATGTAATACACCATTACCAAATGTAAGTGCACTTACAGAACTTGAGGAGAGACTTGTGTCTCTACGAATTACATTTTCTCAAATCAGGCCTTGGGGCTATAAACGACCCCAGATGGGCTTAACAGGATCAATTATTAATGTGCATGTTCAGCTAGATGTTGTCCAAAAATCCTTGCCACAATTCATTAGTGATACAATGACAATTGTTGTGGCTCTGAAAAGACGCTTGTGATACAAAAATGTCTATCAAAAGAGCAAAGTGCGTGTGCATGCTTTTGTGAAAGCATTAAAGGAATTATGTTCCAGGGCCCTGTAAAAAGCACATAACATTTGTATAAATGATAACTGGAACAATGTTCTTGCAGAATAGGATGACAACTCTGCAGACACTCTCGAAAATCCTAGTGAATTTGATACAAGTGATGAATCAGAGAATGAAACATCTACTGAGACATCGGTGCATGGATTCACTGATTCAAAGTGCATTCGTGACTTGTAAGACAAGATTGTTGAAATTGCACCTGCTGAGGGGCAGTGCCCACTTGGAATATCCAAGGAAAAAATCGTTGAGGAAATGAACTTTCCAACTTTCTTCTATGGAAATCCACATGCCACTGATATTACAAAATGATTCAGTTATCTTAAAATAATCTGATGGGAGATGCTACATTCAAGTGGTTACTTCTCCTATCACATGACAAATTTGTTTTTCAAAACAATGCGCATAATAATAGAGCAAGTTCTCTCCTGCATGTGGGTCTGAATAATAAAAGGCCAGTTACAAGGAAGAAAGTTGTTGGCCAAGGATGTGAAGTACAAAGTAAACCTAGAAAAAATTATGAAATCTGATATTGGATACATAGATTTCAAAAACATTCGCACCTCTTCTGACTATTTGCAACAAAACAAAAAAAATTGTTTTTGCAATGATCCGGAAACTGGGCCCACCAACATTTTTCATCACAATTACAACTGCAGAGCATTGTTGTGATCCATTGGTAGCTACCGTATCTAACTTGCATAGGAACATGAAATGTAAAAAAGAAACTGATACAATGGAAAATAATGACATTGACTACCTCATAAGAAAAGACCCAGTGACATGTACTCACTACTATAGACATTGAATAAATGCTTTGAGACAATTGATATGCCATGATGAAACGTTTTTCGGAAAAACATCAGACCAGTTTTTTGTGACTGAATTCTAGAATAGGGGAAATGAACATGACCATGCACTGTTGTGGATAGAGGGTGCACCACTCTATGGAGTTGATAACAATTCAGAGATCGAACAATTTGTGGATAAATACATAACATGCAACACAAATCATTTGGATCCAGAACTTGCCAAAGTCCATAGACATTACCATACAAGAAGTTGTAGAAAACGAAAAAAACTCGCATTGCAGATACAACTTTCTGGTGCCGCCAATGAGAGCTATAAGAATCATAGAATCTCTTAGTTTAGAGGACAATGTTGTTGTTGAGAAATCTAAATCCTTGTTCGCATTTCTAGAACAAGGAGAATTTTATGAGCTAATGAGCTTCGATGCCTTCTTGACATATCTAAATCTATCAAAAGATGAGTACATCCAAGCCATACAATGTATGCTTAGGCAACCAATAGTTTTCCTTAAACGAAAACTTTCCCATATTTGGAACAACAGTTTCTCCAAGGACATGCCAATTATGAGGAAACAAAATACAGATGCGCAATACGTGCTCAATGCATATGCTGCAACATCATATTGTACCTCGAATATGACAAAGGTTCACAGATCTATGACAAGTGCATTCATAAGAATACATAAAGAACATGAAAAAAGTCATATTGATGCTATACAAATGATACGCACACTTGGAAATACATTTCTTAATCTTCAACAAATGTATGCTCAGCAAGCAGTTCACATTGCACTTTCCCTGCCCCTCACTTGTAGTTCAAGAAAATGTGTCTTAATAAACACATCTCCACTTTAAAAACATACATTTGTTCTTAAACCATTGGTTTTGCTAGAACAAGATCCTGACAATTTAGAAGATGTGCTATGTCTCTCTATTGTTGATTATTACCTGCAGCGTCCATCTCCTATTAGGCATATCTGCTTAGCAGAATTCGTATCGCATTACAAAAAAGATGGTGCACCCATATCAAAAAGAAAAAAACCCTCTATGATACGGTTTGCCAAATACAATAAATGTTGTGACTATGAAAACTATTGTAGAGAAAACCTGTTGTTGTACGTTCCATTCGATGAAAATGAAGAGACATTAAAACATAGCTTCTCTACATGGGAGGCTATGTATGTTGCCTCTGAGACTATAGTGCACATCAATGAACCTAGATTTACCTACAATATTAATCCAACATGGGGTAATCTAGAAATTGCAGTTAATGACCTAGAAAACCTTGACGATCTTGATGAGACACTCACAAACTAAAAAACAACCAGAATTCCTTCTGAGTCCTATGACTTACAAGCGGATTTGCCTCGTCCTTCAGAAGGTGTAAGTGAAAAACGTATCAATCTTGGTTTTCAAGTCACAAAACATCCTTTCCTAAATGAAAATAATTAATACCACAGAAACGATGTCTGTTGAATCGTGAACAACAAACAATTCTAAAGGACATTGCTCTTAAAAAACAATTGAACATGGACAGTCCTGTGCACTTGTTCCTTACAGGTGGAGCAGGAACAGGAAATACATTCACAATGAAAGCACTATTCCAAATGCTTATATGAATCCCTGATTCAAACAATTCCTCTGATCCTATGAAATCAAAGGGCCTAATAGTTGCATACACAGGAAAATTTGCATATAATGTAGGTGGAACAACAGTCCACTCTGCATTTTTAATTCCTTTTAACAAATCAAAGTTTCTTCCACTTAGCAAGAAAATGTTGGATACATTGTCTAAGATTTATGAGGAACTCCAACTTGTCTTTATAGATGAAGCATCTTTGATTGGGAGTTGGTTCTTGTATTCCATTGACAACCATCTAAGAAGCATAAAACATGTGCACACGAAATACTTTGGAAACACTGACATGATATTCTGTGGCGATCTTTACTAGGCACAATCCATCCAAGATTCTTTGATATTTGAACAACCTACCATTAACATGAAAACAGTGACCCATGAATTTTGGAGAGACAACATTAAATGCTTTGAATTGCATACTACAATGCGCTAGACAGATGAAACATTCATTGCAATTCTGAATAGAATGCGCACAAAAAACCAAACATATGATGACTTAACATATATCAATTCGAGGTTCTTGCGGCCTGCACCAACAGACCCAACGTTCCCTTACATGTTCTACACAAATAAGGATGTTACAATGCATAAAAGCCACATGCTATCGGTCATGCCTGGCGATGATATCATCATCAATTCAATTGACTTGGAAGAAGACAACCATGGAAATGTGCCACGTCATGAACATACAATCACTTTGCCTTTGCATCTTGTCCTCAAATTAGAAACGTTGGTTGAAATATATGCCTGTAACTATGATTCACAGGATGGCTTGGTCAATGGTGCAGATGGAATACTCAAAGGCTATACGAAAAGAAAAAAACTTGATGTCCTTTGGATTAAGTTCCATGAACTGCATATAGGAAAGAGACAAGCAAGCAAGTTGTCTTATCTATATAATTCAAACACTGGAAGTGATTGGACACCTATTTTGCGAATATCAAAGCCAATATCGACATCAACAAAGACAGGACGACTGAAGATTCGAAAATAGTTTCCTATTAAACTTGCATGTGTATGTATAGTCCACAGATCATAAGGACTAACACTTGATAATGTTGCATTTCAGCCTGCTAGAATTCAGATACATGGACTTGTATACACAACATTGTCCTGTGTCAGAAGCATAGAATCCTTGTATTTACTAAGTCCTCTCACAAAACATAAATTCAAAGTGAAACATAAAGTTGATATTGAAATGGAACGACTCAGGAGCACTGCAAAATGGCAACTGCACTATGATTACCAATTCATACAAACAAATTCATCTTTATCAATTCTCTCTCTTAAAACACACATCTTAAATGCACACATGGATGATATACTCAATGACTATGATATAATGCAATCCAATATTTTGTGCTTGCAGGAAACACACATGGCATTATGCATGCAGAACAAACAATTCCCAAATTACAATTGCATATCAAGTTACATTACACATGGGGTG
>ML788014.1:495169-515825 GCA_009831015.1 Picea engelmannii
TTTTGTGCTTGCAGGAAACACACATGGCATTATGCATGCAGAACAAACAATTCCCAAATTACAATTGCATATCAAGTTACATTACACATGGGGTGATGATATTGGTGAAAAAACATGTACCAATTTTGGACCATATACATATCAAAGAAAAGAATGTTGAGGTGGCGCTTGCAATTTTTTTTTCCCATGAAACAGAAGTTGCAATACTGAATCTCTATGTTGCTCCCCATGCAACATTCTCCAACATAGTAGATGTTATTTCCAATGCATTGGGTCATTTCCATATGAACGGACCCATTGTACTTGTAGGAGACTTCAATATTCACATGCTACAAAATAATGGTAGAACAACATAATTGGAAAACTACATGTGCAAATATAGTCTCCGCTTTCTTTTGAACAACACAAGCCATCTGCAAACCACACTTATTGACCATGTCTGGTCAAATGTGCCCATTCCTCAATATAGTATGTTTATCTTAGACACATATTGGTATGGTCACGATACAATTGGTATTGCACTTGAATTATGAGATATACATCAATCATATTGCAAAGTCATATTTCTATGTTTCAAATCATATCTGTATAGCCCGTTGGAAAAAAAAAAAAACAATTATCCAACTTCTTGATTTTCCCTGATTTCTACACATACTGCTCTGGTCACCATACAATTGGTGTTCTACTTGAATTATAAAATATACATTATGCAAAAAAAAAAAGGTACATCCTTCTAAAAACTATTTGCTACTCTATTCATCTTATTCTTTTGTTATTGTATATGTACATAGTACTTGTCTTTTTCTTTACATGTTAACTTATGTTCATATCCCTTTTGTTTTCTATTTATTTTCATAGAAACAAATAGGAAAACTAGACCTCGCAAAGATCTCCTAACCAGATATGTAGAGGAATCCATGCAAAGGTGCATTTTTTTCTGCCCGTGTTCCATACTAAACATTTTTTCGTTTACTCTGTCTGTATTTGTCGAACTTGTTTGCAACTATGTTTTTTTATTTTTTTATTTTGCGCCTAGAGCCCGCCAGCCCGCAGGTCCGCCATCCAACATAAGTGTAATGTTGAGCTAGCCAACCTGCAAGTCCACTTGTCAATTTGTATATCGTGCAACTATGGGTGCTATTTGTAGGACATGAAACATTAGAGGCCCAATTTACAACCCACAAGTCCGCGATCCAAAAAAAAGTGGCTAAGTATGGAATAATGGATCTGTGCATATTTTGTATGTATTGCTCATTTTTGGGAGCCCGCCAGCCCTGGAGTTTGTGTGTCAATTTGTATACCACGGAAATCACTAGAAGTACAATGTTGAGCTGGCCAGCTTGCAAGTCCGCTTGTCAATTTGTATATCGCGGAGTTGTGGATGCTATTTGTAAGGCACAGAACAATAGAGGCCCATTTTTGAGTTGGCCAGCCTAAAATTCCGCTTGTCAATTTGTATATCATGGAGTTGTGGATGTTATTTGTAAGGCACAAAACAATAGAGGCCCGTTTTTTAGCCTGCCAGGTCGAGAACCCATGATACAAAAAGTCCACCCCGCAAGTCCTCTTATCAATTTGTATATCGCGGAAATTTGGGTGCTATTTGTAGGACACAGAACAATAGAGGCCTATTTTTTGAGCCTTCCAACCCGAGAACCTGTGATCTAGAAAGTGGCCAAGTATGGAATGTGATATCCGTACATGTTCTAAAAATTCTCATGTCCATAATTTAGAAAGGTACATATTTAGCTTTGCCTGGTTTCTACACATACGGGTCTGGTCACCACATAGTTGGTGTTGCACATGAATTATGAAATACGCACTACAAGTCCGACCGAGCCCTTTCATTTCCTTAGCCAATTTCATGCTTCCAGGTTCCCCGCTAGGCATTATCAAACTCTCATTCCCCATGTTCTAAGTGTACATCTTGCATCCAAAACTTGGTAATCCATGTCTATGCTCGCGGGTTCCCATACAATGGAGTGGCATATTTCATGTCCATCTAATCTTGCGCCTGAGACTTCAGTGATCTACAATTGGATATGGATTGGAATCTTGCGACTCATTTACTAATTTTCTTTAATTAAATTGTAGAATATCAATATTTATTATTAATAATTTAGTACTTGAAAATAATGTTTTTAGATAATGTTAGCTATATAACATATATGTTATATGTTATACATGTAGACAGTCGCAATCTTGAACCCGCCAGTCCTGGAGTCCATCTGTCAATTTCTATATCACAAAACTCCCAGTGTTGCGTGGAGCACACAGAAAAATAGAAGTGCATTGTTGAGCGAGCCAGCCCGAAGTCCACAGATTAATTTGGATATCGTGGAAGTATGGGTGCTACTTGTAGGACACAGAACAATAGAGGCCCAATTTGCAGCCCGCCAGCCTGAGAACCCATGATCCAAAAAGTGGCTAAGTATGGAATGAGGGATCCGTACATGTTCTATAAAATCTGATATCCATACTTTATAAAAGTACATATTTAGTATGGATTACTCATTCCTCGGAAAATTTCTAGGCCCAGAACTGGTGGATACATGTGTTCAGATTTCCACTTAATTTTATATCGCCACCTCGATCGTCTGCTTGCCCTTTCATATTGTACATATCACATGTAATATGTATTACATATTACATGTAATGTGTAATACATATTCAATTTGGATCCCACTAGTCGTGGAGTCCGTCTGTAAATTTGTATATCGTGGAACTCCGAGTCTTGTTTGGAGGAAACAGACCAATAGAAGTGCAATGTTGAGCCAGCCAAACCGCAAATCTGCTTCTCAATTTTTATATCGCGCAACTCTGTACATGGTCTATAAAATGTCATGTCCATAAAAAGTACATATTTAGTATGTATTGCTCCTTTCTTGGAGCTCGCCAACGCTGGAGTCTGTCTCTCAATTTATATATCAAGAAATCAAGAGAAGTACAATGTTGAGTCAGCCAACCTGCTAATCGTCTTGTAAATTTGTATATCGCAGAATTCAAGGTGCTATTTGAAATGCACGGAACAATATAGTACCATTTTTTAGCCCGCCAGCTTGAGAACCCGCGATCCAAAAAGTGTACATTCTCTATAAAATATCGGCCAACCCACAAGTCCGCCTGTCAATTTGTATATCGTGAAACTCTAGGTACTATTTGTATGACACAGAACAATAGAGGCCTATTTTTAGCCCACCAGCCCAAGAACCCGCAATCCAGAAAGTGGCCAAGTATGGAATGTTATATCCCTACATTCTCTATAAAATCTCATGCCCATACATTATAAAGGTAGATAATTAGTTTTCCTTGCTTTCTACACATACTGGTCTGGTCACGACACAGTTGGTGTTGCACATCAATTATGAAATATGCGCTAGGAATCCGACCAAACGCTTTAGTTTCCTTAGAAAATTTTATGTCCGCGGGTTCCCTGCTACGCATTATCAAACTCTTATTCCCTGTGTTCCCCACTACATGTTATCCTGGGCCCACCAGCCTTGCAGTTCGTCTGTCAGTTTGTATATCACAGAACTCCGAGTGTTGTTTGGAAGACACAGAACAATAGAAGTGCAATGTTCAGCCTGCAAGTCTGCTTCTCAATTTCTATATCGTGCAAGTTTGGGTATTGTTTGTAAGACACGGAGCAATAGAGGCCCACTTTTGAGCCCACCATCCCGAGAACCCGTGATCAAAATACTGTACATGCTTCCCTTTTCTATGCTCCCTGAAAGCCTACACAAAATCACACTTTCCATACTTAGCCACTTTCCTGCAATTCTGCAAATATACAAACCCTCCATTGAACTGCACCATCATGCCCTCTTACATTTTACGCATTTTGCAGTCAAAAATTCTGACTCATGCAATGTCCATCTAGCCAATTAAATTGTGAAATATCAAAATTTGTATATTGCAGAACTCCGATCCATAAACAATCGCCATCCTGGGCCCACCAGCCCTGCAGTTCGTCTGTTAGTTTGTATATCATGAAACTCCGAGTGCTATTTGGAGGAGACAGAACAATATAAGTACAATGTCCAGCCCGTGAGTCTGCTTCTCAATTTATATATCGCGTAATTCTAGGTACTATTTGTAAGACACGGAGCAATAGAGGCCCACTTTTAAGCCCACTAGCCCGAGAACCCGCGATCCAAAGACTGTAAACTATCACATGTGCTCACTATCACCTGTAATCTTATTTTGAAGCCCTTCCAACCACTTTTCAGACTTAGCCATTCCTTCCTTGCTTCCTCTTCCCTGTCTCCGTCACCTTCGCACGTGTCCATAATAAAAAATAATGTTTATATATATATTTCTTGTTTCTAAATGTTTAATGCTAATAGGTCATCATGCAGGTACCATCTAAATTTTCATTCATGGGCGCAAGGCTCGAGAAGTTCTTCCATTAATGCGCACTAAACCAAATTTATGGAGGATTTTGTTATCCCTTCCCAGTGTTAATTTCAAATACCATGGAATGTCATTCGCACGCCGTAAGCTTGGTTCCTTCACGAAACCTCCAATCCTTAAATGTTATTCATCGTAACCTCCACCTTCGCACTTCTAAGTATCCAATAATTAAGCTTTACTTCTAATAGCTCACAATACAAAATGCATAGAGATTGTCATTAATGAGAGAAGAGCTCGAGGAGATTTTCCATTCTCACGTTTTCGGGGGGTTATATTGTCCCCTCCATTTGTTCATTTCAAGCAGTGTCTGGAGTAAACCGACATTTTCATAAACTACTGGCAGCAGCTCCACAATAATTTTGTAGAGATACAGTGAACAACTTTGGTCCTGTGGACCCGAAATTAATAGTTCATCCTAAAATTGATAGTTCTCACAAGCTTCCAGTGCAGAAGAAGGGAAAAAGAATTGTAGGGGAGGCAGAGAAACCCGAAATGTAGAGTGAAAACATGGATCTTGATGTTGATCTGGATAACATATTCTACAACCTTGATCATCCTAGAGACGCGATTCACCATGGCTACCCAATGGACATAGTTGATACCAAAAATTTTGATGAAGATGAATCCTTCGTATTCGAGAGTGTTGTTTTTGAAAGTGAATAAAAAAAATTAATTATTGAAAAAAGAGATGTAAAAACTAAGAAAAGAAAACATCGTTCAGAACTTGACCTTACCAATATGCAGGCGTCCAAAATATCTCAACTTCACATGGAAACCGGAGATGCTCTTCATGATTCTATTGGAGTCATTGAGGATGAGAATGCCATACTAAAGGATCGGATCAAGGAATTAGAGGAATATTTGTTTCCTATGCCATTGCTTGGCAGTCCTTTGGCAATATCCATGCCTGCGACTCCCTGCACCCCTGCATCAAATATAAAAGGGTCCTCCATCTTCCTCGTATCATGTATAGGATATGTGGAGAAAAATATCAACAAAAGAATGGAACTGATTACTAAGGCCTGGGAAACATCACAAAATATGGATTCCCTAGGAAGTAGGGCACATAACTTGCTCCAACTTCTGCAGACAGATTTAAAAAATGAAGAAACTTTTTATTTTCACATGGTCATCCCTTTTTCCTTTCATGTCAACAACATGCCAGACACGACAAGAAGACAACATGATCTCCTGTCCAAAAAATGACTCACTCAATTAGAAGCATGTTGGAAAGAGAAGGTGAAGAACCTTTATCTCATCGTCCAATCATGTGAGCAAGCAATATCAAAGAAAGAAACATTATTCACAAAGATCACCAAAATAGACTTAGCCGAAAGGCCCAACGACTTCCAGGACCCCAGCTTAATCATCAACTCGTTGGCGTTAACCAAGCAAGATTTCGATAAACAAGTTGATAATTTAAAGGCCTTGTCTTTAAAAATTTTTTACAGGATTCTTGAATATCATGAAGATCACGTGGACAACTGGCTAGTCCTCTATTCAGCATAGAATGGAGACATTCATCAGGCTCTGTGTAATCTTTCTATTGATCTAAACTAATTAGAAAATGAACTTTTCAGCATTAAAATCCGGAATTACATCAACATTTCCCCCTTGAGAAGTTATATTGAAGAGAACTTAAAGTGGGTCATCAACGAAATCCAACAGGAAAATGCATCAGCAAGAAAATAGAAAAATTACTTATATGGAACATCACTATAAATCCTTTGTTTATCAATCCATTTATTCAAGCGGGTCAGCGATGAAAACCAACAAGAAAAGGCATCAGCAAACAAATACCAAAAATACTTATATGTACCATGCCTGTAAGTGTATATTGATAGTCCTTTCTTTATCAATCTAGTTATTCCACCTTTTCTGAATAGAAATCTATAGCCAAAGACTGATATCTTCCCATTTCTACTTTTTAGGTATTACACTCTATTGTGTCCCACTTATTCTTTCCACAATCCTATTTCTTGTACATATTTCTCTTATGGTCCGCGGGAGCCCCAATCCCAGTGTATATGACAAACACATTTAAATTTCCAGGAATATGTAACAAACTATTCTTTTTTTCATATATTCCAAATAAAACTATTCTTTTGTCTCCTTATATATTTATGTGCTCCTACTTTTTTATCTTCAGCTATGCTAAATGTGAAGACATTTTGTTTATTTTATTTCAATTCTCTTTTTTTTCTGATGCATATTTTTTCCTGCTTGGTCATTTTCAAAATTAAATATGAGATAAATCACTCACTCAAATTTGATATATATATATATATATATGTTTCTTTAAATTTCCATGAATATGTAACACGTTTTATTATTTTTTTATATAAATGTCATAACATTTTGTTCACTACTTTTTTTCTACTCACATATATAGAGAGTATGTCATTTCTTGCATCTTTACCTTAAAATTAAAATAGTTTGCAAGTTCGCTTGTCAATTTGTATATCGTGGAACTATGGGTGCTCTTTGTAGGCCACAGAACAACAGAGGCCCAATTTTCAGCCCACCAGCCCAAGAACCCGTGATCCAAAAACTGGCTAAGTATGGAATGAGGGCTTCGTGCATGCTCTATAAAATCTCATCCCCATACTTTATAAAAATACATATTTCGTATGTATAAAAGTAAATATCTACTTTATAAAATTATATATTTGGTATGTATAATTTATGTTGTCCAGGAACCTATAATTTGATAAATTTCAATTTCTTGTGTCGAGGAGCCCCTGTTTTAAACAAAACTAATTTGGGAATGCTATTTTTTTTGTGATTTTGTCCACGAACCTATGTAACAGACGTTACAACTATTTTTTTGTGTTTTTGTCCACAAACGTATGTAAAGAAAACTAATTTGGAAATGCTATTTTTTTTGGACACGAGGCCCTTAAAATTCAAATAGCCTGCAAGTCTAATTGTCAATTTATATATCGTAGAACTCTAGGTGCTATTTGTAGGGCACGAAACAACAAAAATCCAATTTTTAGCCTGAGAACCCGCAATCCAAAAACTGGCTAAGTATGGAATGAGGGCTCTGTGCATGCTCTATAAAATCTCATCCCCATCACATTTATTCACGTGTCTGTACTCGATCACATTTATTCCCATTCCAACCTGGCAGGGACTACGCTTCCATGCAATACTTGTTTTAATTAAGTATATTTTCCATGCCACCCTCTTTGGATCTGACATGCTACCATATATGGGAACAATGCTTAGTTGACTTGAGATTGTAACAATGCATTTGTTTTATAGAAATAAATCCATTTCCTTGTCAAACTATCAAATTCTAAAATTTAAAATTGGAATTATTTGTATGGTGAAAGCGAGTGGTTTTGTGGAGTAGGGGGAAGGGAATAGTGATCTCATTCATTTGTCCACTAACTTTTATATGGTAAGATTTGTCTGGTTGAGAATATTTATTAAAAATAAAAATCCATTGTGGATGTCATTAATATTTAATTAATTCAAAGACTCATCTACGCTGAGTGAGGAAGTCATGAAAGAATTTACCGATTCCGCGAGCTCACGAGATTGAAAATTGAATACAGATGTAAAACCCAGGGAAAAATTGTCAATCCTCTTACATGCCCAACAATGGCAGCGAAGCAGCAACGACCGATTATGGATCCAAAGAGCGGTTATTGCAAGGACAATGGAATTTACTACAACAAAAGAGCTCCCATCTATCTTCCTCCACCCAGTGAACACTTGGATGTTACTACTTACATTTTTTCCCATCACCGCCATACGCAACATATTGTCTTCATTGATGCCTCCAGTGGCCTCTCGCTCTCTTATCCCACCCTTTTCCACAATGTCAGATCCCTCAATGTTGGGCTGCATGGCTTGGGGATTCGAAAAGGTGACGTGGTGCTGGTCATATCCCCCAATTCCATCTCCCTTCCATGCATTTACCTCTCTATTCTCTCCATCGGAGAAATCCTGAGTACCACCAATCCGATCAGCACAGAGGAAACGATTAAAAAGCAGGTTGAGGATTTGAAACATGTAATTATCTTCACATTGACAAATCTGATCAACAAGGTCCGTACAATGCAATTGTTGGTCATTATCATAGAGGGAAACCCATAGGAAGGCTCGGGTTGGGGTTGTATTTCTACTTTAAAAATCCTCTTGCAGTCCGCCATTAGTGACCTCCCTTCAGTGGACATCAAACATGAAGACACTACTACGCTTCTCTACTCATCGGGGACAACTGGCAAGAGCAAGGGAGTCATATCCACGCATAGAAATATCATTTCCATGATAGCAGAAGTTTTGGGCAGTCCTGATGATATGGAGGGAGGAGAGGAGATATATTTATGCATCATCCTGCTGTTTCATGTTTTTGGATTTTTAAATACACTTTCTTACATTGCAACTGGGTGTAGCATCGTTGTCATGCCCTAATTTGATTTGGCTGAAATGATTTCTTCCATACAACAGTACAGAGTGACATCCCTGCCTATTGCTCTGCCCATTCTTATCGCTTTAAATAAATCTGCTATTGTTTCCAAGTACGATTTTACTTCGCTTCGCACGATCAGTTGTGGTGGAGCACCTCTTGACAAATATGTCACCGACAACTTCACTGCTCGATTTCCAACAATTCAAGTTGGATAAGTGGCATTCATTCCTAACTCGGAATTTTCCTCTTTATGTTATCAATTTGATTTTGATTGGGATTTTTGTTATCAATTGTAACTCCATGTTTATCATACAAGACTTTCAGTTCACTTCTTCAACATCTTCCATGTTGGTAGATTTTTTATTATGGCATGTCAAGTCACTTTCTCATGGTTAAATGATAAAAGTTCATTAGAGGCCATTTATATATCTTGGAGAGAACCTAAGCCTCATTTATAAAACATAACTCAGTTTATTATATATGTTTTTCTCGTTCATGGATCAAGAAAAACTGTCTCCATGCTCTGAAAGACATAACATGATTGATTTCCAACTTTCTAATTCCCCCACATGTCAAAAGATAAAAAAATGTTTCTTTCCATGTGTAGCGATATGAATGTGTCTCTGTTTTGAGTAAAAGTCTAATTGAAGGTAGTTATTATTATGTAGGGTTATGGATTGGCAGGATTCTCGACTATAACTGATGAAGAAAACAAACATTATGGAACAACGAGCTTGCTTGCAGCTCATATGGAAGCTAAATTGTTGGAAAAAACCACTAGAAAAGATATGCCTCCCAACCATAAAGGGGAACTCTGGTTGCAGGGACCTACAATCATGAAAGGTACTTCGAAGTCATCATCTCATCTTTTCCTTGGACACTACTTTCAGAATATTTAACAAATTTTCAGACTTCACTGATTTGAGTATGTTTTCAATTATTTTGGTTTTGAGAGAGTGATTTGGATAATGCCCCGATTACCTGGATCACTGTGAGCAAAATCTTAAACAACTAAGTCACAATAATAAAAAAATTCATAAGCAGAAAGTGTTGAACTCCCTAGCCACAATGAAAGGATGGGTACCTAGTAAACATGTTGTACCCCAAGCTCAAAATCACCTTAAAGAATCTCCAACAATTCTATTTAAGGATATAAAGTAAGTTTGTCTCCCCACAACTGCACACCTTGTCCTCTTGTGAAATTTGAGGGGCATATGTTTTGTAGCCACAAAAATCATCTTTCAAACATGAATAGTATTCCCCGACCAATGAATCTATGTTTTGAGGAAGTGGTCCATGCAAGTACTCTGATACTCCCAAATCACAGCTTTAATATGATGCCATAACGGTCTTTTCCACAAATTGATATTTCCCATATTCTGGCTAAAAATATATGAAGGTTCCAGTTGTTCCATGCAGATTATTTTCGTAATGATGAAGCAACTGAGTCAACTTTAGACTCAGAAGGATGGCTGAAAACTGGGGATCTATGTTACATAGATGATGAAGGCTTCTTTTTTGTTGTGGATAGAATAAAGGAGTTGATCAAGTACAAAACATTTCAGGTACACAACATTTCAAGGACCTTTTAAAGTTGGATGCAAACCCAAAATATTGATCTTCTGAGAAAAAAATTATGTTTTGTCAGGTTTCTCCAGCAGAATTAGAGGAGTTTCTCCTCTCAAAACCAAACATTATTGATGGTGTTGTTATTTTGTGAGTGCCATTTACCACTTCTTGATCTGATATACTTCCCACTTACTGGGCTGATATAATTTCAAAGGTCTACATCCAGCTAGATTTACCATTTATTAAGCTAACACATATTTTTTAAGTTTTAGCTAGAATTCAACCTATGGGCTTGTAGAACAGATGACCTTTGGAACATTAATTGATGTCCTTTTTCGTTTTCACATGAAGCCAAAGATTCTTACATACATTTTATTTATTTAAGCATGAAACTATCTTTCTTCTGGGTTTGTATGGTAGGTATCCTGAAGATGAAGCAGGTCAAATACCAATGGCATTTGTTGTGAGGAAGACTGCCAAGGATAGATTAATGTGAGTTTATTATATATGTATGTGTGTGTGTGTGGTTTGTAAAGGATAGATTTTCACTTTTGTTAGAGGTTTCATGAAATTTTTAATCTTGAAAGATGTCTTGGACCATTAACCTCTTTGGTTTTATTTGTAAATATACATTTTATTTGTCATTAAACAATTTCTATTGTGTGACATGACATTTGAGAACTATTTTTCGCTTGAGACAAGAGTTTGATGCATAACATCAAACACAAGATCTAGTGATATGATGTGCCTGTCATAAACATAGCTCTCGATGCTCACTCCAATCTCTATAAGCCATTTTTCCATGAGATAGCTCAATGTCCCTCGCATCCTCATTAGAGCTCAACTCTGTCGGGTCTCATCAATATGATTCAACAACGTGAAGTCTAGATCTTGGTCCTAAACTCATCGCCTTTTGAGAACATATGAGAGAGAAGGATAGGTTGACTATTGTGCCCAAGATAACATTGAAACATCTTGCATGGAAAATTTCTAGTGTAGTTCCAAGTCTTTTTTTAGATTAGGAAAGCCAAACATCATTAACTTGATAGTATATTCGAGTTATTGGAGGGCCTAGCCCTAAATTCAACCACTGATTTTGTGGCTAGCTCTCCAATGAATTGAATCTACAATCGAGTTAATTTTGGGTGGGAAATCTGATCCAAAAAGGATCTAGAGAAGGCTAAGAACAACTCAGAACTCACAGAGGCAACTCAGAATGCTTAGAATGGATTTAGCAAACAAAGAAAGAGAAAAAATTCAAATTTCCAAAAACTCATTGAAAATGACATGTTTGTGAAGAGCGTGTCGTAAGCTTTCTAACGACGCAAACAACTCGTCAAACATAGTTATGGATTGAAAGATATTCATGGTCAAAGTTTGGTCAACCTAGCTTAGTCAGCAAGGGATGAGTCAACATCCATACAATACATGTGACATGAGCAGGAAGGTGACACGTGTCATGCTGACATCAGCATGGTGATATGGCAACACTAGAGGCTACCATGTGTCACCTAGTTTTGGCATTTTTGGGCCAATCCGTGGACCAATCGGATCATGTCACGTGGTAGTTCATACACTGACGTGGTCGGGGACAACATGGCCCAGTGAGAGGTCACCACATGGCCCAATTAGAGGCTTCCATGTGGTAGGCGAGAAATTCTCAATGACAATCCATGAGCAAAATTTGAAAAAAATAATAAGTTTGGGGGGTCCGCCAAATATGGCGGACCACGCCAAACTTGGCCACAGTTAACCATTGGGATATGGATTAGCAGCACCGCTAAACTTAGAGAACAAAACATATGTTATATTTATATATTGCAACAACATAAAACCCAAAAGGGGGAGGCCCGCGGGTTTGACCCTGGGACCTCCTTCCCCCATATGCACCTTAATTGTAACCAATGCCGTGAAAATCATTTAAGTGTTGAGTCCACCTAGCCAGAGGATGAGACGCAAATATGGTACGACCGCTTGGGCATGGAAATCTATGCAGTCTAGTTATTAATGTAGGTTGTAGAGAGGGCACGAAAACCTAGACAAATTTCTTCTTAGGCCTGGGAGTGCCAAAGTTGGATCGAGGTGTGGAGACAATCATTTTTGGGTAATTTGACGCCACAAATTCAGTGGTGTTTTCTGTTTTTTGATCTGAGCATTAGTTTTGTGTCTTGATTTCAGAATGAGGTATACTTATGTATTTTTCCAAATTCTTTTGATGAGTTAATGAGAAATCCTACCCATTTGAGAGCATGACCCGTAGACGTAGTCCACCAGGGAAAAACTCCATTATCAAGTTTTTTTGTTCATATTTGACGCTTATGTCTCTTCATTTTTTAGTGTTTCCTTCTTTAATGGTGCACTTTAATTTATGCTCATTTAATGCAATTCTTTATAAGTCACTTGATGAAAAGATCCTAGATCATGTTGGTATCAGAGCAATCGTCTTTGACTTGAATTGTTGAGTGTGAATGCTTACTAGGGCCAAGCATAAGAAGGGTGAAGGAACTCTTAAGACTTTCATTCCTGAAGTTGGTCGTGCATCCCGAATGAAGAAAATGGCAGAAGAGAACAAGTGTGATGAACAGGAGAAAAAATTTCATGTGGTCTTTTATCGCATGTTAGAAATGGTCACACAAATGTATGGAGATTATGAGAAGAGGATGAAGAAGAAAGGGAGGAAAAAGGAAGCACATGCAGATGATGATGCTTTGGTAAACCAAGGGGCTAGAGGAGATCCTCCTGAGCCTCTGTCTTCACCTTCAAGTTCTAGTTCTTCTTCCTCTAAGCATTCTCATCATTCTCTTCATTCTAGCCATAAAGCCTCTTTTCAGAAACCGTTATTAAAGATTGATGTAATATTTTCTTTACCTATGTTTAATGGAAATGTTAATCCTGAAAAGCTAGATAATTGGATCCGACAGGTTGAAAAGTATTTTCATGTTCAACATATTGATGAAAAAGAAGTTAAAGTGCAGCGGGCTTCTCTTCAGTTGGAAGGCACCGCTCTCGTATGGTGGGAGAGAAAGCTTCAATACATAAGTAAGTGTGGTAATCTTCTTTTCTCATGGTCAGAATTTAAATCAACGATAAGGAAGCAATTTTATCCATTAGGGTATTTACATAAACCAATGATGGAATGACAAACTTTAAGGCAAAGTAAAGGTCAAATTATAAAAAGTTTCACAGAAGAATTTAGGAAGAAAGATATCGCATTGAATATTCCTTTGGATTCTTATGAAACTTTAATGAAGTATATTGGCACACTTCATAGTTATATTCGTCATACTTTGCTCTTGTTTAACCCCACTAGCCTTGATGAATCTTGTGTGCAAGCTACTCACCTTAAGAACATGGGGAAGCATGTTCAAGAAGATCCCACGAAGAAACCTTCCAATCTCCCACATAAAACTTTTAAGAATTTTAAAAGGAAGGACAAGAAGACTGCCACAGTGGGGAGAGAAGGAGGAATTCCATCTTTCACTCATTACAAGAAAAATAGTCACGATGAAGAACACTATTGGAAACTGCATCTAGAAAAGAAACCGAAACAATTCGGTGGAAAGGGGAAGACAAAAACTGTTGCTACAGTGAAACAAGATCTTGGTTCTGATTTAGGAGATGAAGGAAAGATCACAACAGTTGGATCACAAGGTAAAGATTCCCTTCATGCTAGTTCAAGTTCCAATAAGAATCTCATGATGATGAACGAAAGAGGAATGAATTATTTCACATAATAGTTGTATCTAAACACACTAAGATAGATACATTATTTGATCCAGGTTCCCAAGTAAAATTAATATCTAAAGCACTTGTTAAGAAGATGGGTCTTGAAACGAAACCACATCTGAATCCTTATCCTCTTGGTTGGGTATGTGATAAAGAAAAACTTAATGTCACCAAACAATGTAGGGTTAGATTTGATATAGCTTCAAAGTTGATTGATGAAGTGGATTTGGATGTTGTACCACTTGATATATGTGACATAGTTTTTGGAAGTCCGTATCTTTATGATATAAAAGAAGTCTTCTTTCGTCATGAGAATAGATACCGCCTTACTAAAGGGGGAGTGGAATATATTGTTAGAGCTCACAGCATGAGGGTAAATACAACACTTGTTAGTGCAGGGCAAATGAAAAGACTCATAAACACTAATAAGAGATATGTACTCATTGTCATAAGAGAGAAAGATGTCGGAACATCTAATGCTTTCCAATGATGTGATCCATCTCATAAAAAGGAATTAATTGATATTGTTTCTAAGTATGATGATATTTTTAAGGAACGAGATGGATTACCTCCTAAGAGGGAAATCCAACATGAGATACATCTTCAGTAGGATTCTCCTCTTCCTAATGTGGGCATGTACAGGATGTCAGTTGTGGAGATGACAGAGATCAAGAAGCAGGTACATGGCTTATTGGATCAAGGGGTCATCAGACCCAGTTCATCTTCTTGTGGTTCACCGATCATGATGGTGCCAAATAAATATGGCACATGGCGAATGTGTGTCAATTATCAGGCCTTAAATGAAATCACGGTGAAAAATCGATACCCTCTTCCTCGTATAGATGATTTACTTGATCAATTGAAGAATGTTATTTATTTCACTAAGTTGGATTTGTGTAGTGGATATCATCAAATTAGGGTCACATAACAGGATGCATGGAAAACTGTCTTTAAAACCAAACAAGGGTTGTTTGAGTGGTTAGTGATGTCGTTTGGGATTTGTAATGCTCCGACAACTTTCATGCGTGTGATGAATGATGTATTCAGGCCTTTCCTAGATGACTTTGTGATTGTATATTTAGACGACATTCTTATTTTTAGAGGGACTTGGGATGAACATGTGAGGCATGTAAAGCAAGTATTGGATACTTTGCAAAGGGAAAAGTTGTATGTAAAATTGTCTAAATGTGAATTTAGCAAGACCACACTTGTGTACTTAGGTCATATTATGGGAGGAAAACAATTAAAAATTGATCCTTCCAAAATTAATGTAATTGTAAATTGGCCTGAGCCATAAAGTGTAACCGAAGTCCGAAGCTTCTTAGGTGCAATCCAGTATTGGAGGAGGTTCATTTCCAACTTCTCCTTTATAATAGCTCCTTTGCATGCCTTAACCATTTTGAAGAAAACTTTTCAATGGGAAGGAAAGCAACAAAAATATTTCAACACTTTGAAAGAGAAGCTTAGTACTGCACTGGTATTAGCACTGCTAAATCTTCAACAACCTTTTGAGATCGAGACAAATGCCAGCACATATGCCATGGGTGAAGTATTGATGAAATATCATAAGGCTATCTGTTACCACTCTAAAACTTTTAACCAAGTTGTTATTAACTATCCTACATATGATAAAGAGTTGTATGCATTAGTCCAAAGCGTAAAGAAATGGAAGCACTACTTGTTAGGGAAGGAAACAGTCATACATACAGATCACCAACCCTTACAGTGTCTCCAAGCATAAACCAAATTGCAGTAATCTCGAAACTATAGATGGATGGGTTTTCTACAACAATTTCATTTGGTAATCAAGTACAAAAAGGGTACAAGTAACAAGGTAGAGGACTATTGTCTACATGGAAAACTACTCTACCATATTGGAAATATATGTATTCCTACAAGTGAATGGGTCCATGTAATATGAGAAGCTCACACTTCTCTTGTGTCTGGGCATTTTGGGGTAGGAAAAACTATGGCTCATTTGCATAGGTTTTGTTACTGGCCTCAAATGAAAGTAATTGTAACTAAATATGTAAAGGGGTGTGTGATGTGTTCTACTTGTAAGCCCACTAATAGAAAACTGGGGCTATACTCACCACTTCCTGTTCCATCCCATCCATGGGAAAGTATCTCCATGGATTTTGTAGGGGGTTTACCAATGACCAAAGGGGGTCATGACTATTTGTATGTTGTAGTGGATAGGTTCAAGAATATGTGTATCTTGATGCCATGTAAAACGTAGATCACTACTGAGCAGACTGCTAATATCTCCTTTCAGTATGTTTGGGTTCACTTTGGGTTACCCACATCCATTGTCTTGGATCGAGATACTTGATTCCTTGGGGACTTTTGGACTATATTGTGGAGAATGATGGATGCCAAATTGAAGAGGAGCATTGCTTTCCATTCATAGACCGATGGACAGATAGAGGTGGTAAAAAAAACACTGGTACTTTTGCTTCGAGGATACTGCATCAAGAATTCCAAGTTATGGGATGAACAATTACCCTATGTATAACATGCTTACAACAGATCTTTACATTCATCCACTCAGAGTTCAAATTTTAAGACATGTTTTGGGTACCTACCCAAGGTTCCTTTGGACTTGATGTATGGGAGAGATGACGATGTGAATGAAGAACTAACAGAGGAAAAATCCCACAAGTTCATTTAGAGGATCCAATAGATACACCAGGCAGTCACAAAACAGTTGCAGAAAAGTCAAGAACAATATAAAGCTCGGCATGACAAGCACATGGTTGATCATCAGTTCCAGGTTGGAGATTGGGTATGGCTTCACATAAGCATGGAGATATTGAAGGGTGAAGGCAAGAAACTCAAGCCCATTCCTTATGGACCCTTCATTATCTTGGAGAAAAGTGGTACCCGTGCTTTTCAATTGGATATTCCACCTTATATGTAGATTTACTCAGTTGTGAGCATTTAGAACTTGAAACTTTTTTAGCCTCCCATGATCATGGATCAAGATGAGGAAGTTTCAATACCTTCAGTTGATGAGTTTGCACCTGATTACTTGGATGAGTTACATGAAGATATCATCCTGGACAAGAGGACAAGGACTTCACACCGGGGTGATGTTGATTATCTTCGAGTAGGCTTAAAGGGCACACATCCAAGCAAGGCAAAGTGGATAGAGAAGGACAAAGTGATGGGACTCTTCCCTCACTTACTTGTTGATTGATGAAATCTTTTGGTGGTCCAAAAATATCTCAATGGGAAGGCGTGATCCAAAAAGGATCCATAAAAGACTAAGAACAACTCAAAACTTGCAGAGACAAATCAAAATGCTTGGAATGGCCTCAATAGATAGAGAAAGGGAAAAACTCAAATTTCCCAAAACTTAGTGAAAATGACATGATCACAAAGAGCATGTCACAAGACTTCTAACAATGCAAATGACTTGTCAAATGGAGTTACGAATTGAAAGATATTCACGGTCAAAGTTTGGTTAACCTAGCCCAGTCAACAAGAGAGGAGTCAACATCCGTACTGCCAACGTCAAAATCTGTACAGTACATGTGGCAGGAGCAGAAAGGTGAAATCTGTCATGTTGATGTCAACATGGTGATGTGGAAGCATCAGAGGCTGCCACGTGTCACCCAATTTTGGCGTTTTCGAGTTGATTCGTGTACCAGTCAGATTGTGCCACATGGCAGTGCATATGATCTGTACGTTGACATGGCATGATGACTTGGTGTGCTGACATGGCAGGGGAAAACATGGCCCAGTGAGAGGCCACCATGTGGCCCAATCATAGGCTGTCACGTTACAGGCGGGAAATGCTTAATGACATTTTGTGAGCAAAATTTGAAAAAAATATTAAGTTTGGCGGGTCTGCCAAATCTGGTAGACCATGCCAAACTTGAATACAGTTAATCGTTGGGATATGGATTAGCACCACTACTAAAACTAGCAAACAAAGCATATGTTATATTTATATATTACAACAACATAAAACCCAAAAGGGGGAGGCTTGCGGTTTGACCTCGGGACGTCCTCCCCCATATGCACCTTAATACTTCCGCCCAAACTAACAGGCCACGGGCCTTACATTGTAACCAATGCCACGAAAAGCATTTAAGTGTTGAGTTTGCCCAACTAGAGGAGGAGGCGCACATACGGTATGGCTGCTTGGGCATGGAAATCTATGCAGTCCAGTCATTAATGCAGGTTGCAGAGAGGGCACAAAAATGAGACAAATTTCTTCTTGGGCCTGGGAGTGCCAGAGTCAGATCAAGGTGTGGAGATATTCATTATTGGGTAATTCGACACCATGAATTTAGTGGTGTTGTTTGTTTTCTGATTTGAGAATTATTTTTGAAGCTTGATTTCAGAATGAGGTATACTTATGTATTTTGCCAAATTCTTTTGCTGAGTTAATGAAAGAGCCTACCCATTTGAGAGCATGACCTGAAGATGCAGTCCACCAAGGATGAACTTTGTTATCAAGTTTTTGTGTTCAGATTTGATGCTTATGTATCTTCATTTTTGGGATTTTCCTTCTTTAATGGTGGACTTTAATTTATGCTCATTTAATGCAATTCTTTATAAGTCACTCAATGAAAATATCCCATATAAAAATCCCATCAAGGAAATTTGAGAAAATATAATGAGAAGAATACTAGTTCTACTAGGTCTATCAAAGACACCAAACTATTTCTTAAGAATAACCAAATGAATGCAACCTACAAAAGTTTCACTACTTTCAAAGAACCTGTCTCACCACCCATGACACCTTGTCCCTTTCCCATCCCTCTCAGCATCACTCACCTTGCTGCCTAAATGATGCATTACATCAAGTGATAAACTTGAAATATTTACTACAAGCCTTTGCAAATCTCAATCACTTGTTATGCACAATCAAACACCTGATAAAGTAGAAAGAAAAACCCAAAGCTATGAATTACTCTTTCATTTATACTATTAATCAAAGTATAATGATGTTCTCATTTCTTTCAGATGTTTTAACTGATCAAGTGCATATAAACATAATTACCAACTTAACAAGAAATGTGAGCTCAAAACAATAAATCTAACCCTAAAAACTCATATGTTTGCATCAAAAACACCAAAATCAACCCCCATTTTAAAAAGTAGTGCTACGAGTAGCAATTTTTTTAAGGTTAAAATTATAACGTTTTACAAACATGGCCTTAGCAACGTCATTATGTTGTCAACAAAAACTTTAAAATCAATCCCTAAATCGGAAAGTGTTGCTAATAACAACACCATTTTTATTTTCAATGTTAAAATCACAACTCCTTAGAACCTATGTACTTGACAATCGGTACCATTGTAACCAAAACCTTAAAATCAACCCTTGAATTGAGAAGTTGTGCTCCTATCGACTTGAAAACCAACATCGTTGCAACCAAAACCTTAAAATCAACCCTTGAATCGAAAATTGGTTCTCCCTGTAGCACCCCCTCTCCCTCCCCTTTTTTTTTGAAATAAAATTACAAGATTTTCAAATCACGTCTTTGGCAACTATTACTCTTAGAACCAAAATCTTAATACCAACCCCTACACTATCAACTACACCCTCCTTATTTTCAAGCTTAAAAATACAACACTTATAAACCATGATGCAAAAAACCAATACCATAGCAAAAACAATTGTGAAAAAGAAAATAAAAATAAAAGGAGAAAAGACCAAAAAAAGAAAAAGAGGGAGAATACGAAAAAAACAAAAACAAATATTTAAAATAAATAAACGTTTTAAATTAATTTAAAAAATTTTAAAAAATTATAGAGAATTTTCCAAAAAGGAAAAAAAAAATGTTTACTAAAAACATTTTTATAAAAAAGATACATTAATCTTATTTATAAAAAAAATGATATATACCATCTTTTAAAATAAACATTTAAAATACAATTAAAAAACTAACATTTAAAAAGTTTAAAAAATAAATAAAAAATTAAAAAATTAAAATAAAAGGTTAGTATTGGGGTGATTCTTAGAATCCCCCTACCCTCAATACTCACTCATTCAACCCCCTCTCCAACTACTCAAAGGAGTGGTGAGAGGTGTTGGAGATATTACACACTCATCTAGTAATGATTTTTCCTAACTTTACTAGTCTAATGTTGAGGGCACCATCCATAGATGAGAATATTCTTCCCTAAGAATATTCCCCACTAAAATAGGGTGCTACATCCTCTTCAATCTTGTTACACCTGAGATAGACTAGTTCGTCTTGACTCAGTTAGACTAGTGGAGTAGAGTCATGCATGTTCACCTCGGTATTCTCACCAGGAGGGTGCATATCACATGCATGGGGCTAGGAGAGTGTAGTGTCCCGAAGGCCGAGCCCCATTGTAAACCATGTTCTGAAAGGAATTGTAATTATGTTTTATAGGCTGGTTGATCCGGATTATTTTCGGCACGAAATGAGAGCGGAGATATAATAAAGAAATGCACAGAGATATCGTGTATATCCAGTAATATAACATAAATATATCAGAGATGCAACCATAAACACAGAGATACAGTAATACACGATTTCT
>ML788014.1:539539-550582 GCA_009831015.1 Picea engelmannii
TAAGGACATGGGTGATAGCTTCATGCATTGTTTAATAGGAACTAGGATTTGGACTAGGGATAGCAATAAGGTTAGGATTATGGAAATGAATGAAGTGAGGGATCTTTTCTAATTTATTTTCCACAATGAGGATATGGATAAAGGCTTTGTATAGGGGGTTATCTAAAATAGTTATACTTCTTTATAAAAAAAACTACAAGTAAAACAAAATTATATTTAAAATATATACAAGTAAACCAAAACACCACATGGAACTTGGCATATATATCAATATCTACATATTCATGAGGATTGTGAACTTTTACTAGTATAAAGCCTACTTTTAAAAACACGTCAAAATCCTTACCTTCTCATTGTTCTTTCGCCAGATCCATTAGCCCATACAACTTGATAAGAATTGTCCACGAGATGCATTTTCATCACCAAGACCTGCATGAATCATAAAAGACAAATTTTTTATATGAGTAAATAATTAATAAGCAAATAAGCATGCATTTAGTTCTGTAAAGTACTCTAGAAAAAAATTAAGTTGTCGCATACCTTAATGAGCTTCTCTTTGTTTCGAAAATAGGTTATTCTCTACTGAACAGGGCCAACCACGTGAAGGTGGAAGCTCATATGGCCCCTCCCCCCCTCACATCGTTCTCAATTCCCCATACCCAACAAATGATTTTCTTTATATAGAAAACATATAGACATTAAAGCATAAATTGGATAGTCATCAAAACATATGAACATATAAACATCGATAAAGATCCAAAAACAGGTCATGGAACTATACATCTAATTTTTCTTTGATTTATGTTTCTTTACATTCATAAAACTGACAATTGAGATATCATCATCATCCAAGGACATTGTATTTCGTGTGCCCTGTCCTTCTATTGTTTGTGTGCGCTCATGTACCATACTTCTGGTATGTCACTAAGAAGGGTTAGCTGGCATCTGTTCAAGGTCTTGAACTGGAACAACGAAAATGATCATATCGATATGTTGAAATATAATTGAAATAACTAATTCATTGTTTTGATTAACATTACACTATTGCTCTTTACCTGTCTTTGTAGTTGGGATAGTTGGTGTGTTAATTTCCTGTTCACTTGGTTGCTCTCACATTTAACCCTCCTGAGCTACATGCTCTTCAATTTTGAGAAGATAATATATAAGTATAAGTCATGAAATAAATATCTACAATTACAGTAAATATTTCTAATTCTGAAGCATACATACCAGAATGGGCACTTTGCTCTATACTATCACTGGACATGTGGACCCTTGTATGAAACAGTGTTTGTTGAATACCGCTTGATTCACTACTGTGGTAGCATTGTTGCTTGAAAGAAAACATAAATACTTAGTTAAGAGTGATATAATAAAATATGAATAGACTTTACAAGCATGCTACTGCGGTTTCCTTATTAATTTGATTTACATGCATGGCTGGGGAGATAGGAGTCTGGCCCAAAATTTTTCTATATTCAATCACTCTTTTAAAACCATGCTTGTAACCAAGCTTTAGGTCCTCCTTGGTGGAAGCAGTGTCAAACATATTTAACTGCAATTCATAACACCATTAAAAATACCAATAACAGAAACATATATTTGTTCGCTACTGTTAAATAAATATTAACCATAGTTAATCATTTAAATCTTACTATTCAGGATTTGAGTTTTCCGTAGCCACCTTGGCCTAGTTTATGCTGGTCGTGTTTTTCCACTCTGGCCTTTGTTTCTTTGGATGTGTCTGGTAGCCTACATATGGAATTTTTGAAAAAAAAAAAGATATTGGAATTATTACTTAAAATAGGAAAGAAGAACATAAATGCTCATATTTCACTGATAATATGACATGTGTTGTACCTTGCTTGACCAGCTCATGGTTGTTGTCCTTGTTTTTTAAACAAGTTATCCTTTGCATCCTCTATTAGCGCCTTCCACTCTTTCTCAGGAACCATGGGAGGGCGCTCATGCTTGAGGTCTATTTGCAATTTATCCCTATACTGGGCCCTGGTGTATTTTAAATTCTCTCCAACCAACTTTGTAACCACTTTCTTGTTGAAAGTGTTGTCGAACAAGTTTACCATGTGATCTATTAAATCATCTTTATTTTTGCTATCTTGGCCATTCCACCATGTGCGAATGGTGGGGCCAAACAACTCCAATGCTTTTTCATGTAAGTTTCTATAGAAAACATTGTTTCCTACAGTAACATGTTATCCATTAATCAATTAATAATCTCAAAAAATGTCCATTTCAATTTCATGAAAAAAATGAATCAATTAATGGGACAATTACCTGCAATCTTTTGAATCTTTATCAGAACACATGCGTCATCCACCATAAAGGTGACATCTAGTTATCCAGTTCTTTTAATTCATTCTGCTCCATGCATAATAGGATCCTGTGCACTACACTATGTTCCTCTCCGGAGTCATCATGTGGAGTCCCAGGATATGACTCATCATGCTCTGGCATGTCATGTCTGTCAAAATCACCCCACTCATCAATGGATTCTAGGGGAACTCCAGGAGGCTCAAAAAGCCTCACTTTCACTTTGCTATGTCGACCTTTTTTTGCATTGGACCCTCACTACTACCTATAGCAGTTGCAGGATCGATAGGTTCCCCATGCACGGGGTTTAAAAACTCCTACAAACAAAAAAAAAATCTTTATCAGATCATATACAAAATATAAAACTAAAAAACGGATATGAAATTGTCATAGCTAAGAAAAATATGTAAAGATGCCACTTACCCCAAAATTAGTTATTGTAGTTTGTAGCTCTACAATTCTTTCTTTGTCCTCCTGTGCCAGGGGTCTTTTGGTAATCAAACCTAGATATTCCATGTTAGCCTTCTTCAAGGCCTTCGTTACAGTTGTCATTGGGTTTGTCGAATAATATATTTCATCCTCATCAATATCCTTTGTGGGAGCCTGGACAGATGTTGACACAATAAATCAATCAACAAAAGTTATGAAATTCACCTCTAACATTAAAAAATGAAATGTTGCAGTAATATCAGAAAAACAATAACAAAATTGCAAAAATTTAGTTGTTGTAGTCATAAGTTGTTATTGTATTTAACATTTACCTAGTGAGGCACTGCGGGTGCCTTTCCACGGTCACCCTGGAGAGATGTAGTGGGTGAAACTCAGACATGGTCCCCCCGGACAGAGGTTGACACAATAAATCAATTAACAAAAGTTATGAAATTCACCTGTAACATTTAAAAAATGAAATATTGGAGTAATATCAGAAAAAAATAATAAAATTTCAGAAATTTGGTTGTTCTAGTCATAAGTTAATGTATTTAACATTTACCTGGTGAGGCACTGCGGGTGCCTTTCCACGGTCACCCTGGAGAGATGTAGCGGGTGAAACTCGGACACGGTCACCCTAGATAGAAGTTGACACAATAAATCAATCAACAAAAGTTGTGAAATTCACCTGTAACATTTAAAAAATGAAATATTGGAGTAATATCAGAAAAAAAATAATGAAATTTCAGAAATTTAGTTGTTGTAGTCATAAGTTGTTACTGTATTTAACATTTACCTGCTGAGGCACAGTGGGTGCCTTTCCACGGTCACCCTGGAAAGATGTAGTGGGTGATTTTCTACCATGGTCACCCTGGACAGATGTTGGCACAATAAATCAATCAATAAAAGTTATGAAATTCACCTGTAACATTAAGAAAATGAAATATTGCAGTAATAACAGAAAAAAAAAATAATGAAATTTCTGAAATTTAGTTGTTGTAGTCATAAGTTTTTAGTGTATTTAACATTTAGCTGTTGAGGCGAAGTGGGTGCCTTTCCACGGTCACCCTGGAGAGATGTAGCGGGTGATTTTCTACCACAGTCACCCTGGATAGATGTTGGTACAATAAATCAATCAATAAAAGTTATGAAATTCGCCTGCAACATTAAGAAAATGAAATATTGCAGTAATAACAGAAAAACAAATAATGAAATTTCTAAAATTTAGTTGTTGTAGTCATAAGTTTTTAGTGTATTTAACATTTACTTGCTGAGGCTAAGTGGGGGCCTTTCCATGGTCACCGTCTCCATCTATTTGATTTAAGTTGTAATCGATCAACAACTCTTCACCTGGAACTATTGTTTTTGTTGCACATACAAATATATGATTTCCTTCGCGTGGCTCAAATATGCAATTCGGTTTCTTAGTTGTTTCCACTGGTCGTGTACTATTTATAAAGCCCGCAATGTTTCCAGTAGCTTTTGGCCTTCCATCAATATACATAGTTGCCCCTTTATTTTGATTGTTATCTAGTAGTTGTATGTAATTTGCGGCAACTCCATATCTTCGCATACTTTGCGTATATCAGACCAACATCAACCAGTGATTGTATTTTTATAATGGTCTGACATACTCCATCAATTCAGTTACAGTGCCATAGCTGACCTTTATGCCATCCATGGAAAATAACCCCAATCCATGTAAGGACGAAGGAGCAATGTGATACATCCTCCCACCGATGAAGAAATATGTGTCCACTTTAGGTAGCTCCTTAGGTACCCATCGTTGCACTAGATTTTTATACCTCAAGGGAAACTCAATGTCACCTATGCTCTCAGCATCATAATTACACGACCCTCCATTGGCAATAAAAAATTGCATGCAGGTACAAAATATTTTCCTTACCTTTTCCAACATAGTTGATCTAGAACCGGTAGATCTAGTACAACATGTCTCACTTTCAACCTCTCTTACTATATCTTTATCATCACTCGAGGAAGATAGATCCAACAGATACCTATTTGGTGGTACCTACACTTGTTAAAACAAGAAGATAAGTTATCGTGCCAATATACGTTTTTGGTACCAACACAGTTGCATATAGTTGCATAAAGTTGAAATTGCCACACCTATCTGTCATATAGTTGCATAAAGTTGAAATTGTCACACCTAGTTGCATATAGTTGCAATATAGTTGCATAAGTTGCATATAGTTGCATATAGTTGCATAAGTTGCAATAAAGTTGTGTAAAGTTGCTTAAGTTGCATAAGTTGCATGTTGCATAGTTGCATATAGTTGCATACGAAATTGTTGCAATATAGTTGCATATAGTTGCATTAGTTGCATAGAGTTGCATATAGTTGCATAAGTTGCAATATAGTTGCATAAGTTGCATATAGTTGCATTTAGTTGCATAAAGTTGAAATTGCCACACCTGTCCATTATATAGTTGCATAGTTGCATAAGTTGCATATAGTTGCATAGTTGCATATAGTTGCATAAGTTGCATTGTTACATAAGTTGTGTAAAGTTGCATAAAGTTGCGTAAAGTTGCATAAGTTCCATAAAGTTGCGTAAAGTTGCATAAGTTGCATGTTGCATAGTTGCATATAGTTGATCTAGAACCAGTAGATCTAGTATAACACGTCTCACTTTCAACCTCTCTTACTATATCTTAATCATCACTCGAGGAAGATAGATCCGACATATACCTATTTGGTGGTACCTACACTCGTTAAAACAAGAAGATAAGTTATCGTGCCAATATACGTTTTTGGTACCAACACAATTGCATATAGTTGCATTTAGTTGCATAAAGTTGAAATTGCCACACCTATCCGTCATATAGTTGCATAAAGTCGAAATTGCCACACCTAGTTGCATATAGTTGCAATATATTTGCATAAGTTGCATATAGTTGCATACGTTGCAATATAGTTGCATAAGTTGCAATAAAGTTGCGTAAAGTTGCATAAGTTGCATAGTTGCATATAGTTGCATATGAAATTGTTGCAATATAGTTGCATATAGTTGCATAAGTTGCAATATAGTACCAACATAGTTGCATATAGTTGCAATTAGTTGCATATAGTTGCATAAGTTGCAATATAGTACCAACATAATTGCATATAGTTGCATTTAGTTGCATAAAGTTGAAATTGCTACACCTATCTGTCATATAGTTGCATATAGTTGCATAGTTGAATAAGTTTCATATAGTTGCGTAAGTTGCATAAGTTGCGTAAAGTTGCATAAAGTTGCATAAGTTCCATAAAGTTGTTGAAGTTGCATAAGTTGCATGTTGCATAGTTGCATAGTTGCATATAGTTGCATACGAAATTGTTGCAATATAGTTGCATAAGTTGCAATATAGTTGCATATAGTTGCAATATAGTTGCATTTGACCACTCACCAATATTTGAGATTATAGTTGCAATATAGTTGCATTTAGTTGCATAAAGTTGAAATTGCCACACCTATCCGTCATATAGTTGCAATATAGTTTCGTTTGGAACCATTGGTACGTTTTCATAATAAGAATAGGTCTCAAGGTGTGTATCATGACTAGAGATGAAAAAAAGGGCCTTAGGTCCTAAACATATTTTCTTTGGCTCATTGGCCATTACCAAGGCCTCAAACCACCACATCTATCTTATTTAATAGACTATGGTGCTTGGGTGGGATATGGGTGTCATTCACAATTTGTTCACACCATGTATGGAACTTAGGTCTTGTCCATGGTCAAGGAAAGAAGGATTACCAAGTTGCATTGTTTCATAAAGTTTCATGTTGCATAAAGTTGCGTAAAGTTGCAAGTCCAAGTGCTGAAATCATGGCCTTCCTATTAAGTTTTGAAAAAATTCATAAGAAGCCCAATCTTTTGAAATGGATCAATACCCCCATACCGAAGTGGCCCATTATCCTTGTTTCAGAATGCTCGGGGGGCTTACATTCAAAGTATTGTTATTAAATGAAGTTTAAAAAGTGGTAGGATGGATTGAAGTTCAAAAAAATGTCAATGGCCTAAAGTTTTAAAATTGCTCGATGAGCAATGTTTCATAATGTCTCAAGGGGCTTAAATTCAAAAACAGATCGATATTCCAAAATGCCCTGAAGTTTAGAAGTGGGCCAAAGTTGGAGAAATGCTTAAAATTTTGTAATGGCCCAAAGTTCAAGAATGGGTTGAAGTTAAATTTGGCCTTAATGTTCAAACATGGTCCAAATATTGGAAGAGGCCTAATGACCTTGTCCATAAATGCCTTGAAGTTTATAAGAGGGCCAATGGCACAAAGTTTGATTTTGCATGATGGGTGATGTTTTAGAGTTTCCAATGGAGTTAAGTTCAAAGTATGGATGTTGGGAAAAGTTTACAAAGTGGCCAATGAATGATGAAATACATGGAAATAGTCATGATGGCCTTAATTTTGAACAATGGTTGAAGTTTCAAAAGGGGTGGAAGTTTCAAATCAACTTAGTCTTTGAAAAGGGGCCAAAATTCAAAATTAACCGAAAGTTTTGATTGGCCATGAATTTCAAATGTTGGTCAATGATGCAAAAGAGCCTAATGACTTGGTTCGAATAGGTTGGATGATCGAAGTTGGAAGGAGGCTCAACGAGAAATGTTTGAAGGAAGGTCCAATAGTGAAGAAGAGGGATGATATTTTAAAAGGTGGTTGATGCTAGAAAGACGTCTTACCAATAGGGTCGATGGCATGAAATGAATGAGAATAACCTTAGATCAAAGGTGGATCAAGGAATGAGAATATGATTTTCTTCGAAATAAATCAATTATTTAATGTGAGAGAGGCCTTTGACCCATGTCGATGAATAAATGTTTTCACATAGCAAAAAATATATAGTAACCAAAACCTTATTTTGGGCATAACTTGAGCATACAAACTCAGATCGAGCTAAAATTTCACATGGAATTTTGTATCAAAGTTGTCTATGAAAATTTCCTTGAGCTCAAATTTGTGTATTTGGCACTGAATTCCTGAAAATTGACACAATGCAGTTTTTAGATGACAATAGTGTACTTTCTGCCAACAATTCCATTCATGATGAAATCTAGACTATCTATGAACACAAGAAATCCCATAAAATCATTTGGATAGATTCCAAGGGATTCTTAGTGAAATAGACAAAATGGGGCCAAAATCACTATTTTGTGACACTTTTTGACATTTTTAGAAATTGTATTTGAAGGAAAGGGACCTAAAACTACAAATCAAGAAAATTTATCCAAGCAAACATTTCATCTCGGTAATTTGGATAACTTTGTCCAAGTGAAAATTTCTTGAATCTTTGTAGTTTCAAATATATGGATTTTCACCATATTTTATGGCAATGGACAAAGTTCCAAATGAGGCAAGTTCTTGTCTTCAAAAGGATGAATAAGTTGTCTGGAACAACAAATTACTGAGACAAAGGTTGTTGAGCATTCACATATAAGAATATCATTAACGACCAATACAAAAAAAAATCTAGTTCTCCCAATTTTCGTCCACCAGTGATGGAAGATGGTTTGTGGTGTTGAATTGCACCAACAAAAGCAAAAAAATTGAATGAGTTGTTTAACTTCTAGGTGATGTAACTTTCAATTAAAAACTCAGAATGGGATAAGAGTATAGGCATTGGAAATCTATTTTAGAGGAGAAAATAAAAATATTCATAATTGGGAAATGTATTTGTGTTTAGTAATCCTGAAACAATTACATAACAAAGCCTTCGAGCTTGATTTAACAAGGAAAATTGTTCATGTGGGTGAACCCTAAAGTATCTTAAACTTGGATAAATATGTCTATGATGAAGAATGAGCATACTAGATGCAAAAATTATAAGGTGTGATTGCTTATCTTCCATGATGATGCTTTCATTATGATGTGGAGGCACAATTGGCTCAGTAAGAGGATGGTAGTTTAAGGTGCTTGTTAACTAGTAAGTTAAATGTTCGATTGAGGATGGCTAGGTATACTTGGCATATTTGAATTAATGGTAAATCATGACAAGGGAAATCAACTGAGGTTGTTGGTGCCCTTAGTGGAAAATGCATTCAATGCATTTGTCTCCAACTAATTCATAGGAAGAATATTTGCAATTTGGAATCTTTCTTCTTTAGCTAATTCATTGAACACCATAGAAGACTTCCTCAAATTAATCTCCATACTTGTAGCTTTACCATCAATTCCCAAAACCTCCTTAATGCTTATAATTTCCCTTAAATATCCATGGCTAAAAGTCATTATGTCATATACAAAGAGTAGATGTGAAATGACCAATGAATTATAATTTTTTATTCCCTTTACTAACCTTGTTCTCCTAGCATCTTTGATCATAGTACTTAATCATTTGGCTACTAATAAAAAGAGAAAAGAAGATAAAGGGCATTGTTTTCATAGACTTCAATATGAATTTAAAAAACTAGAGGGAGAACCATTTATAAGAACTGTAAAGGAAGTTGATGAAAGACGCCCCATAATCCATTCTATTGTATGTAGATTCATTCTAAGATGGAGCAATAACAATCTAAGCCATAACTAGTTCATTTTGTCATATTCTTTTTCAAGTTCCAACTTCATGACAACAATAGATGGTTTCTGGGTTTTATTTGTGTGCAGTCCTTCTTGTGTTGATCTCACTACATCATGGATTTGTCTATTGTATAAAAAAACAAAATGTTCTTCATACTAATTTAATACCAAGGCTCCTTTGAAGGACTTTAATACCAAGGTTTTTGGCTCCTTTGAAGGACTTTAATACTAATTGTATTCCATCCTTTTCCACTTGTGCTTCTATACCTACCTTCATTTCCTCGTCAATAAGCCTGGAAAATAACCTAATGATTTCCATATTTCACCAATATTTCCATCTCTAATAAGCCTGGTTAATAATTTATACACCTTCCCTAATTCTATAGACCCAACTTCAATCTAAATACCTACATTTAAGATATTGGAGGACATTGCAACTAGATTGGCATTCCACCTTAAGACTAACCCTCCTAAAAGTTCTTCAAAATCCACCAATTTTTTTTTTCATTGTTTTAGAAAGGAAGACAAAAGTTTTGCAACTTTAGAGCCAACACACACAATGTCTTGGAGAAGCAAGACATCTGGTTTGTAAATTGCACACATTCTTTTTAAGTCTTGTTGTTTTTGGGCACCAATGACCCCTCCAGAATTAATTGAGCGAATGATCATTTGGAAAAAAAATTAGGGGTATTCCCTACTCTAAAGGCCCCACAAATGGTTAGCTACTTCCCTCCCTAACCTCTTTTTTAGTTCGAGACTTAGCCTTGGACCCTACATTGTGTTATAATGGAAAGGTGTCTTGTATATGTTAGAATTCAAGATACATGATTTGGAACTACATGCTTTGGACCATTTGGCTTATATATCCTATGATTGACACATTATAATGTCATGTGTGTGCTTATAATGGGATTAGTATTGATCCTAGTGTTCATTGACATTATTACGTTGATATTGTTAAAGGAGTTATGTGACTGTATATGAGATTAAGGGAGTATATATTAGACAATGTCTAAAGTGTTGTATATATACAAAATGGCTAGACAATGTGTGGAATATACTAACATGTGTTCTTTCAACTCTAGACCTCCTAGATGCTCACATCGACTTCTAACAATATGTTAACAATATTCATAGCCAAAAATTTTCTTAATTAATTATGACTCCCAAGTTTCAAAATGTACTTGACATGTCTTGATAAGTTAATGTATTCAACATCCCCAAGGAATTGTTGTGATAGATAAGTTTTCCAATTTCAATTGTTGAGATTGTGTTAGTGATCATAATGGATACACAATTAGGGCCCATGAATCATGTATTAGGGACTAAATCCTTAGATCTTCATCGTCAATTCATGGCTTAGGCCCCAAGGATCATTCTTGTTGTACTCAATATTTGAAGTTGGGTCTATAATCATCCTTGTTAAGATTGTGTTAATGATCATAATGGATACACAATTAGGGCCCATGAATCATGTATAATGGATGTTGGACACACCTACCACACTTAGAGGGGGGGGGTGAATGAGTGTGGGGCTCTTTTTCCCAAAACTTCCCTCTTGCACAAAAACTCATCAATTAGCATTCAACATTTATTCATTACCCATTCTTGTCATTTATAACCAATTATATGTGAGCACATATCAGCAACATATATCAGCAATATATCATCAACAAGTCATCACCACAATGAACACAAAGAACACAAGATGTATGTACAATTTTCTTTTTATTACAGACTACAATCCTTGG
>ML788014.1:566586-584435 GCA_009831015.1 Picea engelmannii
AGCAATTCCATATCTTTATCAATGAAAAGAGAGAGAGATTATAGCTACAATTGAAGGGAAAAGGGTATGTGGATTCCATAAACCTAGAATATTATGGAATCCACATACCCTTTTCCATAGAAAATACTAACTAGATCCAAAAAACAAAGACATGAAATATGGTACTACACATATTATAGTATATTATCAAGGAAAAAACAAGCTAAATGCAATTTGGACATTTGAAAAAAAAATTACAAGTTAAATGAGTACATCAATAAAAAATAACATACTAACCTTGCAAGTTCAAAATTTGAGCTATGTAGATTGATAATTGGATTTGTTCAACCGGTGGGTAACGAAAAAAATAAAAAACTCAAACAAAAGCCAAGAACAGTGTCACAACTATAACAATTGTGTCACAAAGTCTCTTAAAGTCATGTATATATAGATAAAATAGTCAACTAGCCGTTAACACCGACCAATGAGATAGGCAAAATTTTCGTCGCTATTGCCACGAAAGTTCATCGCTACAGCGACGAAAATCTCGGCTAGGTTAAATTAAGATTTTCATCGATATTATGACGAACTTTCGTGGCAATATCCACGAAAATCCCACCCTGTTTAAAAAAATGATGAAACTAGTCGAAGCGTGGAAACGTTTCATGGAATAATCCGCCCATATGTAGTAGTGGAATTATAGAGGCCTTGCTTCTTGATGGTCAGTTTGAAAATGGCGTAGGTAGTGCAGGATCTGATGTACTTCCCGACATCTTATCGAAGGTTTGGCCAATAGAAAGACTTTTTCAGTACTACCATTTTTTCTCGACCCAAAATGCCCAACGACCCGATTGTAGTGGGCTTCTCAAATCATCTTAGCACGCTCGGTTGAAGGAACACAAAGGAGTTCTAGGTGACATAGCAGTGCATCCTGGAGGTGAAAATTTGGAACT
Source organism: Picea engelmannii (assembly GCA_009831015.1). Lineage (NCBI taxonomy): Eukaryota > Viridiplantae > Streptophyta > Pinopsida > Pinales > Pinaceae > Picea > Picea engelmannii. Next base: position 567,519 of record ML788014.1, read on the forward strand.
CGGTTACCATCCAAGAGCGTCGTATGTGTGGCCGAAATATGGATCCCTCTTGTAGAGACGCGGCCAATCATAAATCTTGTGCCCACAAGAATTGAGCATGATGGTTATTGCCACGACTGGTGGTCGGCTGAGGCAATCTGCAACATTATTGGTGTTTCCCTTCTTATACTTGATGTTCAAATGAAATTGTTGCAGATATGTGGAACACTTCTGATAGCGATCGTTCTGCAACTTCCCTTGTGTCTGTATAAACTGTAGGGGTTGGTGGTCTGTGTGGATGATCGTTTCCTTCCCCAAAATGTAATGATTCCATTGTCGGCAAGCCTGCACCATGCCTTTAGCATAATGTCTCCTCTTATCTACTCTGTGACAGAAAGTTTTAAATCTATTGGCACCTCCTTGTTCCCTGAACATGTGACAGCTTTCTGAAAAGAATTCCTCGCTGCTTTAGCTTCTTTTTCCAGTGAACCAATGTTATCGAGAAATCTGTTTACCTCTTGAAAATAATGCTGGATGATCTCTATTTTGGAGATCAACTGCTATTGTTCAGTTCCTATCTTCATATGAATTTCTAATGAGAGGGTTTGAAAAGCTTTTAAATCTATGACCTGGCCTTCTGTCAGACTTAACTTGACCTGCAACTAATTTACAAGTTCCCTTTGTTGAGAAACTTTCACCTGACTCGCTTGTATTTTCCGGTTCATCTCATCAAGGCTTGCTTTAAGTGACTAAATTTTGTGTGTTTCAACAGTTCTGGCCTACTCCAGATTTTTATTGACTTCTTCTCTGATACTCTTCTCAGCATTTTTTAACTAATCCTGTAGTTGAGCTATCATGTGACTACTTTTCTTTATCCTTGTCTTCATGTTTTCCACAGTAAAGAGGTTTGTCATGGCCATGGCTCCCATAGAGCCTGCTATCTCTGTAGAAAAATCCTCCTCTTCCCTTTTCTGACCATCAATTAATACCTTGTGCTTCTTTACCGTGCCCCCTTCTCAAATATGCATTTCTTGCTTCACAATAGCTTTCCTTCTCCTGCTGAAAAAATAATCTGAACAGGGAATTTCATCCCTGGAAATTGGGGTAAGGTCACTTACATATATAGCTCCCATTTGTGGGAATCCAAAGGTGGACTGTAGAGGGTTTAAGGAAGTTATGGGGCTTCCTAACTCTGTAGACCTTGTTTCTCCCACAATCTCAGGTATAACGATATCAACAGTAGGTGATGAAGGAGGGGTGGACCTACCGATTTTGGGAGGTGTCCTGGGCCTCCTCTCTGCTTTTGTCTCCAGATCTTCTGTCTATAAGGCCTCTTCATTTTGTGAAGAGCCTTCAGTCTCCTAAGCAAAATCTTCAGGATTGGCTTTACCTTGCGCTTCTTGCTCGAAACCCGAAGGAGCATCTCCTTGTTCCTGAGGAAGGGTGATTGCTTCTCCCTGCAGCACTTTGGGGAGACCGCTTCATATGTGCCTCTGGAAGGTCTGGAAGCTAATTTGCAAGTCAGATGGCAGTTGTTGTACTCTTTGTAATACTTCCTCATAGGTCTTAGTTCCCTTGAACAGGTCATCACAAGGGGACTCTTCGTGCTCATAAGCCTTCATGTTACAGTGCGACATGTGTTTTCCCACTAACTGGTAAGGATCATGCTTCCTATGCTCAAGGTTTATCAATTTAACTTCTTCCAATGTTGTTGCTTCAACTTTGGCATGACCTAAGTTGAGCAATGAGAATTTTCCAATCTGAACGGGAAAAGCTGGCCAAAATTTCTTTTGAGCCATTTTCAATTCTATCCCTATTCCACCTGTGACAATTTAGTGAGCCACCTCCCTACATACCAGTCTGTCAGGGAGGAATTTTGGAAGGGCATGTGGAGGAATCGAGCACCCGAAAACTCTAATGTACGAAAAATTCTCTTCTATGAACTAGTCGACGATTGTCTTGAGATTTCTTGCGACCAATTCTAAAATGTAGGGAGGCAAACAGTCGTACAAAATCTGGTGTAGTGGTATTACCACAAAATGAAAAATTAGGTCTGGGTAAGTCGGATTCCAACTCCAATTCATCAGAGGAAAAGGAGTTGAGAAGCATATAGCATCCATGAAGTACGCCAACATGTAAAAAGATACTGGTTGGCCCTTTGCTCTAGCAATATGATAGTCCATGACCTCCTTTGCCATATTATCGAATAAAATCTTATCCCAATTAAAATTGTAACCCTTTGTTGCTTCATGTAAAAGAAGTACCCATTCTGCAGGGAAATGGGTGGGACTTTTCTTACCGAAAAGTCTACACAACATCATTTCTACGTAAATCATATATTCATTCAACGAGGCTGTGGCGTAAACACCATGGGTGTCAGGCCTGAAATTTCCCTTGTTTCTCCACCATTCTTTGATGATGTCAGGATAGGTTTACATTCTTTCCTCTTAAAATTACTTACAAAATCTTGATTATAAACATACTTGGGACTGAGAGGTAATTTATACATTACTTGTACATGTTCTGGTCTGAAAGAGCCAATAATGACCCCTCGGTTGTCCATAATGCTTCTTGTCTTTACATCAGTTCACTCCAAGGCCCAACTAATCATGTCATTATAGGTCATGAGTCGTGGTCGCGCAGCTATTTTGTGGAGCTCTGACTCCGCTATATCCCAAAGCTTGTTGTCGGTGTCATGAGGGAAATTTTTTATTTCGTAATCCAGAGTCTCGAAGATCTGTCTCCAGAATTTTATGGAATCGATGGCATGCGGTGTTGTATCAGATATGATGTCCCTGTCTGGACTCGATCCTTCTGCAACCTCTTCACTTTTCCTGGGTGCCTTCGTAGGTGCCATGAAATCGGTGCTATATCAGAGATCTGTTCATAGAGAAATGTGTTTAAAACTAGGAAAGCGTGAATAGCTGCATATGTAAGGGATAATTGATGAAGTTTGAAAAATAAGAGTTATCACCCTTCGATTTCACATTTAAATGAGTGTACAGACGCAAACGTTGAAAAATAAATGCTCTTTTAATGATAAGATATACCTGGAGATACACTTTCATGTCGAAAAAAATATCTTCACTTATCCATTATCAATACTGCCATATCTCGACAATTTCGAAAGTGAAGTTTCGAAAAACACTGCCCTCCTCAATTTTTGAAATGTGAAAGGTGGATTAATTGTCATTAACCTTGTTTTAAAAAGAATTAACCTGAAACTTAAACCCTATTTAGAGATAAACATGATTTCGCATTTCAGAACTTCGGGGATCCTATTGTCGAGGGATAAGTCACAAGCAATCCTTGAATCGTGAAATTGCAAAGAGATTAGTGAGGCGCTAAGACACATATTAGGGATTAAATAAAACTAGGTTGATAATTAATTAACCTTTTAAATTTTCGGTAAAATAGGGATCGAGAGTTTGAGGGTTAAGATTTTTGAAGCACTTCAGCATTGAGAAAAACTCGAAATGCGAAACATTAAGGGAAAGATAATTATTTTTGACAATTTAAGTAATTATAGGTTTAAAGAGTACTTCGTGGAAAGCAATGGGAAAGGTAACCTTCGTTTCTCCCCCCTTTTAAACTCTTCCTTTACATATAAAAAACTTTTCGGGATACCGACACTGGGAAAAAGGAAAGGTTGAGACTCATGCTTCGGGAAAAGCCAAATCCCGAAAACCCAAAAGGAACAAAGCTCAGATTTCCCTTTGATTAAGGGTGGCTCCATGACTTAGGAAAAATTAAGCCTTAGTTTTTTTTTATAAGATAGAAAGAAAATTAAACTTCGTGTCAACATTTAGTCTCCATCTAGGGATCTCGTCTCCTTGTGGGGTGAGAAGAACCTGCATATCGAGTGCCTTCATTGGGCAATGGAGTCAATAGTCTTAGCTTCGTGAAACACCAAAGTAGGATCTCGACACTAAAATGAAAATCTCTTCAAGACTAAAAATCTGACTATCTCGAGCGAGATTTTCAATAAACTTCTCCTGAAACTGAGCTCAAAACTGCGTAAGATAATCAAGACCAAAATAATCATCCTATCATGTTTCATGTGATTATGTTTATATCAAGGTAAGTATTTGTGTTGTGTCCACTAAGGATATCCCCGAAATATATGATAAAATCTACGAGAGTTCCGAAGCACTTCAGTATAGAGAAAAACCTCTAAGTCATTCACCCAATGCATCTGATTCAAAATCCCTCATCTTGGCCACTAGTGATTGTTTGGCCTGAAACTCGTGTTGTGGGTGGAGCTCTTATGGAACTCACACCACTTTCCTGTGTCCTTCTTCGGCTTCGCGGTGTTGTTCTTTTCTTGTGGCTTTGAAAGGTTGTCTTGAGTTTCCATGCCTTGGCTTTGTCCTCTGATCTGCGGTTTGGGGGAACCTTTCGCTTTCTTTTGATTTGTAGATCCAAAGTCTCGCTTCTTCTATTTGAATTTATGCTCAATATTGGTAGCATACAAGTATGTCGTACCAAGTGAGGAGATATCGAGGAACTCTATTTCCTCCTAAATGTATCTGTGTAGATAACTACGGTACTTCAACACCAAATTTTTCTCTGAATATTTGATACCCAACTTTGTGTGCAGGTTATGGAGTAGATTCGTCAGTTCATGCACATCTTGATCCCTTTACTGTCGCAGCATAGTCCATTGTATGTACTTGTCCTCATAGCTCCCCATGGGATAATATTGTTCCTTGATGGCATCTTAGAAATAATTCCAAGTGGGCACAACCGAGAACAAGGAGAGTTACTCCTCATCCTTTTTCTCATAGTAGATTTCCCACCAGTCCTTGACATGGGGGGAAACTTTGAGCAGTGAAAAAATAATCTTCTCCCGGTCGGAAAAGTCATGAACCGAGAAATATCCTTCTAATAGATTCAACCATCTATCTACGGTGTGTGCATCTATTTGACCATCAAATATGGGAATGTCAAAGTTTACTTGTACCTTAAAATGGGTTGCGCCTCTAGAGTGACTATTGGATGCAGATGTGTCGCCAATGGACAATCGTAGAAGGATCTGGGATAAGTTATCCATCATCGTGTTCCTTTGTTTTTCAAGGGACTCCTCAAGAAATATTTTGATAGGATCTCCTACTCCCTCATATTTCTTTTCGTCCCCCATGGGTAGTCGTCAGGGTTTGCGAGGTTGATCTTGCAAAGGTTCAACCAGATCGAGCCCTAACTTCTTATACCCCGACCTCGTTGGGGACATGTAAAGAAGGATCGAGAAAGAGAAGACCACTCTGATACCACTGATCTGGATTTATGCAGCAACCGAATAGAATACACAAATAACCATGAATACAAAGATGCAACGAAAATAACACTTCATTTCATTAATATCAAAGAACTGAAATTTGTTTACAGACATAATAGAAATAAACTAGCTAGGGCGCTGGTAGCTTATCTCTGAGAAGAGATGTGGCGGCTATAGGCTTCTGAACTCTGTGTTCCAATGAGGCTCGAAGGCATATCTATTATTGAGAAACAATGGAAACCCTAAACATCCACAAAACCTAACCCTAGGAGATGAAACGCCAGAATATGGGCCCCATCGGGGTAAATTGGTACATCAATTTCTCGGGGTCGTAACTTTGGCACATTATCTTTGTTTGGCGCATATGATACATTGTTAGAAATATTTGTCCGATGACTACAGTTGTTGGTATAAAATATGGCAATATGAAACCATGCCCAAAAAATGTCGTTTAGGGCCTCAAAATGGCTCTGGAAGTTCAGGACCCGAAAATTTTCCAAAAATAGTAAATTGTGCTACAATTAAGGAAACTGAAAAAATGAAAGAAACAATGGTGGGGGATCCAAGTGGAATAAACGGGTGGCCACCAATATCCACCTGGAGCAGTATCAGAGCCCCTAGTTTTCTAGGACCAAGGTGCATAGGAACTCATTTGCAGGTACAGAAGATTGAAGCAGTTAGAAATAATAAAATTTACGCCGCCAGTTCTTCTTACACCACACAATTTTAAGTGGAAGCTAAAGATTGCACTTCATCTTCGAGGTAGTGGATTTTACCAAATAACAATGGATACATAGACTAAATCAACATCAACAATCAAGAAATCCAAGTACTTCAACTGCATGGATGAGGCCTTCAGTCTCATTTGCATGTCAATTTCTCCTGAGCTATTGTTTCATATTGAATCTTGTGCTATTCCAAACGATATTTGGACCACTCTCAAAGGTCTCTTTGGAAAACAAGATGAGATGAGAGGCCAAATTCTCGATATTGAGTTGAATTCATAAGATCCAAGAAGCTTTGATAATATCTAGGTATTCTTCACAAAGTTCAAGTGACCCCTTCTTCTTATAAAGGCATGCAATGTTGACAAATCTATGCAAGAAAAACAAATGATCCTTTCCATTTTGTCAAAACTTGGTCTAGAGTATGCAGTATTTGTCTCAACATTCCATACAGTGAGTTTCACATTGCGAGAAACCTGGAAAATGCCATCACTGGATCTATTAATTGAGTCCCTAACGCATGAGCAAGACAAGCTCGTTAAAGTGGGAGCAATCAAGAGCTCCAAAGTGCATGCACTAACTGTGCATGAAAGCTACAAATCCAATCCAAAGACCAAATAGAAAGGAAAAGGGAAGAAGGATCATGAGGAAAGAAAGGAAGGAAATTTCAAGCCCTCTGATGAATCCTCCAACTCCAAAGGTGGAAAGGGAAATAAAGGAAATACAAAGTGTTGTTATTGCAGTCACAGATACCACGTGAATCATCATGCATGAAAAAAAAAAGACCTCATGGAACAAACACTCCAGTAGAACAACCTCAGAGATTGCATTCTCGAGAATGCCAAGAATAATTTAGGAGACAAAGCACAATAAAACCGAGGTAATTCTCATGCTTTGATTGTTATTAATTCTTCTCCTGATGCATGGATCCTAGATTCAGAGGCATCTCATGACATGAAAGCCACAATAGATATTTTATCATCTTTAACTGCATGCATTGGTCCTCCCATTCTCATGGGTGATGATACTCTAGTGGAGGTCGTAGGACAAGGGAGAGTAGATATCCAACACAGAAGTTTCAAGAATGTCTTGCATGTTCCAAAAATTTTCATGAATATAATATCTGCTTATTAGATAACACATACAGGTACAAGAAAAAGAGTGGAATTTAGACCAGATTGCATGACCATATATGACATGCATGACAAATCCAAATTGTTGTTGGTGAGGTAAATCACCAGTCTCGATTGTATACATTTTCTAACTTTATTTCTAAATTGAAACCTGCATTTACTCATGTTGATGATGATAGTAGAATCTAGCATGGGATATTTGGTCATCTAAATTTCAAGTACATGCAACAACTCAAAAAACAAGGAATGGTCAAAGGCTTTCCCGACATACACTTTTTCGAAGGATTTTGTCAAGGATGCATTCTTGGAAAACATCCTCAAGAGAAGTTTGAGAAAAGGAAGGATTGGAGGGCCTCCTCTCTCTTGGAACTTGTCCACAGTGACCTTATGGGTTCTTTTCCAAATCCTTCCATCATCAAGGCGAAGTATGTGTTGACATTCATCGATGATTACTCAAGGCACACTTGGGTATATTTTGTAGGTAGAAGTCTGAAGTTTTTTAGCATCTCAAATATTTCAAAGTGCATGCAGAGACACGGTTTGTGAACAAGATCAAATCCCTCCACACAAATAATGGACGGGGGGAGTATATAAAATGGGATATACAACATCTCTATGACAAGGCAGAAATACAGTTACATCACACAGTACAATACACTCCACAACATAACGGGGTAGCTGAGAGGAAGAACAAATCTCTCAAAGAGATGGTCAGTTGCATGTTGAATGCAAAGTCCCTTCCCTCCACTATTTGGGTTGAAGAATTTAAATGTGCTAATCACATACAAAACAAATCTCCTCATAGGTTCATGAAGGACACGACACCTATTAAGGCTTAGAGCGGAATCAAACAGGAAGTCACCCACTTATGAATCTTTGGATCACGCACATGGGCCTGTGTACCCTCAAAAAAGAGGAAGGAATTAGATCCTCGGAGCATAATATGCATCTGTGGGATATCTTGGAGATGTGAAGGATTACAGGTTGATAGATCCCTCAACGGATAAGATAATCATTGAGCGGAGTGTTCAGTTTGAGGAAATTTCCATGCATGTTGTTGGGCGTAGGCCAACTTTGAGGGAAAAGCACAACGTGGGAGGCAGATGCACATGCAGAAGGATCACCACGTGTAAGGCAGTCACGCATGCAGGAAAAAATAACACGTGTAAAATAAATGCACATAAAAAAGAGGAAGGCACGCGAGGCACGCATACAAGAAGACCTAGCTAGGATAGGGTTATGTTTTTGGTAAGAGAATGTAATGGTTGTTAAGCCAAAAATATGTATAAATAAGTACCTAAGAGGTATAGGTAAGGGGTTTGATTCTATTATTCTTAGTCGAGAGTTCTGTTGTTCGGAGGTTTGGAGTGGGAGGTCATGTTTATTTTCATTGTGTTAGATTGTTACTCCGATATATTTTTGTAAGTTGTTGAGCTGAGGAGAGGAATGAGGGTATATCTTCGGGTTAGATTACAGGCTGAGGAACCTAGTACGATCTAGTCCACCTCATTGTAAGATCTCGACCTGTTTTGATGAAGAGTTGTAATGCGCACGGTGCCATAGTTTTGGACCAAAGATAATAAAAGAGAGGAATAGCCAAATCTCTAGGGACGTAGCCCAGGAGGGGTGAACCACTGTAGAACTGCATTATGTGACTAAATGTTATGTATCTTCTTGGTGTTGATGATTAGATCTTAGATAAATGAATGAATTAATTAATTAGATCTGATATTTTACATGCATGAGTAAGAATGAAAGTATAATAAATCTATATGTATGAGCTAGTAAATGAATGAAGATCATAAAGGGTGAAATCACACATCCCCACTCATTCCTAGGCTGCAAGCACTTGATCATTGCAGCCACCCCAAAGAACTATCTCAAGTGAGACTGGGTAGTGCATCCTGTGCGTTGTGTTGTCTTCTGGGTTACCTGGAGGGTCAATAGTTTTAAGAAGGGTTTTTTTGGAAAACATAGCAGGACATGAACTTGGGTCAGCCCAAGAATGATATCTAGGACGAAGTAGAAGCCAACAAATGGTTCTATTTTCAGTTGGAATAGAAAGGGATTGAGTGAATGAGATATGTTGAAGAGTCATGAAGATCTGATGACATAATGTTAAAAGAATGAGAATATTAAAGGGGATGTTGAGATTGTGGAACCCAATGAAGGCAAAGATTGAGAGATGGTTGAAAACAAAGGAGATGGAATTTGTGCATAAAGGTAACAAAAACTCGAAGTTAACACCATGCAAATATTTGGACAAGTACGTATTCAACGACTTGCATGAAGTATTTTTTTGTGATTTCTCGCATGTGTTGTAGGAGTGGATATTGAGGTTGAAAGACAACCACCCTACAAATAGGATCTAACAACTAGAATGGAATCTTGTTGAGATCATGCAGTTGCAACAAGTTGACAATAAGTTTACGCGTGTAGTAGATTTATGGTTAGACAATAGTGTTGCAGGATTTATCACAGAATTTAAAGTAGATATTGTGAAGTCTTACAGTGTAGAAAAGAAAGAGTTCCTGAAGGGACCTCAAGGTAGGTATATCGGATCGATATACACTTCCATCAAGATGTTACTTTATAACAAAGGTGTAATGACAATGGCCTCATACAACTAAACTTCCCTACGTGCATGGGGGAAGGGGGGAGGCACTTACAAGAGACGGAGAAATGGAGGAAGAGATGGATAAAGGAAAGAAGGAGGAGGCCTTGGATCCAATCATGATGGAGGAAGACAAGATCAAGAATATCATGGAAACAACTGGAAGAACATGCAGTGGAGTACCCTACCAATATAAGATAAACAATAAGAAGAGAGCCATAGCCACGAGGGAAGGCTTGGAAAGTGATGAAGAAGAGGTAGATGATCTTCGAGCTATGGAGCAGATTGAGGAAATACTACGTGCAACATATGAAAGGAAGACAAGAGGTCCAAGAGCAGAAACTGGAGGCAAAACTCCTATCCATATTAGTGTTAGTGTGGAACCCATAAACCCATGTGCGACTAATACACCAGAGAGAACACCACCATTTAGACAACCGAATTTCAGTGGAAGAAACATAACAGGAAGTACATCTACATAGAGAGAAACAACGGAGGGAGCCAGTTTAGGAAGCAGTATTCAATGATCTACACTATGTCGAGGTAGTAGTTCAACATTCAAGATGGCATGACATGATCCCACCATCAGGTTACCAAAATTCAAGGGAGAGGCGTCAGAGGACCCTGAGAAGAACTTGTTTTTCTGTGAAAAGATCTAAGAAGCAAAGGAGATCACAGATGAGGATACCAAACTTGTGCAGTTATCCATCATGCTAAGAGCTACGCACTCGACCGGTACATGAAATTAGATGCAAACATTCCACCAGGAACAACCAGAACAATTGGGGATATCAAGAAGCTACTGATAAATAAATTCTAGAATCCTAGCTCAGAGGATCAATACATGAATGAGATGATAGAGATCAAGCAGAAACCAAGAGAATCTGTTTGGGAGATAGACCAGAGATTCAAACAATTGAAGGGAAAGCCGAAGCATATCATGACAAATATGCAACATAAGCATATGTTTGTGAATTCACTACTACCACATTTGAAATACCCCTTGAGACAACAGAAGTTTCAGACCCAGGCAGAGGCTTTGCAGGTAGCCTTGCAACTAGAAGAGAACCAATATTAGAAGACAGGTCCATCAATAGAGGAGCTCAAGGAAGACTTGAAGAATCTAACATTTCAATTAAACCAAAACAAGAGTAAGGAAAAAATAGAAGTTGTTTGGTGTACCACATGTAGGATAGAAGGACACCACAAGAACAAATGCCCAACATTCACGTAGTACATGGAAACGAGACTGCCAAACCCTTTGTCATCAGGAGCACTATGGCATGAGATTTGTAAGACACAGGGGCATGATCCATATCACTGTCCAATGATGCATAAATACCAATCAGTGCCTAAGAGTTTATATTGCAACTTTTGCAACTCAGTAGGCCATGATGACAAAGATTGCAGGACAATGGATTTGATGAGGGAAAGAACATCAAACACCTATAGGGTGTAGGCAGAGATGATGACAGGGAAAGCTGTGCCACAATTTAAACAAGTATCAACCCCATATAACACCGCACCACAACAAATAACACTGCACAACCGCAGTACAATACTTCACAACCACAGTATAATCACGCGTAGTATAACCAGATGCCATAGTGCAATGCACCATGAGGAGATTGAGCTGGCTACAGAGGTGGAGACTGAGGTAGAGGAGGATTTGGAAGAGGAAGAGGACCGGTGGTATGCCATAACTATAAAAAACCAGGACACTATGCAAGAGAATGTCCACTTCCACCTGCGACATGTATGTATTTTCGTGCATCCAACCATGACACAAAAAATTGTCCGACACTATTGGGGAAGATCGAGGAAAAGAGAAATCAGAACAATCAGAATGTTCAAACAATCTGTAATCAAAATGTACCATAAAAAAGTGCAACCAACCATGTTCCAAGTATGTACCAATCATGTGTCAACTACTCATCAATATGTACCAACATCATCAATTCTACACCTCATGTATGTGTCAACTCATCAACTACTTGTCTCAACCATGTACCCAACTTGTACCTCAACCAAAATCCCTCATCAATTTCATCATCCAAATATGATTTATAAATCTGTAATAGACATGGTCTATACAATCACATACCTTGTTGAATTCTGGCTTATTCTAGAGAACAAACTTGTAGAGCATGCCCCACACGAAATATTTGTTGAATCGATCTAAAACTTAAAAAGCATCATCAAAATAATTTATCCTTCCTTGAATTCCAACCTTCTTTTCTTCACCTTCTCTCAAAAATTCGGCTTAGATATCCTTTGGTTACCTCAGACACCTATAGGTATTCAATATGCTCAAGTGTATTTTAAATGACAGAGCTTTGCCTCTTATTTATACTCTCCAAGTAGCTTCCTTAAAAACATCTTCTAGGTCACTTTACCCACTTTCCTTATTTTAGGGTTAACCCACTTCTAATTTCTCCATTGAATTTATTATTTAAATAATTGATTATTATTTACCTTTAAAAAATCTTAAACCACTTTGACTACTTTGACCTTTTGGGGCTTCTAGATGACATATGAGGGTCCTCCAACTTCGTAAGGCCATAACTCTCAAACCGTGAGGATTTATGTGACATTACACATACCACCAGAAATGGAATGACATGTACTATCCATATAGAATAGTATTACCTGAAAATATATCAAAACTCATACTGTTATGCATCAAACAAACTTGGGTCCATTACCCAAACCTAGGTTCTCCAACTTCTCATGGACATAACTCTCTAACCGTGAGGAGTTATGTGACGTTCCACATACCACCAGAAATGGCATGACAAGAACTATCCATCTAGGATAGTTTCATTGACAAATTCACTGGCATTCATATCATTATTCCACAAATAAGCATGGGTTCTCTAACCATACTTCTAGGATAACTAAATCTGCAAAGCATATTTCTATGAGGGCTTTCACCATAAGGGGACCACTTTGGAGTTCATCCATCTCTACTTATTATCAACCATGAAAAGAAAATAACAAGTCATCTTTACATCAAACAATTTGGATCCATTACCCAACATTTGTGCTACGGGGATTTCTTCAAGGGTTGACATCAATGACAACCAACCTTAATCAACAATCTCCCCCTTTGGCATTGATGGTAACACTCTGATGCAATACTAAAATCATATCACTCATGCTCCCCCTAGAACCATGCCTTTGTCCTCTGTATCTGATAAATTGTCTTCCCCTGGAACCATGCCTCAGTCCTCTGCCTCTGTCCTTTGCATCTGATAAATATCTCCCACTGGAACCATGCCTCTGTCCTCTGCATCTGATAAATCTCTCACCCTTTGTCATCAATGGAAAAGGTATCTTTCCATCCGGGATCGCTCCCCCTGACTGAACTGTCCTCTTATGGTGCTTCTTCGTGTAAATCTAATACATATAAGATAAGCATTCAAAAATCATTCATTTTGGAGTATAAATAACTCCAAGTTTCTGGCAAAGATATTCAAAGGATTCCTATGGAATTGGTTTTGTGAAGATGTCTACCACTTGTTCTTTTGTGCCCACATACTCAACTCTAATGTTATTTTCTGTAACCTACTCCCGTAGAAAGTGATACTTGATTGGAATGTGCTTCGTCTTGGAGTGAATCACCGGGTTCTTCGAGATACTAATGGCACTTGTATTATCACAATATATTGGAATGGGCTCATCATACTCAACCTATATATCTATCAGAGTTTGTTTCATCCAAAGAACCTATGTACAACATGATGTTTCTGCAATATACTCTGCCTCGACTGTAGATAAAGATACTGATGATTGTTTCTTGCTTAGCCATGATACTAAACACTCACCCAAGTAGAATGTTGTTCCACTAGTGCTTCATCGGTCATCAATACATTCTGCCCAATATGCATATGTGTAGGCAATAACTGATAGATCCTTTCCTTTTGGATACCATAATCTAAACTCTTCTATTCCTTTGAGATATCTAAAAATCCTCTTCACTGCTAACACATGTGACTCCTTTGGTGCTGCTTGAAATCGTGCCACCTGTCCAACTTCCTGCATTACATCTGGTCTAGATATTGTCACATATAATAGGTTGCCAATCATTGACCTGTATTGCCTCTGATCTGTAGGCTTCAAATCATCATCTTTGCTCAACTTGCAATTGGTTTGCATGGGAGTGATAATTGGTTTGCAATATTTCATTCCAAACGTCTTTAGCATTTCTCTGATATACTTGGTTGGAGAAATAAAGATTCCTTGGTTTGTTTGAAGTATCTGAAGTTCCAAAAATAAGGATAGTTCTCCAAGTAATGACATTTCAAATTCATTATGCATATCTTTTGCAAATTTCTGGCTTAACCTGTCATCATCACTACCAAAAATAATATCATCAACATAAACTTCAATTAATAAAATATTACCTTCACTTACCTTGATGTAGAGGTTGTTGTCTACACTTCTTTTTCTGAACCTTGCCTACTGTAGATACTTATCCAGTCTAGAGTACTATTCTCTAGGAGTTTGTTTTAGACCATACAAGGCCTTCTTTAATTTACACACATAACCTGCATTCTCTGACAGCTCAAATCCTTCTGGTTGTTCAATGTAGACTTCTTCTTCAAGTTCCCCATTCAAAAAAGTTGATTTTACGTCCATCTGATATACTTTAACATTTTTGGAGAATGCATAGGCTAAAAGCAACCGGATTGCTTCCATTCTGGCAACTGGGGAAAATGTTCCTTCAAAGTCGATTCCTTCAATCTGTGCATATCCTTTACATACCAATCTAGCTTTGTTCCTTGTAACTTGTCCATCTTCATTTAATTTATTCATGAAAACCCATTTTGTGTCGATCACATTCTTATTCTTTGGTCTTGGAACTAGTTCCCAAGTGTCATTTTTCTCTATTTGATCTAATTCTTCATTCATGGCCTTATTCCAAAATTCATCCTTGTTGGCTTCTTCAAAACAGTTTGGTTCAATTGTAGATAAGAGTGCTCGGTGTGTTTGTTCTAGTGAACGTATTTTTCTTCTAGTCTCAACTCCTGCATCTTTGTTTCCAATAATCTGATCTGAAGGATGATTCTTCTGTACTCATTTGCTAGGTGTTTTTGGAGATACTTGTTGAAATTTCTCTTCTGTTTCTGTCGGATTCTCTTCATCTTCCTCTTCTACTTCATCTTCTTCTTCTTCTTCTTCGAAAATTTGTTCCATTGATTTGTTTTCTTCTTCCTTTGATTCTGGTCTGCCTGTTTCATCAATTGTTACGTTGATGCTTTCCACAACTTTGTTCAATCTTATATTGTAACACTTGTATGTTTTTCTTGTACTTGAGTAACCAACAAGTACTCCTTTGTCCACACGAGAGTCAAACTTTCCCATTCCGCCATCTTCTCTTTTGATGTAGCATTTACTTCCAAAAACGCTGAAGTGCTTCACATTTGTTAGTCTTCCTTTCCATAGCTTGTAGGGAGTTTTATCATTGTTGTTTTTTAGCATTACTCTGTTTTGAATGTGAACTGTTTTATGCATTGCCTGTGTCAAAAATATATCTGTCAATTTGAAATCCATTAACATTGTTTGAGTCATTTCCTGTACTGTCATGTTCTTTCTTTCAACAACTCCATTTTGTTGAGGTGTCCTAGCAACGAAAAATTTCCCTTTTATTCCATGACTGCTATAGTAGTCCATAAATTCCTTTGAAGTGAACTCTCCTCCATTATCAGATCTCAAGCATTTGATTCTTGAATCCATCTCATTTTCAACCATTTCCTTGTAGATCTTGAAGTTTTCAAAAGCTTTTGACTTGTTCTTGAGAAAACAAACTGCAGTCATTCTTGTATGATCGTCAACTAATAACATAAATTATCTCTCACCTTTTAAGCCCTTTGTTGTAGTTGGTCCAACTAGATCAGTATGCACAATTTCTAGTGGTCTTGTTGTTGAATATTCCTTTGATTTGAACATGGTCTTTGTCTTGTTTCATTGTTGACAATGCTTGCATAAAGTGTTGGTTGGTTTCGAGATCTAGGGCATTTCCTTGTCTGCTTCTCTTTTGTTGACTTTGACAAGGTTATCAAAATGCATGTGACCCATTCTTCTATGTCATAACAAACTTTCATCTTCCTTTCCTAGACAACACTTTTCATTTCCAATTTCACTTAACACATATATGTTATTTGAAGTTCTTGCAGTTATACCGACCAATTCTCCTGAACCTTCTCTTCTTATCTCACACTTTTGTGAATCGAAAGTAAATTTATGGCCTTGGTCACACATTTGAGTCACACTTAGAAGATTATGTTTCATATCTTCTACCAGTAGAACATTTTGTTCCTTTTGTTCTTGTTCCCAATTCAGACTGTGCCTTCTCCAATGATTTTGGATGAATTATCATTTCCGAAGGAGACATATCCATTTATTTCCTTTCGCAATGTAAGATATTTGTCTCTATCACCTGTCATGTGTTTTGAGCACCCACTGTCAACATACCAACCGTGTTTCTTCTGCTTAGCTTGTAGAGCGACTGTGCATTCTTCATTGCTATACTGATCTTGCTTTCTTATCCATGTCATTTTCTGAGGTTCTTGTCTGTGATTGTTGTTATTTTGTTGAGGTTCTTTAGGAGAGACTATCATTTTTCAATTTTTGGCCACGTGTCCAAAATTGTTACATTTGTAACATTCCACTTCAGTGCTCAAAGATTCAAACATGTTGTAACTTATTCTTTGTGTTTCACTAAGTATTCTTGAGTAACCCCTTTGTGTATGACTCTCAAAGTTGTTATTGTTTCTGTTGTTAGCTCTGCAATTCACAACTTTATGTCCAAAATTATTACATGCATAACATAAACCAAAAAATATAGTTTGATACATGGGAGTTGAAGATCTTTTGAAAGAAGGTGCTCTCATGAATCCTTCTTCTTCTTGAGGCCTATTTGTCTGTTGTTGATTTTGAAATCAGAATCTTCTCGGTGAATGAGTATCCCTGTAATCTTCCTTGTATATCTTCCTATCCCCTTTGATTGTTTATGCATAGCTTTTTTGATTTGTTTCTTGCTCTATTTTTTTGGAGCTTGATCTCTTTTCTGTCTGATTGTATCCAAGTCCAGACTTGTCAAGATGATATTTTTTACTGTTGATAATGTCATCCAGAACTTTTGAGCTATTCTACATATTTTTCTTTTGAATATCCTTTCTTAGTGTG
>ML788014.1:596311-622085 GCA_009831015.1 Picea engelmannii
AAAATGAAGTTTCTGCTTCCATTTCAATATCTTTGTAGACAACATACACAGAGAGTGAAGTCGGGCAAGAAGCTCCTTATATGCTGTTCATGAAGATAAACTCATCTGATTTGAGTGGTGTCCGTTCAACGTTGAAGAAGTCAATACGTCATATCAGTGCACGGATTCAGTTGAACGCACACTGTAATTGACTTCATCCTCGAAATTTACGATTCTAGAAACTAATAATTAAATGGCCATCATGTCAAGACAACCTTTGTTTTAGAAACTAACAATTAAAAAGACAAGGCTTATTGACCAGACATACTTGCCATTATTAACACCCTTTGAATCTCCAGACACATCGTCTTCATTTCAGACAACCAACGCAGCCACGTTCATATAAGACAAGCTTCATCCACCCTTATGAAGAGGGTAAGCCTTATCTACTTTGTGTCCAGCTCATCAATTACGTCATTTCCCTCACAGTTGACAGCTACAACCGCGCATGGATTACCACGGCCTCTGCAGAAATAACATGAAAATAAATCCCTTCATATCACCATGATCTGAAATATCTGAAATCATATTGGAGTTCCCACCTTTGAATCCGAATACTCAGAAGACGCGAGTCATATTCAGGTTCTAATCACCTACTGTTACTCTTCTCGTCATCTTGGAATGATTTGGTTTATTTGAATTCGCCCATCACAGTGTCAAGAATTGAGACCGTTCCCATGTATGAGAAATTCATGTTGCACGTGAGTGAAATCGTCTATTTGATTCATCTTGCTGTTATTTTTCTTTGTTCATATTGCTGGTGCTATTGTGGTTGTTATTGTAAAACTGATTGCATATCCAATTCTTATGAAGTTAGTATGTACAAATATTACATAAATATTTCATCCAAACCATTCTTGCATAAATATTCCATTCCAAACAATAAGAAGAATAAGTTTCAATAAAATAATTTAATATGCTCTTAGCCTAACCGCTCATGCTAATTGTTAAAAGGATGTTGGTTGGTTATGAGCTATTTAAGGAGATGAAAAGGTATAGTCAAAGCCAACACAATTTAAGACACAATTTAAGACAGTATGGGTAGCACCATTATTGAATAATGGGTGGATAAAGTCTCATTTTTAAGAAAGAAGGCTTGGTTAAATATTGTAAGTTTTGAGTTTTTTGGTTGGACTTTGGTGATGTAAATTTGAACAAAATTGTTATTTTTTATTGTTTAAATTGTATTTTTGAATGTATAAATATATAAAATCCCAAAACACTCTGATTATATTAACCACTCAAATCTGCAGATCCAACTATTCCTGCCCAAATTTCAAACAAAATTAAACAAAAAAAAAACCAAAAACAATCAAAAATAAAAAGCTTAAACTATACTGAAGATATTACTCACAACATTTATAATAAGTTGAGGATGCCAGGTTAAACGTTCTCCATACGGAACCCACTTTAAAACAGAAGCCAACTCATGCACGTGTGCACTTGGAGATATACGTGTGTTGAAAGTAGACTCTTATTTACCGAAGGTCCAAAAAAACTGCAGAACATTAAAACTAAAGTCGAATTCCATACCATAAATGGTTTCAAATTTCCTAAAGGTTGAAACATTTTCATGCACGGATCCTCATATACTGAGGATGTAGTCCGGTAATTAAAGAATTAAAGAAAGTTGTTTTGAGGTCATATTTTTAGTTTGATTTTGTCCTAAATCAGGTGAGGAATGCTTAGATGTGTAGATTTGAGTGATTAAGTTTGTATAATCTTATTGCTTAAAGAGTTTTTCAACACATGAGTCCATTTATGCATTCAGAAATACAATTTAAACAGCAGAAAATAACAATTTTGTCCCGATTTACATAGCTATATTCCTACCAAAAAAACCTAAAAAATAGAAAATTTAACCAACCCCTTAACTTAATTACATAGCCTCATTTTTGTCTCAAACCTTTTATAAAGAAATATAAAATTTCTAACAAGAAGCTTGAAATGTTATACACTATTATAACAAAATAATTCAAACTTTTACTATCAATTACATTATCAATTATAACGATTATTTTTATTTTCTTCCCCTTTAAGTCACAACCTTAATTTCTTAGCTTTTCATTACCCTCCATTAACTCTTATGTAACCCTTTACCTTAAATTTTGTGAGAATAATTATGTAAGTATTCAATATATAATTTTTTTTTCCATGGGATTTATTAGTTTGACGTAGTTTGTTCTTTGTTGTTTATAGTTTTTCTAGTGTTTTTTTATCACCTTTGTTTTTCAATTTAAACAATATTAATCAATATTCAATATTTGTATTAGTAATTATAATGAAAATATATCTTTCAATTTAAACAATATTAACTAATATTCAATATTTGTATTAGTAATTGTAATGAAAATATGTGAGACAATGGTCTAATTTTGATGTTTGGTATACAAAAGAAGGGTAATAGGTATACAAAGGAAGGGTAATAACATAATCCATGGTTTGGTAAGGAAAAATTTCCTTACCCAAAACATGCATCACGCTAAAATCCAATATATTATGTCTTGAACAACCCACTTCTAAGAAAAATTGGGGTGAAGGAGGCTTGAGACATACCCTTGAGATGGAACCATTGGCCTATGGACTAGGGTATGATTTATTAAGTAAGGGCATTATCGACCAAAGCATGCCAAAATGTAGACTCTTGCTTAGAAGTACCTACTTGTTATTAGCCTAATTTTGTTCAACTATTCAATTATATACATTTAAGTAGTTTCATCCAAAACATCCACATTATTCATCATTTTTTATAATCACGTGATTTTAGTCATGTTGTAGCCCAGTGAAACCATGAACTAATCAAAATGTTCATAGCATAATATTTCCCCATTTTTCTACTACAACGTCAAACAAATACATTAAAAACTACACTATCATTATCATTTTGAAGTAAAAAAACATTATTTTTTCGGTTTATTAATACCCCTATATCTCTAAAATGATGTAATGTGTACATATGGACCTTGTAAAACCCTGGCATTAGTTAAAACTATTTGATTTAGAATTTATTTAATTCTTAACATTTAAATGCTCATCAATTTTCAAAAATTGAGAAAATTATTCCCAATTAGGGCTTGTTTCAAATTGGGTTGGAAAGCCGACTTGGCTTGAAAAAGCAAGTTGTTTTACTAAGTATTTGGTATTTTTTCTTTTTCTTTTGATGATTAGCATTTTGGTGTCATAAAAAAACATCTTTTAGAAATGGTTTAAGATTGAGAATGATATTTGAAGGATGTGCTATTACTTTTATCTTTCCATAATAGTGGTTTAAAGAGTTAGAGGTTATTTATATGGATGGGTTTGATCTCAATATAATCAAAATCACGAAAATTATTAAATTTAACTTACTCTATGAACTCAATATACTCAAAATCCATAGCATGTTAACATATCTTGTCTAGTATGTTAGCTACCACTAACAATTAAAGATAATCAACTAACATGATTTCCACAAAGATTAGAGGATGGGTATGCATCAAGGATTTCTTATAAATAAATATTTTGAAAATTGAAAAGTACGGATTAGAATTCCTAGGGTGAAGATAAATTTTAAAAATTTAAGCTAGTTTGAATGTGAATATGTTTAACCCTACCTACAGCTATGAACGTTTAAGATGCCAGTTTTATTATATCAATGCACCTCCCTAAATTGTTCTTGTTGTTGTCCATCCTTAAACATTATATATTAGAATACGATTTGCACAATATTTGCCAAGCTAGAAGCTCTTTACTAATGTTAATATGTGCTTACCATTTCAATGTGATCTCCAATAGCATACTTGCAAGAACATCCAAATTTTAGTAATATTAACTCCGCTAAATCATTATGTGTATTGAGTAAGAGTTCAATTTAAACATCCTTTGCAACAAGAAACTTATGAAAAGATTCTTTAAAGATCTAAAAGTGGAAAGCTTCATCACTTTCTCCAAACCACAATTTTAGGAGTTATGTGCTTCTAATAGTGAAAAAGTCAATTAGATTTCATATTGGTAATGGTTCCCTCATAATCAAAGTTCTTAGGTCAAAACAATTTCTTCTAACAATGCTAATGGAAACATTGATTTCCCCTATCTACCCTAGTTCCCTTAATTAGGTGGCCAATTTCACTTATTGAGGAAAACTATAACAATTTAGGCCAATTGCTCATGATTGTTCATATTAGCCCCAATTTCCCACAAAGAATTAGTCAATTTCACTTGATTAGTGCAAAGACTATCAATCATGCCTAATTAGCCTTGATTGCACCTATTTTCCCTATTTTTTCTCTAACAAATTGGCCACATTTACTTAATTGGGGAAAATTAAGCTATGGGGGAAAAATTGCCCTAATTACCCAACACCTAAATAAATTACATGATTTCACTTACTCAAGGAAAATAAGATCAATCGAGTCCAGTTAGCCTCAATTGGTCATATTAGCCTCAATTTCCCACAACAAATTGGTTAATTTCACTTAATTGGGGCAAAGAGTGTCAATAAAAACTATCATCCATAATTGCCTCTATTTCCCCCAATTTTCCCTATTGAATTGGTTAATTTCACTTAATTGGGGAAAATTGGGGTTAAGTAGCCTCGTTTTCCCCAATTAGCCCCTTTTTCCCTAATTAGCCCCAAACCCCCCTAATGAATTGGTCAATTTCAGTTAATTAGGACAAGCACAGAATAGTTAGGAAATTTAGACACTTATGAGTTAGTTAAGATCAAATTGGTATAATGTGTCGTTAGGTTAAAGTGTGTTTCTTAGTATGCATTAGTATGCATGTGTAATCCAATGGTCACGATATATTCCTGACATAGAGTGATCTGATGGCTCATATGCTCCTTGATCTTAACGACTACATTGATCTATGGATTAACACATGATTGGTCCATGATCTCTATTTAAAGAGCATGGAGGGTCATTTGTTGATGATTGATTGTGGGAAACTCTCTTGTAAATATTTTATTTTGCATTAATAATTTGCTCCAAGTGGCCACATTGGATGGGGCCATGAATGTTTCCCCACAGGGGTTTTACCACGTAAAAACATCGGTGTCTCGATCTTTGATATGGTTGTGTGAGTGGTTATTGAAGGTGTTCATCCTCTATTGAAATACTTGTGTTGTCGAACATGGTATCAAAGCACATTTGAAGACTCGCTCCCATTGTAGATTGAGATCTTGAAGTTGTGTTATCTCATCTCTAGTTTATGCTATTTATATACATTAATGGGTTGAGAGGACTATTCCATTGAATCTAGAGCACTCCTTTAAGCTAGAACCATTTTTTGTTTATCTCGAACAGGTTTATGAATAGGTTTATTGCATGCAACTTTAATTTACAAAGTAACTTCATTGTAAAAGTGATTCCCTCTTATTCTATAAAAGTGGGTCACTTCACAATCAACTTATTTCTAAAAGTAAGGTTATTAGAAGGAGGGGTATCACCATGTGGACCAACTTCTACTTTCCATGTGGATCCTTAGTTATTATTTCTGTCTTTTTTCAAAAGGATATAACTTTCACATACAAATTCTATTTTTAGTGTTGTGTTTTTTTAAATGGCCCACCTTTTTCAAGAGCTTTCCATCCAAGCAATCAATTTTAGCCTTTAAATCCATATTCTCTACATCTTTAATATTGCTTCTCCCTGTGGTCTTTTTCATACTAGTACCAACTACTTCTCATTGAAATCCCATATGGGGGGTGTATTTAGAAGTAAAGGATTGTACCAAATTACCTTGGGAAAAGAACAAGAACCCACTCACGATGAAAATAAATTCAAATGGGATAATAAGAATGATGAAGCATGTAGAGTAAATGGAATGTCCATTTCTCTTGATTTAAGGTTTCACCTTCAAGTAATCGATGGCCCAGATAAGGATTAGGAAAAAATTGAAGTTGTATTTGGTAAAAACAATATTATTTGATCCCACCAGATAAAAAATCAATTAATGATTTTAAGTCCCAATGATTTTCCTTTCATTCAATATTATTTACCTAAGTTCAAAACACTTAGAATTTTATGTATATGCTGCAAAATAGATCTGAAGGAAGATTGATGCATCTATATTATTATTTCTAAGCTTGGTAGTGCATATTCTGTGTTTGTATCTGTGTTTTATTCTACTAGAGAAGCTCTAGGGAATGCTTACCAAAATCCCTCTCTCAAGTCGTTTTTGATGCTTTGATTAGAGAGCAAGATAAACTTGTGCAACTTGGAGTGATCAGCACTGCAGTTACCTCCAACAAAGCCTTAGTGGCTCAGCAGAAAGATGAATCCAAGATTCCCAAGAAGAAAAATCCTCACCACCACAACAAGAAAATCTGTAATATCCCAGGTCAATCCCCAGTTGTAAATGTAAATATGTTTTATAGGTTGGTGAGCCAAGTTATTATAGGCCAGAAGGCTTATGTGATTATTAGGTTGGAGAGACTAGATGCTAAAGGCCAGTGAGCTTATTATTGTAATATGTAAACATTCATATCATTATTAAAGTACATCATTGTTGCATACCGACCCAAAAATGGGTATGGGGGGATAAACTTCACTAGAAAGGGAAAGTGGGCTAAGAGTCTAGGAAAGGGGCTAAGCTAAGGGGGTTTCATCCCAATAGAATATTATATTAATATTCCTTAAAGATAAAGTTATGGATATAAACATATCCTAAGATTCTAAAGTGTGGACAAGGGAGTCCCTTCAGTGCCATGTGTCTTAAAGGACACATGCATATATATTTGGGGATATAGTGTAATTCTCATCTTTTGGATA
Source organism: Picea engelmannii (assembly GCA_009831015.1). Classification (NCBI taxonomy): domain Eukaryota; kingdom Viridiplantae; phylum Streptophyta; class Pinopsida; order Pinales; family Pinaceae; genus Picea; species Picea engelmannii. Next base: position 603,103 of record ML788014.1, read on the forward strand.
TCATTCATTCATCACTCTTACCTTTCACTCCTCCATGCTACCATCGGTACTGGTACCCGGTATTGTTGCAGGTTGAAGAGGTAGGTTGTCAGGCCTATATGTTGAAGAGGTGGGTTATCAGGCCCATATGTTGAAGAGGCGGGTTGTCAGGCATGTATGTCGAAGAAGCGGGTTGTAGTTTTCTCTGGGTGAGAAACTACTCAGAATTATTCCCTAGTGTGTTGGGAAATAACTACAGGGCTCTGAGACTTCCTGTCCGACCTATTGTTGAAGCCCCAAAAGTGAAGTGGAGACGCCAAGGGAATGTTGAGCAGAGAAGGGGCACACTTCCTAGGGTTGGACATGCATGTGGGAATGATTGACTGTAGGCTAGTTGCAACAGTTGGGTACTTGGACTGAGCGATTATGCAAATTATCAGACCTTAGACTGGCTTAGGACTCCCTTTTCCCTGATAGAGTTTATCCCCATCTCATGGGTGACCCACTGTTGATATTATGAGCAGTGTGGTCTATGGATGGGAGGAACGTGAAAGGTTTGTATACAATTGGTGTTTATTTCATGAGATAAGTGTCTTCCATGAGCTTATTTTATTTAATGTGTGTATAATTATAGGTTTTCTGTTATGGAATCTCTATGATAATTGTGTTTATAAATTATTATTGTTATTCCACTTAAATATGTTCATATGCAGAACATAATAGTAAAATTAATGGTATCAGAATTTGGAATTTGGATGTGGTATTTCCCAGGAGGGAGCTGGGGATGCTACAAAGTGGTATAAGAGCTCCAAGTTTTAACACTGAGCCTCCATGAACTCAATTAACAAAGCACAAGGAGAAAAATTGTCGAAATGTAGTTGCAGAGGATGTCTACAATTCATTTTTTGAAATTATAGTAGTGAAATTGAGAGGAATTTCACAAGCAAGTTGGGGAAATTTAATCAGAGAATGGAATTTTGCAAATTTTATTGGTAGAATGAAAAAATTTGGGTCTGTAGATGGAAAAATTTTGAGTTACATTGTCTCCATGGTGAAATCAAGAGAAACTGGGTGAAATTGCGCAAAAGCCCCAATTTATGTTGTTAAATTCATGGGGAATTTGGGAAATTTGGTCCAGGGATGAGATATTCTTGATTTATAATCTCTGTCTGAACAAATTCAGACCTGTAATTGGTCAAATTGAAGTTACATTAAGGCCATGGTAGACTGGGAAAAAAATGTTTAAATGTATTTCCAATTAGTGGGTGAATTGAATGGAATATGTTTTAGGAATATCAACCATTGGTGCACGCGAGTAATTGATCGTTCTAATGGTTGAATTGGCATTTATTAGGATGAATTGGACAAAATTTTAGAAGTTGTAGTGTGCCATGGTGAAATTAGGTGAAAATGGGCTAAAGCCCCAATTTCCAAAGAGGAATTCATGAGGAATTCGATGCACATGAATCAAATTATAGGTACAAGGGTCAAATTAGTGTGCAATGATGGTCGTTAAATTTTGAAGGCCATAACTTCCTGCTTAGGTCGAGGGGTTTGCGATGCAATGATGGTCATTGATCATTGCCGATCCTCCACCGACATATCTTAATGGCATGAAATTTTGTGCATCGAGGTATACGGGTGCGAGATGGGGCCTGCCCATCCCTGTGACCCAATACAAAGGCATCACGTGGAGCTCACTATGTAAGTGTAGGCCCATGTTGGGATTAAGCTTTTGAATGGATTCGAAAATCATGAGCCTTTGGATTTGGAGAAAGACAAATATCCATCGTTGATCTAAGTGGGAAAATTCAATCAAACCTCAGGCGTTGGGAGTTTTTGTTTATCACAGTTGCTAGGAAGTCTAAGATCTCGATATTATGAGATGACGTTGGATGACATCATTCAACGGATATGAAGTAGACAAATGCCATTATGTGGTGAGGTCGGATCTCGGGAGAATGTGAAGCTCAAGGTATAGTGTGAAAAAGAGCGAGGCCCGATATGGTAAGGTCTGGTGTCCAGGTGGACTCAAATGCCATGATATCATCCCCATCAGCATAAGGAAGCTAAAATTATAAAAAATCAAGAAAATTATTGGAAAGTTTTGGTGTTTTCCAGGTTATGTTTTTGTAGGGCATTTTTTAGGCCCTAAACAATGTTTTTCGCTACTAAAAAATAGTGCACCTAAGGTGTACAACTCAAATTAAATAGATCGACGATAGATTTCTAACATCCCATTTGTCAAACAGAGTTAGGATGATTGATTCACAACACGTACAATGGAGAGTAAATTATAAGCCCCAATTAACTTTTGAAGGCCATAACTTCCTGCTTAGGAATCAGATTGAGGCACAGGAGTAGTCTATGGAAATATCTTGAGCCATAGGACAGAGTCATGGACATAAATTAGAAATCTGGACACATTAAAAAAAATGCACATGAGGGGGTAGAAGGTATCTATAACATTTAGGGCCAAAAGTACTAATTGGCCTAAAACTTCAGTAGGATGTATTTAACAACCTAAATTGGCCAAAATGTCTAGCATATGGTCATGAAGGAACCCAATTGAGCTCTTATCAAATTTCCAAAGGAGCAAGTGTAAGGATTCTTAAGCATAATTTAGAGTTGCACAGGATTGAAAGGTGATCAAAAGGATATTTTGGGTAATAATCAAATGACTATAACTCTCTGCTCAAAACTCGGAATTGAGCAAGAAAGTAGTCATTGGAAAGGTATTGGACTGAGGAGTCCATGTAATCACCCAGAATTGTGAGATAAGAAACATAATTCACATATATTCAGAAAGAATATTTATGGTGATTATAAAGGGGCAAACTTGTGCATATGTTACAAGGATTATCTGCTTGCGTTAACCATAATTTTTAGAATTGTTATCTTATATAATAAATGTGTTGCAAGTAGAGATTAAGGTTGATGATAAATTGCAACAAATTGGTATCTTCAGGTATGAGGAACAAGACAGGCTTAGTTCTTCAAAATGGGGAATGAATGCTTGAGGAATCTACCATTTGAAGATGACATTACTCAGTGAGTAATATAAGGGACCTTCAATAAAACAAAGATTGGAAAAATAATTCTAGATGACAATTATGCTTATCAGATGGGGATGCTAGGTCGAAAAACCATTTGCAATACATGATAATGCATATATCATAGGTTCATATGGAAATGCAAAGGATGGGAATATGTACGTATGATTTTATAGAATATGAGAGAGTGTGGAACTAGTATCAAGAATGAGAAGAGGAAATTGAAGAATTGAATGTTTTGTCAAGAATAACTCACAAGATGATCAAAGGTCAAGACTGGAAAATTTTAGGGTATGATTCTGGATGCAACCATAAATTCTTGGGAAGCCACTATAGGAAATCCACTCATGTTAATCAGAGTGTTCAATGTAATTTTGGCATAAGAGTAGATCATATAGTGAATGAAATAGTGAAATCCCATTCACTCCTAAAGAAGCCAATGTACATATAAGGAAGGACATCAAGGGCATAACATTTCAAAAAGGATGATATGTCAAAATGCCATTCTTTTAATAAAGGACGATAAAGTATATGCTTGGAGATAAGGATAACATCTCCAAGGAATAGTCACATAGTTTGGGGGTAGTATTTCCATCATGGTTATTAGAGTAGTGTAGTGGGAGCATGGTATGAAGATCACCACTTCAAGGGTCAAGAAATGAAGGTGCATATAAGTAAAGAGTGCAAACATATGCATAAATCGATATATTATGTGCATATTGGGTCTCGAATGATGCAATCAAACTCCTAATAGATGAATTACACAAAGTTAAGTGCATTAGAGACTGGATGAAGTTCATGAGTAATTTAAGATAGTGGAAATGTACCATTAGATGGATACCAAGTTATACTTGGAGTCTTCTACAACATTTGAGGAACTATGAAAACAATGAAAAAATAATGTTGAGTACATTCCTGTAACATCCCGCTTTTGCGCACACTGAGCAAACTTATTCTTTGAGGACACTTGGTCGCAAGTGATTCAGATTATTATACTATTAAGCATTTGATTCTGATTATGAGGCATTATGGGTTGATGCCATGTTGTCTTGCTGCATTGACATAGACAGGTGCTATTGACTCGGTTTTACGGAGTGTGCAGGATTTTGGATCTCAAGGATGCAGAGGCATCGATGGAATCCCTTGGACTCCAAATCGAGTCAGGGAGTGAACTATTGGGGTTTGATTGTTTTATATGTGATATTAGTGCATCTGATTAGATGCTATAATTATGGATATATTTTTGACATGATTCGTTGATGATGCAAGCTGACGATAGCTTGTCGATTAGACTCACATGTGGAGTAGAGGGGTCACGCACGACTACCAGAGATGTTGAGGGAGAGGTGTGGACAACAACCCTGCCAAAACCTATTAGCACTCCCACCGTGACTCGAACTGTAGGTTAACGACTACCTAGTTCGAGAAGACCCATGATGCCGTGAGGGCCGACTGTGACAATCGCTCACAATGATTCCAAGGGGCGCGAAATAAGGCAGGGACCTTATTACTTAGAGGCCCTTAGTATCCCACAAGATCACCTAGCTGAGTATTGACTCTAGGGGTTTTTGATGTCTACCAAGTCATTCAAGAGGCGAGTGGCACCCTTGGAGCACGTGGTGCGTCCTAAAGGGCATGTCACACAAGAAAAATGGAAAGAGGTGAGTGGCACCCTTGGAGCACGTAATGCATCCTGAAGAGTAGGTCGTGTTGTTAATTATTAAATGAATAAACCTAGATGGTCTTAGGACGAATAACATGATAAGAAAAAATTAAAACAATTTCACTAATAAAACGTCGCCCAGCCTCGAAACTTAAAATCTAGGTCTAGGTGAAACTTGCGGTAAAAGAAAAACTTTGTTTGTAAAAATAAAAATAAAAATAAATAAATAAATAAAATTATAATCATCATTAATTGTGTGTCGAGAAGGGGGTGAGTAATTCTTTTAATTTATGAAAAATCTTTTGGGGGATAAAATTTAAAAAAGGGGGAAATAATTGTTTTGTCAATTATACTAATTAAAATTTATTAATTAAAAAGGGAAAAGGGAAAAAGTTAATTTTATACACCTACCAAATTGAGTTTTAAATAAAAAAGGAAAGAGGGAAATCTAAAATAAACAGGAAACTAGGAAAAACCGGGAAACATAAAAAGAAAGGGGAAACCCCAGGGAAAAAGAAGAAAGTGTAACTTAGTAAGGTATCTAGCATTTAAGAACTTTATAAATTAAACTCAACTAGTAAATTAATAAGGGAGGAAGTCATTAAAACTTGTAAGGGAATATGGGGACACCTAGGAGAGATTCTAGGAATGATTTTAGGTGGGTGAGGGAAATAGGGGTAATTAATTTATTAAGGAAATTAATTTATAGTGCAATGAAGGGGATGGGTGACACATATACAGGGAGGATTATTATGAATTAAATTAATGAACAATAAATTAAAAGGGATTTTGGGAAAGTAATTGACTTAGAAAATCTATATAAAGGAGGGAGGAGGAGGATGATGCATATCTTTTGTCATGCGTAACGTTACACTCCAGAAATTTATACTTGACTGAATTAGCTTGTGGGAGTTGGGATACCCAACTCAGTGAGGAGTGGTAGCTCAGCCTTGCGAGGTCAACTGGGAGCTAGTCGATTCTATGGTTAGTGTGCGTGGGCCCTTTGCGGCTTGAGGGGCTAAGGGGGAAGAAGATTAATCGTATCATTGGCTAGGAGGTACAGATGAAGTCTCATTGGTCGACAAGTGGGAGTTGCACGGAGTGCGTGGGACATCAACTAAGAGCGGTCGACTTGGGCTACGATGCGCTTCCTTTATTTATGCATGGTAGATTGTTAGTGTGAATTATGATTTTAGTTCTGTATGTTTAATTGGGTAAAGAAAATGATTGTCTTAGCATTCTAATTGATGATTTAAATTTCCCCCATAGCCTTTAGCTCAATGTTGATTGATTCCCATTGCCTTTGATCCTTGCATGTCTTGACTGTCATATGGTTTATTGATTTGTGATGATTTGTGATTTATATTTTTTTTTGTGCCTTCGTCCCTAACTCATCAGTCCACGCCTGAGAAGTCGTCCAGGAGCCTGATCTTATACGACTGTCAATTCGGTGTTAATAGACCTATGGATCTAAACACCCTACTTTTCTGTGCGTGGATGATAAGCGAAGGATGTTCCTGCCAGTTGACTACCCCTATTGGTTTTTGTTTCTTGATTGCGTTGCATTGCCAGAAAATATTGCTTTGCGTTTGGTATCGGGAATGCGTTTCCTTGTTGTATATTCTCTGCATTTTTTTTACCTCTGCACTCTAACATTTGAAGAAGATTGAGAATGCTTTTCGTTTTGTTTGCCTGGCAATTTTTCCACTTCTTAGGTTGCATTTCGTTTGATTTGGGGGAAATTTTTTTCCCGACGAATTTATATTCTAGTTAGATTTTGTTTAGATTTCCAGGTGCCTGACAAGCTATACGCTTTTCGTTTTTTCTACCGCCAGTGTTTAATGGATTAAAGTGAAATATTACTTTTGGTCCTTAGATGGTTTTTATAAAGAAATAAGCTCATCAAATTAATTTATTTGAATGTATTAATCTCAACAAGTTTTGAATGTTTTCACTTAGCAATTTTATCAAACGTTTTTATTTATTTATTTTCTTGGACAACAATTGTTTAACCACACCGTTTTGGACAACTAGTAGTCTGGTTAAGTTACCTTGATACACAACGATTTCTCGTTGGGAATGGACAGTGATATCCTTCCCTTATTTATAAATCCAAATAATGGCTCTGTGATTGACCACAAACTATTTATCTTTTATTTTAGAAGCTATCTATTGCTTCTGCGTTTTGATTGAATTTTAGAATAACATTTTGTTTTAGACAGCTATCAACTTGCTTCAGTGTTGATTGCAAATGACATGTGATATGCACGACGATTTGCTGGATAGCGTATGAATTTATTGGAATGGTGTCAATTCCATTTACATCTAGCTTGACTACTGACAACCAATCCATTGACAACAACCTTTAAATCTGATAGTGAATTTAAATTTGAGGGTGAGTCTATGGACAACAACCCTTTTGAATGGTAAAGACAACGAAATTTGGCGGTCGCCCCAGTTTTTTTTACAGCGAATTTACATACCAACGAATCCGCCCCTTAATGAGTGCGAGATGCATCTTTATTCACTCCTAGATTTTCGGGTTGGGGTAACTACCTTTGATCCTTTTTAACACCGCATCTTCCTCTATTATTACATAGCTATTTTGTTATGAGTGACTGCATTGAATCCTTTTGACCGCGTTAAAATATGGAAATTTTGGTTCTGGACAACGTCCTTTTTTTTATTTTGCTTTAATATTTATTAATGTTGGATAGCATTAACAATAGCGATAGGTTGTGTATTAGATAGCCTATGTATTAGACAACCTTACCTTGCTGGACAATCCCCTAATTGGATAGCATTTTCTTCGATCAATAGACAACCCTACCATCTGTGTTATAGAGATCAACATTGTATTTTTAATTTTGACAGCCTTAAGATAATTTACACAACAATTGATTATCCATGGTGAAATTATATGGCTCTACGCAGCAACTTCTTACTTTTCTGGACCGCCTGGGGTGGTTGACCGCATTCCTTGTATATAGATACAGTAACATGAATTGCTATCCCTAGGTGAATACCATTTTGGCAACAATCTTATTGTTAGACAGTGGGATATATCCGCATTCTGATAGGTAGTATTGGTTAAGACCGCAAGATAGTTTGTTAGCCTGGATATGACATTTATTTTTAGCCTAATAGCATCAAACTACAATGAATGACTCTAAAATGATATTTTTTTATAATCAACAAGATAATGTTAAGGTTTGCATTTGAATAGATTCGAAATGACCTTTATTATAACCGCCTAACAACGTTAAAATAACATGAAAATTTTGTATTGAAAAGGCACTTATTTTGACAACAATGTCGTTTATTTTTGTAGCATGGAGCACCTTTAAAATTTCAAGTAGTTCACTCATTTTAGCAAACATTTTATAATTGTTGCTAAGCATCTTGGATTTGGTTAAGTGCCTTTCTTAGTTCGCATTATGATAACGTTTATGACCTTAGTAGCTTGAAAATAGTTCAACCTTTGCACTTAGACCCCTTGCTTATGAGTTAACGGTGGGGTTGTTGGTGGAGTCACGTTTTAGCTTGCACTTTCCCTTGATTGTCGTCATCTTGTGTCTCATCGGCCTATCGCTTGGGGTTTGGGCATAGCCTTCTTGTCAGTATTTCGGTCCCCTAGCGCGTTGGATTTTTATGAGTCCTTGTTCAAGTCAGGTTATTGTTGCGTCTATCACCTGGGGACAACATTATTCAGTTGAGGGGATCAAGGCATGCCCGAATTGGATAGCAACTAATGATGATTTGTTCGGAGTCGGGTGTCCCGTTGAGGGTGTTGTTGATCATTGTAAGTTATTGTGAGCATTTGCGTCGTAACTCCTTCATGTGTTTGGTTGCATGCCATCGAGGTTCTAGTTAACCGACCGCCAAGTCCATTGTGTTGGGATGGGGATGTTGTCCCTTAGCTTGTAGGCGTGGTCATGTTTGTGTCGGGCAAGTAATCGTTTCTCCTTGTTATTTTTCACATGTTTCGCCCAATTTCTCTTGTGCTAGGCAGGGAGTCCTAGTTGTCTGTTGCCTGTTCTACGGGCGTGGTTCTCACCACCAGAGAGGTTGTTTAGTTGTAATCATTGTTGTCATCCTATTTAAAAAAAAATAAAATTACACTTTCTGCTTCGCTTGTAGTTGTAACGAAGGGATCGTTACATATGGTATCAGAGCGGGTTCAACTCTGTGACTGTGGATTGCCAGGATTTCCACTACAGTAAACCCTTGAGTATTAACCCTTGCGTTAATTAAAAATCTTAACGTGTCCTTGTGGTGATATCATTTAGAGGAAGCCTCAGAGGTTCGCAATGTGGTGTCATGGAAGGAGGTGCGACGCCTCCAGAAGTTCCCGCACCCTCGGAGTCGAACCCCCAAGGGGAAGGACGAGTCCTTGGGCTGGATTCGCTTGTTGTAAGGGATGATGATGGTCTAACAAGGCTCTTCCAGGTACTGTCAAGGGGCCTTGATTCACCATCGGTACTGAGATGAGGCCAGGGCACATGTACCCCTGAGGGTCCACAACACGCCCTAGCTAGTACCGTTAGCATCCACTGAGAACTCAAGAGAGTTGAGTTCTCGAGTCCACAAGTGTCGCGGATGGTTGTGTCGTCGAGGAACGGTTGTAGAGAAAGGCGTTGAGCTTCACGCTTCGCAATTACGACCTCCAACATGGAGGTCTGCATGGTGGTCTTTCAACTGAAGGGGGGGCACTCTTCTATGGCGGAAGATGCTCCTGCCACATTTGAACATGGTCGTCGACCACATGTCATGGGAACTGTTCGAGGAACGGTTCCAGGAGAGGTTTCTTTCTGAGGAATTCGTTGGGCATCTGCTCGATGAGTTTGATGCTTTGCGACAAGGAAGCCGCACAGTGCCTGAGTTCAAGGCCCGTTTTGGAGCTACTTAGGTATGCTCTGCACCAAATTACCTAGAAACTTAAGGTCAAGAACTTCGAGTTTGGCCTTATTTTTAGAATTCAGCTTCTACTTCGGGTAGTAGGAATACGGGACCGAAGAAAGTGTGTTGGATTGTGGGGAGCCACATTACCAACATTACTGCCCAGAGGAAGGGGTCGAAGCATCTGGATCAGCCGGACCCACTACCGTGGGAGTCTTGGGCAAGGCCCATTGGATTCTTGTAGTGGTGAATAATTGATAGGCAGAGCACCAGTCGACTACGCTCGGGACGTCAGGTACCGTTGCTTACCAGACCCTTAGTTTTGGATAGATCACGGTACTATCGAGAGTTTCATTTCTGGTGTATCACTAAAAAGGATTTACTTAAAGGGAGTCAAATAGGATAAGTTTATCTTTGTAGAGATGGATTCAGAAGCCAAACAAAAGGTTGGAGGAAAGGTTATGGGCTGTACCCTTAACCTAGGATATTTTCTCACCAGTGCCAACCTGTACACCATGATACTAGGATCTTATGACGTCGTGATTGGTTTGGACTGGTTGGAATTGCATGAGGCGATACTCAACTGTAAGACAAAATGGTTGAGCTTGGTCGATGATGAGGGACAAGGATGCCTGATTGTAAGTTGGAACCAGGGAGTTTCCCTGAGGTTTATCTCTTCCTTTCAGTTATGTAATTTCATGCGCAAGGGATGTAAGCTTTATGTGACCCTTGCATTAAACGAGAAGGGTGAAGCAGAAGGTCTAACACCTTCCTGTGGTGAGAGAGTTTGCGAACGTCTTCCCGGAGGAGTTACCTGGGAGGTCACCAGAGAGGGAACTGGAGTTTACCATAGACCTAAAACCGGGGACTGAACTAATAGCTAGAATTCCTTATCGGATGTTAACCCCGAAGTTATAGGAGTTGAGAATGCAACTGAAGGAATTGTTGGACCTTGGACTGATACATCCAAGTGTGTCATCGTGGGGTGCACCTGTTATTTTCATACGAAAGAAGGATGGGTTGTGGAGGCTCTGCATTGAATACCGTCAATTGAACAAGGCAACGATCAAGAATCAATATTTGTTGCCGAGGATTGATGATCTGTTCGATCAGATGAAGGGTGTGACAATATTCCCAAAGATCGATTTGCGATCAGGGTATCACCAGTTATGGATCAAGAAGGATGATGCCCCTAAGACCACCTTTAAGACAAGGTTTGGTCATTACGAGTTTATTGTTTTACCATTTGGACTGACAAAACACCCCAGGGGTATTTACGAGTTTGATGAACAGGGTGTTCCGTGAGTACTTGGACAAGTTCGTCCAAGTATTCATTGACGATATTTGATTTACTCTCAGATGACGAAGGAGCATGTTGAGGACTTGAACTTGGTACTGCAGTGTTTTTGAGAGCACAAATTATATGGGAAGTTGTCCAAATGCTCATTCTATCAATCGAGGATTCACTACTTAGGGAATGTCATCTTTGGTGAAGGTATCGTCGTGGATCCAGCAAAGGTCGAGGCTATTATGGAATGGTCTGCACCGACGAATGTCCCAGAAGTGCGTATCTTCATGGGTTTAGCAAGATACTATTGACGATTTGTCGAGGGATTTTCGAAGATAACAAATCCAATCATGGAATTACAAAAGAAGAACAAGAAGTTTGTCTGGACTGAGAAATGCGCAGAAGCATTTCGGAGGCTCAAGGAGTTGTTGACAACAACACCAATACTAAAGGTCCCTGACATGGACGTAGACTTCTTGGTATGCACTAACGCATCCAAGGAAGTATTAGGCGGAGTCTTGATGCAAGATGGTCGAGTGGTCTCTTAAATCTCGAGGAAACTGAGAAGGCACGAGGAAAAATATGCGACACACAATTTGGAGTTGTTAGCCATTGTATATGCCTTGAAGGTTTGGAGAAACTACCTTGTTGGACGAAAAATTTGAACTAAATATGGACCACTATGGACTACAACACACCTTTACGCAAAGCAACCTGAACACACAACAACGACGTTGGTCGGAATTTCTTAGAGACTACGTATTCGAGATTACTTACAAAAAAGGAACAATGAACTGAGTGGCAGATGCATTGATTCAGAGACCACACATCTTTTCGGTGTTTCCTCTTCAGACGAATCTACACGAAAATATTCTAACTTTATAGTGCGATGATGACTCGTACAAAGAGGTCGAGGATTTTATCGGACAAAATGCAATGATGGTACCAAGATTTGAAGGATTTACGTTGGACAATGATGGATTATTGAGGTTTAAAAAACAGATTTACGTACCATCGAATGACGAGTTGAGGATCTTGATCCCAAACGAGACTCATAGAGCAGTGTACATGGCTCACCCCGGAGTCACGAAGATGAGGGAGGACCTTAAACCCTTATTCTTCTAGAAATGGTTGAAAGAAGACATAGTCAACTATGTGTCCAGATGTCTAGAGTGTCAGTAGGTAAAGGCCGAACATAGACATCTAGACATCCAATAGGATTACTACAACCGCACACTATTATGGAATCAAAATGGGGGGTTATTTTGATGGATTTTATTGTTGGATTTCCACTGATGGAAGGATGCATGACTTGATTTTTGTGATAGTCGACACTCTGACGAAGAGTGCTCATTTTATTCATGTGCGTATGACGTATCAGGCACCTGACATAGCTAGAGTTTTCATCAGTGAGATTGTGAGGCTGCATGGCGTGCCTAAGAGGATTATATTCGATCGGGGATCGGTGTTTACTGGATGATTTTGGACTAGTTTCCAAGAGGCCTTGGGAACCCAACTTAACTTTGGTACTTCATATCACCCGGAGACTGACGGGAAGATTGAATGAACGAACCAGACCTTGGAGGACATGTTGCGCATGTACGTAATGGACCAACAAAAGCATTGGGAAGAATTCTTTCCACTAGTGGAATTCGCTTATAACAACTGTTATCAAAGCACCATTAATATGGAGCCTTTCGAGTTTCTTTACGGGCGACCATGTCAGAAGCCTTTGAGTTGGGATCGGTTTGAGGATAGGGTCCTAGTGGGGCCGGAAGCAATCCAAGAATTGGAAGATTAAATGAAAACTATAAGACGAAGGATCAAGAAGCGCATGATTGACAAAAGAGTCATGTTGATGCACATCGGTCGACCATAGTTACGATGTGGCGATCGAGTATTTTTGCGACGGAAATCACATAAGAGTTTGATCCAGTTTGGAAAAGGGGATAAACTATCTTCTTCGATATTTTGGAAAGGAGAGGCCCATGGCCTAATGAATAGCCTTTCCTGATTCTCAAGGTGTCTGCATGATGTCTTTCACGTCTTTGTTGAGACATTATGATTAGTGATCTTACACATGTTTTGACTTGAGCACCTTGCGGGTGTCAGATGAGGGTGCGCTCACAGCTAAGCTGATCCGCATCTTAGATCATCGGGTTGACAACTACAACGTCAAATAGTAGATCAGGTCAAGGTCTAGTGGGACAACTATAGTCCGCACTCGACGACCTAGGAGGACACATATGATATGCGCCAACAGTTTCCATTTTTGTTTGATAGATAGACTTATGATACTGTGATACACATTATTTCGACACTTATACTATGAAACTTCGGGACGAAGTTTAGACCAAGAGGGGGTGTATGTAACATCCCTCTTTTGCGCACACTGAGCAAACTTATTCTTTGAGGACACTTGCTCACAAGTGATCTGGATTATTATACTATTAAGCATTTGATTTTGATTATGAGGCGTTATGGGTTGATGACACTTGTTTTGTTGCATTGACATAGACAGGTGCTATTGACTCGGTTTTACTGAGTCTGCAGGATTTTAGATCTCGAGGATGCAAAAGCATCGATGGAGCCCCTTAGACACTAGATCAAGTTAGAGAGTGAACTATTGGGGTTTTATTGTTTTATATGTGATATTAGTGCATCTGATTAGATGTTATGATTATGGATATATTTATGATATGATTCATTGATGATGCAGGCTGACGATAGCTTGCTGACCAAACTCACATGTGGAGTAGAGGGGTCATGCACGAATACCAAAGACGTTGAGGGAGAGGTGTGGACAGCAGCCCTGCCACAACCTACTAGCACTCCCATCGTGGCTCGTACTGTAGGCTAACGACTACCTAGTTCGAGAAGACCCACGATGTCGTGAGGGCCGACTGTGATAGTTACTCACGATGATTCTAAGGGGCATGCAATAAGACAGGGGCCTTATTCCTTAGAGGCCCTTAGTCTCCCACAATATCACCTGGTGGAGTATTGACTCCAGGGGTTTTTGATTTCTACCAAGTCAGTCAAGAGGCGAGTGGCACCCTTGGAGCACGTGGTGCATCCTAAAGGGCACGTCGCGCAAGAAAAATGGAAAGAGGCGAGTGGCACCCTTGGAGAACATAGTGCATCCTGAAGGGCATGTCGTGTTGTTAATTATTAAATGAATACACCAAAATGGCCTTAGGACGAATAACATGATAAGAAAAAATTAAAACAATTTCCCTAATAAAACGTCACCCAACCTTGAAACTTAAAATCTAGGTCTAGGTGAAACTTGTGGTGAAAGAAAAACTTTGTTTGTAAAAATAAAAATAAAAATAAATAAATGATAATCATCATTAATTATGTGTCGAGAAGGGGGTGAGTAATTCTTTTAATTTATAAAAAATCTTTTGGGGGATAAAATTTAAAAAAGAGGGAAATAATTGTTTTGTCAATTATACTAATTAAAATTTATTAATCAAAAGGGGAAAAGGGAAAAAGTTAATTTTCTACACCTGCCAAATTGAGTTTTAAATAAAAAGGGAAAGAGGGAAATCTAAAATAAATAGGAAACTAGGAAAAAGCGGGAAACATAAAAAGAAAGGGGAAACCCCAGGGAAAAAGCAGAAAGTCTAACTAAGTAAGGTATCTAGCATTTAAGAACTTTCTAAATTAAACTCAACTAGTGAATTAATAAGGGGGAAAGTCATTAAAACTTGTAAGGGAATATGGGGACACCTAGGAGCGATTCTAGGAATGTTTTTAGGTGGGTGAGGGAAATAGGGGTAATTAATTTATTAAGGAAATTAATTTATGCTGCAATGAAGGGGATGGGTGGCACATGTATGGGGAGGATTATTGTGAATTAAATTAATGAACAATAAATTAAAAGGGATTTTGGGAAAGTAATTGACTTAGAAAATCTATATAAAGGAGGGAGGGAGGAGGAGGATGCATCTCTTCTGTCATGCGTAACGTTACGCTGTAGAAATTTATACTTGATTGACTTAGCTTGTGGGAGTTGGGATACCCAGCTTGGTGAGGAGTGGTAGCTCAGCCTTGCGAAGAGAGGTGGGAGCTAGTTGATTCTCTGGTTAGTGTGTGTGGCCCCTTTACAACTCGAGGGGCTAAGGGGGAATAAGATTACCCCTAGCGTTGGCTGGGAGGTACTGGTGAAGTCTCATCGGTCGACAAGTGGGAGTTGCACGGAGCACGTGGAACATCAACTCAGAGTGGGAGACTTGGGATATGGCACACTTCCTTTATTTCTGCATGGTATTTTGTTAGTATGAATTATGATTTTAGTTTTGTATGTTTAATTGGGTAAAGAAAATGGGTGTCTTATCATTCTAATTGATGACTAAAATTCCACCCATAGCCTTTAGCTCTTATCTTATCATTCTAATTGATGACTAAAATCCCCCCCATAGCCTTTAGTTTGATGTTGATTGATTCCCATGGCCTTCGATCCCTACCTATCTTGACCGTCCTATGGTTTATTGATTTTTGATGATTTGCGGTTTTTATTTTTTTTTGTGCCTTCGTCCCTAACTCATCAGTCCACGCCTGAGAAATCGGCCAGGAGCCTGATCTACGATCGTCAATTCGGTGTTAATAGACCAATGGTTCTAAACGCCCTGCTTTTTTGTGTGTGGATGATGAGCGAAGGATGTTCCTGCCAATCGTCTACCCCTATTGGTTGTTCCGGATAGTGTGTTGCCTTGCACCTTGATGCAATTAATTTACCTCTGTCTTTCCTTGATTGATAACCCTTGAGTTGAAGGCCCAATCTATGCGTTTTTGTTTCTTGATTGCGTTGCATTGGCATAAAAAATTTCTCTGCGTTTGGTATCTAGAATGCGTTTCCTTGTTGTATATTCTCTGCATTTGTTTTTACCTTTGCACTCTAACATTTGAAGACGATTGATACTGCTTTTCATTTTGTTTGCCTGGCGATTTTTCCACTTCTTAGGCTGCATTTCGTTTGATTTGGGGGCGAACGTTTGCCCGACGAATTTATATTCCGGTCAGATTTTGTTTAGATTTCCAGGTGCCTGACAAGCTACACACTTTTCATTTTTTTAACCACCAGTGTTTAATGGATTAAAGCGAAATATTACTTCTGGTCCTTAGATGGTTTTTATAAATAAATAATCTCAGCAAATTAATTTATTTGAATGTATTAATCTCAACAAGTTTTGAATGTTTGCACTCAACAATTTTATCAAATGTTTTTATTTATTTATTTTCTTGTACAACAACTCTTTAACCGCACCATTTTGGACAGCTATTAGTCTGGTTAAGTTACCTTGATACACAATGATTTCACGTTGGGAATGGACAACGATATCCTTCCCTTATTTAGACAGCCAACTAATGGCTCTATGATTGAACACAAACTATTTAGTTTTTATTTTAGAAGCTATCTATTGCCTCTGCGTTTTGATTGAATTCTAGAATAGCATTTTTTTTAGACAAATATCAACTTGCTTCGGCATTGATTTCAAATGGAATGGCATGTGATATGCATGGTGATTTGTTGGATAGCATATGAATTTATTGGAACAGTGTCGATTCCATTTACATATAGCATGACTACTGACAACCAATCCATTGACAACAACCTTTAAATCTGTTAGCGAATTTAAATTTGAGGGTGAGTCTATGGACAACAACCCTTTTGAATGGTAAAGACAGTGAAATTTGGCGGTCACCCCAGTTTTTTTTTATAGCGAATTTTCATACCAACAAATTGGCCCCTTAATGAGTGTGAGTTGAATATTTATTCACTCTTGGATTTTTGGGTTGGGGTAACTGCCTTTGATCCCTTTTAACACCGCGTCTTCCTCTATTATTACACAACTATTTTGTTATAAGTGATTGCGTTGAATCCTTTTGACCGCGTTAGAAGATGGCAATTTTGGTTCTAGACAACGTTCTTCTTTTTTTATTTTTCTTTAATAGTTATTAATGTTGGATAGCGTTAACAATAGCGATAGGTTGTGTATTAGATAGCCTATGTCTTAGACAACCTTACCTTGCTGGACAATCCCCTAATTGGATAGAATTTTCTTCGATCAATAGACAACCCTACCATCTATGTTATAGAGAGAAGCATTATATTTTAAATTTTGACAGCCTTAGGATAATTTACACAACGGTTGATCAGCCATGGTGAAATTATATGGCTCTACCCAACAACTTCTTACTTTTCTGGACCGCCTGGGGTGGTTGACCACATTCCTTGTATATAGATACAGTAACACGAATTTCTAGCCCCAGGTGAATACCATTTTGGCAACAATCTTGTTGTTAGACAGTGTGATACATCCACATTCTGATAGGTAGTATTGGTTAAGACCGCAAGATAGTTTGTTAGTCTGGACATGACATTTATTTTTAGCCTAATAGCATCAAACTGCAATGAATGGATCTGAAATGACATTTTTTTATAAACAACAAGATAACATTAAGATTTTCATTTGAATAGCTTCGAAATGACCTTTATTATAAGCACCTAACAACGTTAAAATAGCATGAAAAATTTGTATTGAAAAGGCACTTATTTTGACAACAATGTCATTTATGTTTGTAGCATGGAACACCTTTGAAATGTCAAGTAGTTCACTCATTTTAGCGGACATTTTATAATTGTTGCTAAGTGTATTGGATTAGGTTAAGTGCCTTTATTAGTTTGCATTATGATAACGTTTATGACCTTAGTAGCTTGATAATAGTTCAACCTTTTCACTTAGACCCCTTACTTATCAGTTAACGCTGGGGTTGTTGGTGGAGTCAGGTTTTAGCTTGCGCGTTCCCTTGATTGTCATCATCTTGCATCTCGTCAACCTATCGCTTGGGGTTTGGGTGTAGCCTTTTGTCAGTATTTCGGTCCCCTAGCACATTGGATTTTCGTGAGTCCTTGGTCAAGTCAGGTTATTGTCGCGTCTATCACCTAGGGATGACATGATTCAATTGATGGGATTAAGGCGCGCCCGAATTGGATACCAAAGAATGATGACTTGTTCAGAGTCAAGTGTCCCGTTGAGGGTGTTGTTGATCATTGTAAGTTGTTGTGAATGTTTGGGTCGTAATGCCTTCCTGCGTTTGGTTGAGCACCATCAAGGTTCTAGTTAACCGACTGTCGAGGCCGTTGTGTCAGGATGGGGATGTTGTCCCTTAGCTTGTAGGCGTGGTCATGTTTGTTTCGGGCGAGTAGTCATTTCTCCTTCTTATTTTTCGCATGTTTCACCCAGTTTCTCTTGTGCCAGGCAGGGAGTCCTAGTTGTCTATTGCCTATTCTGTGGGCGTGGTGCTCATCGCCAGAGAGGTTGTTTAGCTGTAATCGTTGTTGTAGTCCTGTTAAAAAAAAAAATTTGCACGTTTTTCTTTGCTTGTAGTTGTAACGAAGGGATCGTTACAATTCCAAAGGGATGAGTGGATTGCCAAGGTACATTAGGATGTCAATCCAAAAGGATTCAAGCATGGAGATGGTTTTTTTTTTTTGTTGAAAATAATTCAATAAGGAACCATGAAGAAGATCAATGATTCTATGCTTGGTATAGAATGCAAAAGAAATAAAACCTGAGGAGAACCCATCTCAATTGGAAAAGGAGACATTTGGGTAGCATTGCAACATGCTGGAGAATTGACTATGTAGTTCATGTTTGAGGTTGGGTGGCTAAGAAAAGAGAAAAGAATGGTGGAAGAAACTACAAGGGATGATATGTTAAATCAAGGAAAGGCTGAACCAGTTTAGTCCAGAAGAGTAAATAGAAGTTGAAGATATAAATTCAATATGAGAGCATGGCTAGGAATGTAATTTGGTCATGCATGTGTTTGGTTAGATGGATCCAGGAAATAAATAAGGCTGAAGTTAATATTAGCATATTATATGGCTGAAAATATAAAATTGATCAAGAGTGGTTTAGATGGAAAAGTGCTCAGTAAGAGAACAAAATGATACATGATCTTGGAAGAATTGAGGTCTTATAGGAACAACAAAGAAAAGTGGTACAAGAAGAAATAGGTTGTTTCAATTATTGTAGCAACAATTATGTTATGGCTTGTTGGAGAGCCATACATAGTACACAAAAATGGAATG
>ML788014.1:625011-637441 GCA_009831015.1 Picea engelmannii
TTTGACTTAAAACTCCTAAGTCAAAGTGAAATTAGAATCATAAAGTAAAGTATGAGGGTAAAAGTCTTCCCCCTTTGTGCTTAGAGACTCATAAGCACATGGGGACCACTTTCCAAGGTATCCAAATCTCAACACAAAGAACTTAGGATAAAACATCACATTTACACAACTTTGTAATAGTAATAATTTAATATTATTCTCAAGGGTTTAAGCCCCCTCATCTTAGCCCCTCTTCCAACCTCTCATGCCCCTCTCCCTT
This sequence comes from Picea engelmannii, assembly GCA_009831015.1. NCBI lineage: Eukaryota > Viridiplantae > Streptophyta > Pinopsida > Pinales > Pinaceae > Picea > Picea engelmannii. Next base: position 625,271 of record ML788014.1, read on the forward strand.
ACTCAGGATTTATGGATTCTTAGTCCCCCATCACTCATTCATCGTGGTCAGTCCGCATGCAGAGATGTTTTGTATTAATACTGGGCATAATTACATGTACAAAAAATCAGGCTCTTGGCCTTCAACACTTAGGCTCCTTGGCCTAATAACACACAAGCCCACTAGCTTATATGACTTGGCTCACTAGCCTATAAAACATAATTACAATTCATAATGCAATCTCTATACTTCATAGACATGATTTACAACAAGGCTCGACCTTGGGGACATTACCGAATTTTTGGTAAGAATTTCCTCAGCTAGAGTTTATTTTATCACATTATTGTATTATTTGAATGCATTAATGGGAATAAGATACCACTAGGAGTGGTAAATGCTAGAGGCCTATAATAATTATCAAATCTTCTTAGCTTCTGAATGCATATAATGGCATATTAGCATGTCATGTTAATTTGGTTATGAGCTAATGATCAAAGCAATAAAGGGTATGACCCTATTATAGGAATGGATGCCAAAAAATCTAGTCATGTATGAGACCATGACATGGTTGGTTATGGAAAGGCTATGTACCACACAAATGTCCAATTAACTTCCTACTTCTAAATAACGTTTGGACTAAAACCTTTTTGCTAACACTAATGAACACCACAGAATTATATTCTTTGTGTAGTTTTAAGTTTGAAAAGGAAGGCATCCAAATAGTTGAGCAAGAAATAGGAAGTGTATGGAAAATGTGTCAAGGCATTGGCCAGACTTTACAATTTACCAATGGTGAGATACATTACTTAGATATAAAGCATTATGAAAATCAATGCAAAGGTGCATTGAATAGATATGAATTGAGAGTTGCACTCATGCATAGTAAGTGGTAGATTTTCACTTATGCATGATAGAATTGTTATGCTTGAATGCATTTGTTGAATGCATTTTTGTGCATGCATGCATATATGTTATCGAACGAAAATGAGTATGCTAATAGATGAAATGTCATGGTTCTTACTAACTCATGGAGTTGATAAGATTTAAGGGGTTGTTAGACATTGCAATAGGAAAGTTGCAAGTCAAGTAATCACATGAGCATTGACTACAGGGAATTTATGTTTAGGAAATAAAGTAATGAAAAATAATGTTCATGAAAGAATGAAAATCCTAATGGATGAAAATTCCTATGCAGAGAATGATAATTCATTCTATTTAATAAATTTTTTGATAGTTGTGACTGAATTGTTAAGTGTAGACAATTCTAATATCACTTTGTAAGATTTTGGTACATATTGCAATGAAAGTATATTGTACATGAAATACCAATAATCGATTGGCTAAATGCAAGATGGAAGCATTGCAGGAAAAATGGTATCAAGTATGGTGTTGTAGAAAGCCATAATTAAGACCGATACCTGTTGTTGCAACAACCAAGAAAATTGTGAAATAGATTTCATATTTTTGGAAAAAAAGTGAAGTTTTCTTATGAAAAAAAAAACATTGGAATTTCTAAATGAAATTGTTATGGTATTGTCTCATGTTGATTGTATGTGTGATACATATAAGATGATGGTATTGAAGTTGGAATGCATGGGAAGAACAACTACTGTTGGAGACAATGGTTCCTTATACTTGTAGAACCTTGGTGGGGTTGTAGTAATGAGTTGGTGCTCTCCTTGTGTGTGAAAACATTGGCAAGATGGATCGTTGAGGGACTGTGTAGAAGTGAAGGGATACCTGAGTCTAGAAGGGTGATTGCAACAAGAAAGAGGTAACTCATGGATGATTATGGCATGATAGCTATAATCATGAGGGTGTTTCAAATGTAACAATGAATTGAATTATTTCCTGAAGCAACTCTATGGAACATAGCACATGACTTCTAGCTATAGTATGAATACATGAATTGGTGCTTGGAAAGTGGAGCACCAAGAAGACAACAAGCTTCCAATAGAAAAGGCTTGGAGTTTTTTGAAGAATTTTTAATTGTACATGGTATATAATTCATCGAGGAAAGTGCATAAATAAGGGGGAGGGGAATGTAATACCTCGGGTCAATCCCCAATTGTAAATGTAAATATTTTTTATAAGCTGGTGAGCCAGGTTATTATAGGTCAGAAGGATTATGTGATTATTAGGTCGAAGAGCCTAGATGTTAAAGTCGAGTGAGCCTATTATTGTAATATGTAAACACTCATATCATTAAAGTATATCACTCCTTCAAACCGACCCACAAATGCGTATGGGGGGGGTAAAATCCACTAGAAATGGAAAAGGGGCTAAGAGTCTAGGAAAGGGGCTAAGCTAAGTGGGCTTAATCCCAATGAAATTTTATATTAATATTCCTTAAAGCTAAAGTTATGGATATAAATATATCCTAAGATTCTAAATTAGGGAAAAGGGAGTCCCTTGGGTGCCATGTGTCTTAAAGGACACATGCATATATATTTGGGGATATAGTGTAATTCCCATATTTTGTCTATCATTCATTCATCACTCTTACCTTTCACTCCTCCATGCTACCATTGGTATTGGTACCTAGTATTGTTGCAAATTCAAGAGACGGGTTGTTAGGAATGTATGTTGAAGAGGCGGGTTCCTAGGTCCGTATGTCGAAGAGGCGAGTTGTTGAGCCCATATGTCAAAGAAGCAGGTTGTCAGGCATGTGAGTAGTTTTCTCTAGGTGAGAAACTACTCAGAATTGTTCCCTGATGCATTGAGAAATATCTACAGGGATCTGAGACTTCATGTTCGACCTGTTGTTGAAGCCCTAGAAGGGAAGTGGGGCAACTGAGGGACTGTTGAGAAGAGAAGGGGTGCACTTCATGGGGTGGGATAGACATGTGGGGAATGAGAGATTGTAGGATAGTTTTAGTAGTTGGGCACTTGGATTGAGCGATTCTGCAACTTATTAGACCTTAGACTGGATTAGGACTCCCTTTTCCCTAGTAGAGTTTATCCCCAGCTCAGGGGTGACCCACTGCTGAGATTATGAGTAGCGTGGTCTATGGCTGGGAGGAATGTGGAAGGTTTGCACACAGTTGGTTTTTATTTCATGAGATAAGTGTCTTTCATGAGATGATTTTATTTAATGTGTGTATTGTTATGGGTTTTTTGTTATGGAATCTCTGTGATAATTATGTTTATAAATCATTATTGTTATTCCACTTAACTCGGTTCATATGTAGAACATAACAGTAAAATTAATGATATCATAATTCAGAATTTGGATGTGGCATTATCCAGTAGGGAGTTGGGGATGCTACAAAAACAAGGGTTCCAAACCCTCTCAAACAACTTCCACTCCTAATGGTGACAAACGAGAAAAATCTAAAAGTAAGAAGATTGATAGACATTGCAATTTTTGTGGGAAACATGGTCATGTGGTGTCCAAATGTTTTAAGAAGATGGAAGATTTAGAAGCAACGATGAAGAAGCATAACATCAATATTGATTCTTCTTCTTATAAATATTCTTCTAGTTTCTCCTTCAATGCAACTTATACTTCTTCTTTTTATGAGTGGCTTATTGATTATGGGGAATATTATCATATGGCTAAGGATAGCACCATATTTTCTGCTCTTAATGAATGTAGCACCAAGAAAATATTTGTTGGTGATGATAGATCTCCTAGTATTGTAGGATCTGGAATAGTTCAGGTAGATAATGGTCATTTCAACAATGTATTATGTGTTATAAGTATTCCCTGCAACATTTTATCAATGTCTCAAATCATGCATTCAGGTGAAGGCAAAATCGTAGAGTTTTCACCTCACCAAGTTGTAATCAAGGATTTAAAACATCCTAAGCATGTCCTCACAACTGGAATTGTTGATGATATTACCATGTTGTACAAGTTTGACAACTTTGGGTCATCATAGTTTCAATCAATTTGTGTTTCTCATAATGACAACTTAAACAAACTTTGGCATGAGAGGTTTGGTCATCTAAACTATTGCTCATTACAACAACTATGTAATCAATAGATGGTGACTGGTCTTCCTCTTTTTTCTTGCAAAGATGGTTTTTTTGCTAATTGTGTTCTTAGAAACCATCATCAAGATAGTTTTGACAAATTTGCCTCTTGGTACACCTCTACCCCTTTGCAACTTGTTAACAGTGATTTGAGTGGTCCACTTTCTTCTCCTTCTTTCTATGGGTGCAATTATTTCTTAAAGTTCATTGATGACTTCTCCATACACACTTAGGTTTACTTCTTAAAAATTAAGAGTGAATTTTTTGACAAGTTTTTGACCTACAAGGCCCTTGTAGAAAAACAAATTGGCCATAAACTTCAGTGTATAAGAACATATAATGGAGGAGAATATGTGAACAATAAATTTACAAGTTTCTACACTACACAAGGCATTAAAATGCAACACATTGTTCCATAAACACCACAACAAAAGGGTGTTGATGAGAGAAATAATAACACATTAAAAGAAATGGCTGATTTCATGATCCAATCTAAGGTATTAAGTCTTAATTATTGGGCAAAAGCCATCAACTGTGCCAATTACATAGTAAATCACACTCCCACAAAGTATCTAAAAAATATAACACCAGAAGAATCTTGGAATAACATTAATCCAAATGCAAGCCTCATATGTTTATTTGGTAGTGTAGCATGGGCTCACATTCCTGATGAAAAAAGGAAAGCTTTACAACCTAAAAGTGAGAAGTGTATTTATTTATTTATTTTGAAGATGGTAAAGCTTATAGAATTCTTCAACCTCATTCTAATGAAATTACTATTAGAAGATATGTTAAATTTGATGAAAATATCTTAGCCTCCAAGATTAATTTAGTGTTTGTGCCATCTTTTATTCCTATTATGGTTTCTTATTGTTCAGATGATAACAATGAGGATGAAAATCCACCTTCGCCAAGCCACCTTCCTCCAATTGAGTCCATTGAACATGAACTGCACCAATACTGCCACCTTTGAGATGGGTTTGTTCAACACGAGAAACAACTATTGATCTTGTCGGTGATACTTTGGATCAACGTTAAACTCATTCACAACTCTAGCAAGCCTCTTCTCTTTTGGATCAAGTTTTAGAGACTCATGATCGAGAAAAATTCATAGAAGCTTCAGGTCATCCATATTGGGACACAACAATTAATGAAGGGTATCACTGTTTAATGGTAAACGTACTTGGGATCTTGTACCTCTTTCGAAATGAAGAAAAAATGTCATATGTAAATGTGTGTATAGAACAAAGTATGCATCATATGGAAGTGTTGAAAGACACAAGGCCCAATTAGTTTCCAAAGGGTTCTTTTAAGTTGAAGGCGTTGACTATAGTGAAACATTTCCCCCCATATCCAAAATGAATTCCATCCACCGTTTTCTAGCCCTTATGGCCTCACATAAATGGGAGGTCCATCAGATGGATGTTAAATTCACCTTATTTCATAGGGATTTGAAAGAATAAATATGCATGGAACAACCTCATGGCTATGCCCATAATGACTCCAACCTTGTTTTTCACCTTAATAAATCTATTTATGGTCTTAAGCAAGCTCGTCGAGCTTGGAGTGCCAAAATGGATAATTTTCTTCTTGATACCATATTTTCTAGATGTCATTCTAATCCTAATGTCTATAACAAGAAAGTAGGAATCCATCTCATAATCCATGTTCTTTATGTTGATGACCTTATCCTCACTAGTAGTGACCATAAAATTTTAACCCATGTGAAATCCAACATTAAAAAGAAATTTGAAATGACAGACTTAGGAAATTTGTATCATTTTCTTGGCCTCCAAGTACTGCAAACCAAGGAAGGAATTTTTATTTCCCAATCTAAGAATGATTCCGACATTCTTCACCACTTTTGCATTGATAATTCTAAACCATCCCCTTCTCCCTTCAAGTCTAGAGTCAAACTTGTTACCACTTGTATTTCTCCCAAAGTTGATGCCATTTTGTACCATCAATTAGTTGGTAACCTCTTATATTTGATTCATACCCATCCTGATATTTCCTTTCTTACTCTTGTTGCACGGTATATGCAAACACCCCATGAAATCCATTGGAAAGAAACTAAAAGGATACTTCGGTATATCTAGGTACAATTCAGTTTTAGATACATTACAATTCAGGGGGACTCCTTTGTTAGTTGGTTTCACTGATTCATATTGGGTCGACGACCCTGATGATAAAAATCCTACTACATGCTATGTTTTCATCCTTGGTTCTGGACCTGTCACTTGGGCTTGTAAGAAACAACATGTTATTGCTCTTTCTTCAGTAGAAGAAAAGTACCAAGCAACAATTAATGCAAGTCAAGAATCCTTGTGGCTTCGATAGATCCTCTCAGAGTTTGGATTCTAGCAGTAATATGTGACCACCCTCTGGTGCAACAATTAGAGTTCCATCAAGCTCACCAAAGACCCAGTTCAACATTAGTGCAACAAGCACATTGAGATACGCATTCAATTCATTAGGAAATTCATTCATGATCGAGTTATTGAAGTGCTCTTTTTCCCTATAGAAGATCAAGTTGCAGACATTTTCACAAAGTATCTTATAGAAGTGAAGTTTTCCAAACTTCGATCTATGTTAGGAGTTCAAGAAGTTTTCATTAAGGGGGAATAGGCTCGAACGCCTCCTTCCTTCTCCTATTGTGTCACCTTTGTAAATCCTTCAATCATATCCCAAGTTGTTCTTAAGAGGGGATGTTAGGATATTTAGACACTTAAGAGTTAGTTAAAATCACCTTGGTCTGATGTGTCGTTAGGTTAAAGTTTGTTTCTTAGTTCGTTTCCTTAGAATGCATTAGTATGCATTTGTAATCCGATGATCACGATATGTTCTTGACGTAGAGTGATCCGATAAATCATATTCTCCTCGACATTAACAAATACATATATATGTGGCTTAACACCCGATGGGTCCGTGATCTCTATTTAAAGAGCATGGAGGGTCATTTTCTAATGATCGGTTCTGAAAAACTCTCTTGTAAAATTTTTCTTTTGCATCAATAAATTGCTCCAAGTGGTCATGTTGGTTGGGGCCATGGATGTTTCCCTAAATGGATTTAACCACATAAAACATTGGTGTTTTCATCTTTTATTTGGTTTTTTAAGTGGTTACTGAAGGTTCTCTTCCTCTATTGGAATACCTAGTTGTGTGAGTGGTTACTGAAGGCTTTTGACATTTATCACAAGCCTGTGAAAATTTATAAGAATCTTTAAATATTGAAGGCCAATAATAATAGATTCTCAATATTTTGTGTGTAGTGGCATTTGCAACACAATGACCACTAATATGAATACCATAATATGTTGACCCGTGAATTTTATTTAGGATATTTTGGGATATTGTATCATTTACACAATATAAAAACAATCTATCAGTTGTTCTGTGGAAAAGAGAAGTACTCAAGATTAGATATTTGGAATATTCAAGATGAACCCCATGCATTGATGGTACTCAAGATTATCAGGACATTTTTTAAATTGCAAATAATAGATAATGTCCTTGTACCAAGGATGTTCTTCTAAATCAATATTTTCATGTTCAATAAGAAAAAGTGTAGACAAAGTATCCTCATCATTTTTAGAAGAAACACCTGGTTCAGGACCTTGAGCCAAGTGCAAGGGTAGATCTTTTCCCTTGATTTTATCATAATTTGTTATCACGAAATCATGTTCTTTTATCTTATCAATAAAATGTGTAATCTTTCTTGAAACACGTGTTTGAGAAAGAAAAAATTTAACAGTAGGAAAAGAGACTTTTACCTGAGTGTGCTTTCCTAAGATAAAATGGCGAAAATTTCAATAGATTTTACAAGAGAATAAGTATGTTTTAAAATCAAAGTGTATCTAAATTCATTCTTTGATAATATTTTCCTCATGTGATCTATTGACTGGTCATTATCTTGATCATCTTTATGAAGAAGTATAATAGATATTGCTTCTTCAATGGCATTAGTATAAATAATGAAATATTTTTCGAAGTTCGGTTTTGCCAACACAGAAGCATAACTTATTGTTATATTAATTTCTATGAAATCATTTTGGCATCATCATTCCATGAGAATGACCGATCTTCCTTCAACATATTATGAATTGGTTTGACCATTCTAGAAAAATTGGGAATAAATCTTCTAAAAAAATTGTTTTTACCCATAAAAGATTGAATTTCCTTTTTAGAAGTAGGGGCTTGAATATTTTGGATTGTGATAAATATCTCAGGGTTAATACTGATTCCTAAATCGGAAACAATATGACTGAGAAGTTTACCTTGTGATACACTAAAGACAGATTTTGTAGGATTCAAAGACATTGCAATTTTTTTGCAACATAAGAAGACTTTTCTTATATTATCAAAGTGATCTTGTCAGTTTCTAGAATAGACAATTGAATCATCAATATAGATTTGAATAATCCTACTAAAAACATCATCAAAGGATATTTTCATAGCCCTTTACAAATTAGCACCTGCATTTATTAGACCAAAAGGCATCATTTCATATGCAAAGGTGCCCCAATTAGTGGTAAATGTGGTTTTGTAATTATCAACCCTCTTGACTCTAATCTGATTAAAGCCTAAAAAGCCATCAAGAAGGGACATCATTTCTGACTCTGCCACTTGCTGCAAAATTAATTCCATATTAGGAAGAGGAAAATTATCTTTCACTCTTTCCCTATTTAAAGCATGGAAATCAACACACAATTTGATATCACCATTTTTATTTCATATTGGAACAAGGTTAGCTACCCACTCAGAATACTTTACAGGAAAGATAATGTGACCATTAATCAATTTTTCAACTTCCTTTATAATTGTAGCTTCCAAGGCAGGGTTGATAGGCCTTTGTCTTTTCCTAATTGGTTTTGCTTCTTCCTTGATAGGAATAGCATGTTGAATAACATTAGGATATAAACCATGAAGATCCTCATATGACCAAGCAAAGACATATTTAAATTCATGGAATAACTCCATGATTTTTTTTTTCTTCTTTTCTAAACATTGGGCTCCAATTTTCAAAATATTTGGATTATCCTGAGTCCCAATATTCTCTAAAATAGTACTACCATTTTTTTCTTTTTGAATCCTCCTCTTCTTTATCCTTCTTGTTCCCAACATTACTAGATGAGAATGAGATCTATAAAGGAGTTATTCCTTCAGGGAACTTACTATCTTCAAGAGATATAATGTCCTTTTGTTTGATAGGGTCACTCTACAAGAAAGAACGAATACTTTCATCATGAGGAGAAACCTGCTATGATTCTACATTATCAGGAAAATGTTGACAATATAGAGACATAAATGTACAACCATGCCTCTGAGGGAATAATTTCCTAGTAGGACTGGCTGCAAAAACAACAAGCCTATCAACTATTGAATTCAAGTCTCTCCCAATATGAGTAATGTTAAAAGATAAAAGATTTGAAATCAATACCATACTTCATGTGCATACCTTTTAAGTATCTTGTTTGAGGGGGTATAATTTCTTCTAATCAAATTCACAATAAGTTTAGAATCCCCAAAAATAGAAATATGATAACAACCAAGATTAAAAGAATTTTAAATACCAAGGATCAAGGATTCCAAATTTGTGACATTATTAATGCAAGAAAATTCCAGTGTGTAATAAAAATTGTGAATATTTCCCACAGGAGAATACAATACTATGCATGCTCCATTTCCCTCACTTGAACATGCACCATCAAAACAAATGTGCCACATTCCTTCTTCAGGATCTGGAGGGGATGTGATAGAGTTACTACCTTCTTCTAGAAATAGAGTATACACCCATGTCTTCCTCAATAAAATTTACATGAGGTTGTGGAAGACTCTCAATATGAGGTGAGATTCGCCCTTCCCCGAGAACAATGATCTTCTTTCCATTATTTGGAAGGGGAATGTGTGACCCATATAATGAAATGTATCCACTTGTCAATACCTGCTAGAATCTTCCCAAAATGATGGAATAATTACTAACTGGAATGTCTATCACTTGAATATTGCAAGTGGTTCTTATTTCTGGGTGAGCACACAAAATTAATGTCATGTGTTTGATTTCACCGATTGTAATTTGTTGCTGACTATTGTAAGACAACATAATTATATTTGAATTTTCATTCATACATGAAAGACCTAATTCTTCCATAATAATATTTGACATGATGTTAGGAAATGGCCCGCCATCAATTAGGAAACAACGAGCAATGTTTTCCATTATCTTTATAGATACATAGAAGGGGGGATTTTTAACATAACTCCTAGGATTATATACACCTAATTCATTTATGTACATTCCTTCTTCACTTTGTTTCTTAGATAAACTAGCAATTGTAGATTTTTTACCTTCCATGAAGTCTCTTAAATTCCTTTGTTGCTTAGGGATGGTGACCATATCCAATAAATATGCATCTACTTTGATTGTATCTAGCTAATTTAGAATATTGTACTTAGAAGAAGGAGAAGAGGTAGAAATCTCTTGACTTTGGGCACCCTTGGTAACCTGAGGGTTGATTTACTAAGAGGATGAGATTGGGGAAAAAATATTCTTGGGAGGACCACCCTTTCCATTGCTTGCATAATATTTATTTCTCATGTCAACCATCATAATATCCTCTCCAGGAGCCCAATCTATGGAAGTGATAGTTGTATCAACTTTTTTTTCCAAATATACGTTTTCGTGTGCTCTTTTGACTTCATAGGTACTTCATAAGTTTTCTCATCATGATTTTCTTCATAGAAATCACACCAAGCTCTAGAAATAATATCCTTTGGTGGAAAATTGTTAGGATGAAGACTATTAGGTTGATTTCTAAAAGCAGCCTAGGCATAAATTTTAGCTTGGGCCGACATAGAAGTCACCCCTTTTCTCTCGAAATAAATCATCTGATTGATCATATCTTGTACCAATTGTAATATAGTTGACATATCATTTTGTTGAACAAAATCCTCCATAGGAAGACCAGTTCTAGCCAATTGTTCCTCAAATTCCAAGCATGTCTGTAGTGCAGATCCTAGACTATTGGAATTTTTCTCCTCAAGCATGTGTCTATATGTAGAAGGAAAAGTGTTATAATAATGCATTAATGCGGCTTGATTGTAACACCTTGTTTTCCACCAAGAATGTATTTATGCACAAACTTCATATATTAATGTTATGATGCATGTAATTATGTTTTGATTCAATACAAACACCAAACAGTTGACTGAGAAGGAACAAAGAAGACCTGGATCTCGAACTGGAGCTATAGCGAGCCACAACTTGGTGCTTGATAGACATAAACTAACATTGGTAAGGGGAGGTCACTGAGGGACTATTGAGCATAGAAGGGACTCCCTTTTGTAGAGGAAATCTAGTTGAGAAACCACCCAAGAAACATGTGGAGACCCAAATCTCGGTGGGAGGTGGAACCTTCTGTTGTATCAGAGGAGGAAGCAAAGTAACCTTCCTGGATCATCACAAACTTGGAACCCTGTTGAGTCAATTTCCTTGGTGGTATCATGGATTGGCACGGGAGTGGCATGTTATAGGAAGTTACTATGCAACAAGGCCTAAGGCTAGGAGCAAAGGTGACCTCTCCCAGTCAGTCAGATTTGGTAGTGTCCTTACCAGATAAGTGTTTACATGCATTGGAACCACTTATGACCAATATATTTGTAAGCAAGTGTAAATGTTTGAATCCAAGTGGGAAATCAATTGTTTATAATTCATAGTTTGAATGCATGAAGGTCAAGACATATATGATGTTTATTACTAATCTGATAAGAGTGAAAATGAATAAGTATGGATTGTTGTGTACTTGAGCATTTTATATCATTGTATGGAGAATCTATAAATCATGCAATATTTTTCCTTAAGTTTCAATATCTTTTAATGGCCTTAGAGTGGTTTTGAACCCTTGAAAATCAGGATTGAAGTCCTGTAAAACTCAAGAACTGGTTAAGTCCCCAAGGTGGTGGTTTTATTACCGTGAAATACTGTATTAATCTAGGAGAGAATGACAGTTGTCAATCTAAAGAGATCTAAACCATTGATCACGGTGGGATTTTCAAAGTGGAATATTTTGAGGGGACTGTTTTAGGATAAATCCGTAAGTGCGGACACGAACCGATCTCCCCAGATCCACCTGGATCTGGAACAAACAGTGACAGAATACTACTCTTTCCCTAGTTCTAAAGTATTGAATGGACAAGAGAAGAAGGATGATATAC
>ML788014.1:648998-659622 GCA_009831015.1 Picea engelmannii
GTACTGTCTCCAAAAGAGTGATTTTAAGAAACTGACAAGTGTAACTTTCTTCATGAAAATGATCTTAAAGAAGAGCTAGATCTTCTATCACCATGTCATTATCATGTCATCATCTTGATAACCAAAAACGAGGATAACAGGGACTCTCGAGTGTTGTGGAAAAATCTCCAAAGGAGAAACCCAAAGGTGGACTGTTCAGAGTGGAACTCTCGGAGGGAACCCTCGAGTTTCATGGAAAAATCTTCGAATGAGAGACTTCGAAGTTGAAAGTGGGTCGTAGATATGGAAGTGGGTGAGTTAACCTCATTTGTTGATCATCGGGAGTCCCACTTAGCAATTCAAGGGGGAAGAGAAAAATGATGTTGACTAGGAATGCCAGCATGATGACACTTTTCAATTGTTAATTGGTCGATGAGATGAGTATGGGTCAAGATGGGAAGGATAGACTTATACCACATATTAAATCTTAATCGTTGGTTAGAGAGACCGTAAGTGCATCCAGGATGTCCATCGGAGAGGGTTTGTTGGAGTAGTTTGGTACATGGGAATGAAAACAATCTGAATAAAGGTCTTTGAACATTAATCTAGACTGTAGATCAATGAGTGGGTGAGATGCGATGATAGTCATCAATCTGTCATAGGTACCACCTAATCCATGAGAGGAGGTGCTAATGACCTGATGATGTGGCATGCCATATTGATAGTCCATGTGTCCAAGGCGATGACATGTGTCACCTTGGGATTGGTCGATGAGATGAAGGTGGGTCCCATTGGACAAAGATGTCCTTTGGATCTTCATTTTCAATCAAGGTCATTGGATCTATCGGGGTTCATCTTAGGGAAATATGGACCATAGATCCCCAATGTATTTTCATCAGAGGAAGAAGGTGAGTGGACTAGGAGGAATCCCAAATGTCGACGACACACAAAATAAACTACATGACGAGAACCATCAATCTATGGATTGGAAAGAGGAATATAATTTGTTGATCATCCATGAGAAATTTTCAGAAGAGGAGTGAGGACGATTATGTCATGAATGACATGGCACACTAGCAAGGCAGCCATAGTGTCCTTATGATGACAAACGTCAATTATTGATTAGTTGACGAGGGTATGGAGAGGAAAGACGATATTAACTATTGATCTCCTTGGATATTTGACGAGGATATATGGACTATTGGATCGAGATGTATGGTTGTTGAAAATGTGGGAGGTTAGCATGGTCATGTTCGACCAATAAATTTCAACGATGATGAAGTGATCATTGACGTCGATTGGAGTCATGGTTAATGACAACCATTGATCGATAGAGGAACAAGGTGAAACCTCCACCATTGATATTTTGGGTTACATCCATGTACCTTGAAGACCATTGAGAACTAGGCATTAATTCTCATGCCAAAATACATCACTGACGTGCTTTGAACTATCGATATCAAGAGTTGAGAACCATAAGATCTGGGGGAGGTGCACTTTGGTGTATCGTCGTTGAAAGTTTCACTAGTGGGAGTAAACTATAGAAAAAGAAGTCCCAACGAAGATGAAAGGTGGGCTAAAGGGTCGGGCCCGTGAACCTAATGTGTCACTACCATGTTGGCTATCATGAGTAATAATCAACCATGTGAAAATGAGTTGTCATTGACTAATGAAGGCCCAAGAACTTTTAGAGATTGTAAACTTTGATCTAGAGCTCATAATTGAACATGGTTATAGTTGTTGGAAATATATCGATGAGCATAAGATGATTGTATGATCAGAAAAAGGTTTTGAGATATTCAAAGAAAGAAAAAACTTTAATACCCTCATCCCTTAAAAATGATACTTAGGGACTTGGGTGTGTTACACTAATTATGAGGTTTGATGATTTTCGGTATCTAATTATACAATTTAGGAAGAGGGGTTGTGGTTGGAGCCAAATCAAGTGGATAAGAGACATTCCACGAAACAACATTCGCATATTCTTCAAATTTGAACAAACTGAATTGTTTGATGGCCTTGACTAGATTCATGGTTGATACCACATAATTATAATGATTGTACATACTTCCTATTAGAGAAGAAGTTGGATCTTGTGAAGATGTAGAACCACTGGATGAAGCTATTGTGGGTTGCATAGGAGGAAACGATATTGAAATGCATGTTACTTTTGGAGAAGAATCTAAAAAATATCTTCTCAATTTAGGTTGAAGATTCTCTAAAACTTCTTTCTTCCTTCGTATTTCAAAGAAAGGATCAAATTTAGGAGATTTTCCTCTTAATCGTCATGAAAGAAGAGATTGAGTGGACACAAGACAACCAGTTATTGAGGAGGCATATTTTGATCTTGCCTTTGAATGGCTTCAATTTGATCCCGAATTTCAATATCTCTAACTATAGTTTCCCAAGAACGTTCAAGTTCTTCACATGTACAAGAAGTTTCAAGAATGAAATAAAAAATACATGATGCAATACTTCTTTGATCAGAAAACCTTAAGTTGGGTTGCTATTAGGTAAGCAAAGTCATGAATAAAAAAATATAAAAATATAAAAGAAATAACTAGAGAGTAAAATATCACTCCCCGGTATGGTCATCAAATAAATGTTCATGCGAGGAATGGAAAGTCCTCACTAAAGCATTTTCGACTCTCATTAGGGTAGATGAGATAGGTGGGAATGTTACCCTGGGATTATATCATGTTCAAAATTATTAATCAACACTCAAGAAATATGTTCTTGGGATGATGTTATTTATCAAATTTTATGCTTTGCTAAAAAATGTAAAAAGTGTTTATGTATAAATTTTATAAAAAAAATTAAACGAATAAATAAATAATACATACATCTAAAAACTAGTAACCACAAGTCTCAATTGAGAAGAAACGAGAACTTTATTAACGATAACTTTACTAAGTTACAACCAAACTCCTCTTTACATACCCCTGCGAGGGTAGGACCAAAATCATACTTAGAAGTATAGGATAGTTTTTAAAATCATACAAAGACAACTGGTGTTTGAAAGAAAAAGACCAAGACTGAAATAAACCAGATCAATCCAAGCCACAAGCTCATCAAGTATTGACTCTGCAAAATAGCTTTAATCAAAACTAAAAATGAATTCAAAAATTCTAATCAAACTAAACATACTGTTAAGATAAATGAATGACCTTCTGAAGCATGTCAAAATTGTATGCTTCTTAGTCCTTTCTTCTTTGCCACCTTTAGAGTAATCCTATTGTCAGTAAGATGATTCAACTCTCATGAAACTTAGAAAATGAAAAAGTGAATATTAGAAATCTCACTTCAAACAAGAGAAAACCTTATCAGAAGTATCTCTCTCTAATTTATCATCCTCTCTTTGTCCTTCCTTTCTTCCTTTTATTCCCCAAGAGGTAGTTTTCAAGTAGTTTAACTACCTTTAGCTACTAAATTTAAATAACTTCAGTTAATAATAGGACAACAAAATTTAGTATAAGGATAAATAAAAATATAATAATTGATAATTGGGGTCCCCCTCTAGAACACATCCTTTATTTTCAATAATCATTTATAATGTTTCCTTGTCGCTCCATAATATAATCAAATATAAAAATCAACATCATAGAGTAAACCGTAACATGCATGAAAAACATCATGACATATGCCACTTATATCTTCCCAAAATATAACATGATATTTTAAGTTCCAAAAATAAATACCATGGTTATGTCATCTATCCAAAATAAAAGTTCCATGGTAATATGTCAATTTAGACAAAATCAAAATAATTCAGGTAATTTATTTTTAAAGAATTGAGCCATCTCAAGTAATATGTTTATGCTTCCATAATCAAACACATGCATAGATGTCGTGTATGAAATATAAGAATAAAATTTACAATCTTTTGACTCATGCTCACCCAATAGTAGCCATAAGTACTATGTAAACTAAAAATCATCTATAGGTTTACCATCAACTCCATTTCATTGCATGCCTAAGCCAAGAATTCAATCAAAGTAGAACCATAGAATAATGCCCAATATAACATAATTAAATATGTTGTGGGTCCCAACTTATTCTCATAATATTACTATAACAAAAAATGCATGTATTAAATACCACCTTACTTAAATTTTCCTTTGGTTTAACCAAATTAAAATAAACCATTCAAAAATTTCCAGCAAATAATCATTACATCCAATCCATAAAATACACCATATTGCACGTGAGTGAGAACTTGATTAAATAGTAGTTGGAATCTCAAGTTGTCAGCAAATACCATTTGGATCGAGGAAAAGAGGAAAACAAGAACAACAATTCAGTTGGAAATTACATCAGGTAAAGAGCATGCATTGGAACCTAAAAGATATGGGTTCAAACCTGATAAGTTATAGTCATAGAAATGGGTTTGAAACTATCCCTTTTTAAAAATAACATACAACATTAAACCAATTGAAAGAAACATCATAAAACCATTCGAAACTTTCCATTTAAGCTCATACTTGGCCCAAGTTGAACACCATTTTTCCAATCATGAGTAAAAACACTTATGTCTACCTAAAACCAAATTCCAACATCATAAATTCATGAGTTCCAGCTCCAAAATCATAATGAGTGTGTAGCTAAAAAAGGGCATGCAATTCTTTAAGAGTTCGAGTCTTTCAAAGTTCAACACAGGGACGAGTTTGAAACTCACTTTCTCCTTTAAATCTAGCATATCTAATGCGGTTTTGACCATCACTACCAGGAAAATGCCCTCTAGTTGAGGGTTTTGCAGACACCCCTATTAAAATAGCCCAAAAATCCATTTATAACGGAGGATACTAGCGGAGGCGAGCAAGAAGAGGTTTTAGCAAAAAAAAATGTACGAAGTGTTTATAAATTGTGTGTTTAATACAACTAACAGACCGATGCCTGCAAAACTAATGCACCATAGTAGGGTTATTTCAAACAAAACAAATACTCTAGTGCACTACAGAAATAATGATGCACTGGGGCACACAGTTGCTCTAAAAATTACGCACCGTGGCAGTGTTATTTAATTTTTTTTTATATATGACGGTGCACTACTTAAACAATTGCACTGGGATGGACGGTTTCTCCCAAACAATGGTGCACCGTGGCAAAGTTTTCGAAAAAATACTCCGGTGCACTATGTAAATAATGGCACGCTAATACAACCAGTTATTTAGCTCACCGTAAAATGGTGTTGAATTCCTATTGTTCTTTTTTCCCCTCCCTTATTCTATTTTCCCACCTCTTTTAATACCCTTTCTTTTAACCTTCTATATTTTCCCTTTTCCCATATTCTCTTTATCCCTTCTTTTTCCTTTGTTGGAACTACTATACTTAGTCAATATTCACATTCGTGGACCTTTGGACTCCCAGACTCTCACACTTGCATTATCATCCATTCACCTATGTATAAGTTGTTGGACATAGTGTCATTGATTTATTGTCATTGATGTCAATAGTCGATGTCTTTGATGTGATGATAAGTTGGTATGCCAAATTGTCATTAATATCAACAATATAACAGTTAGCATATAATGAATGATGTCAAAAAGTTGGACGATATGCAGAGATAAAAGATCAGGAGGGTTAGCAAATGAAGATCAAAGCTCAAAAGAGATGGCGCAATGAATCTCATAAGAATCGATGGGGGATTATTCAATGATCAGATCAATTCAAGACTGTTAATGCACAATCACCAGATCAACGACATGGAGAAATTGTGGAGAGCGAAAGAAGAATTAAATGATTTGTTGGTTACAATCCCGCAATCCATCTAGATCTTTAGATATCATAAACACAAATATCGACGACTATGTTTTATCCAAAAAATGGTCAGATTAAGTCGGATTAAGTCGTGACCGTCGGATGCGCAATCACCAAATCTACAGCAGGGATAGATTGTAGAGAGTGAAAGGAGAATTAAACATCATGCTATTTCCAATCCCGCAATTAGTCAGGACCGTCAGATCTTATAACTTAAAATATCGAAGGTTGTGGTTGATTCACCAAAAAATGAACAACTTCAATTTGCGGAGCTCATGTGACGAGTTAAATGACTAGCAAGTTATGGTTCTGCAATCATCCTTGAACATTGATCTGCTTCGAGTGTCTTCACTATCATTGGATCACTTTAAGTGGAAGAATAGGATAAGTGGGGAAAAAGGTTTGAGAAATCGATTATCTGAATTCCCGTCAGTCGTCGAATTAAAATTAAGTGGAAGGATAGGATAAGCAAAAAGGCTAAGTTCTCAAATACCTGAATTTTCGTCAACCGTCGGATCAAATAAAGTGGAAGGATAGGATAATAAAAGTTTGAAGGCCGTTGGATTTAAACCAAGACAAAGCGACATCACATACAAATCGAGTCATTGATATAATATTTTGATCAAACGAACATCATTTACTTCGGGTCTAAATATGTGAGGAGGTTATGCTCTGGAAAAATCTCACTTCAAGAATATTCAGTTTGAGATTTGAAATTCCCAAAGCCCGGAGAGCCGAAATAAATTCTAGACCACCGGATCATCCAATGTAAGCCTCAACCATCCGATTCAAGAGGACATGTGGTAGACCATGTCAGCAAGGACGTGTGGGAGATCTACGTCAAAAGACCATGTCAACAAGGACATGTGACAGACCACGCTGACAGACCACGTAAGCAAGGACACGTGGTACAGTCAGATAATGACAAGTGTCAAGTTGAAATCGGCATTTCAGGTACATGAAAATAAAGAATCAGAGTGACATGTGGTAGACACTCGGCTCATGCCATGTCATCAAGTGACATAAGAAAGTTACAGTACTCCAGGATTTTTACTTCAGGAGTTTCGCCACCAGTAGATGCCCTAAGTCCCAAAACCCCGAATGCTGAAGTGGACATGAGTCATCCGATATGAAGATCACTTCGGGTGTATTCTCAACCGTTGATCATATTACAGTGGAAGGATAGTGTAAGTAAATAGTCGAAGCCCCGGAGTAAATGGTGGCCATCGATATAAATGCTTGATTAAGTCCCAACTGTTAGATTAAAGCAGTAAAACGATACATGTAAAAATCGATTCTAACCATTGATCTAGTTCCGCGAAGTAAATATGAATCGTCTGATCTATTCGACGAAATTTTCTCCGAGATATCTGACATGTTGAAAGTCCCGAAGTTCCAAATGGAGAAGTCCTGACAGTCGTCCATCATTGAGAGATTAAATCATGACCGTTGATTCTAATAAAGCACTCAAGCGCTCATTTGGCCTAGCATCTGGTTACTACCATTGGTCATATGGTATAAGATATTTAAAAAGAAAAACATAATACATCACTAAAGTTGATAAGCCTGTGATTTTTTGTTATCAGTCACATGTAATGGTTTGAAGGAAGCGCCTCAGCAGAACTCTGTTTCCTGCAATATTTGCAGATATTAGGGATCGAGTTAAAAGATGAAATTGACCCATATCTGTGATCAATTTATGAAAATCCTTCATGGTAAGGATAATAAAATTTGATTATGGTTAATTTAAACGAAGAGGTGCAATGGTCCAAATAAAGGGACACAGTGTATAACACTCATGCTGTTTTGAAGAATATATAAATGAGAAAGAGTGGTGAGAAGAATGTGTCTCTGCAGTGTGAATCATAAGATATATTAAATCATAGAAGCAGAGAGAGATGTAGTAAAGACTTGATACACAATTTTTTCTAGATTCAGAAAATAAGGGTGGTGCAAGGGCAGGTTGGTGCCTGCAGAGGGAGTTGGTGTTTCCTTGTCAGCTGTAGCTGACTAAACAGGGGGTCGTAGCCTCCTACCAGTTGGTGCTGGTGAACAAGGGTGTGGGTCCATCCTGATCAATTGGTTCTGATAAAAAATGAAGAATATATTCCTTCTATGTAACATGTAAAACAAATTTTGCAGTTAATAGAAAAGCATTTGTGGTTTTTCCCAAGTGGGTTCCACGATAAAATATCGTGTCAAATTTCTGTTTGCATAAATAAAATAAAATTGATAAAATTATTGTGTCACTAATTCAACCCCCCCCCCCCTAGTGACAGGATCTGATCCTTCAATTGGTATCAGAGCAGGTCTCTTCACAAAAAGGTTTAAATCACTTGAAGAGGAATATACATCAGAATGGATCAACAATTGAAGATGTCATCAAAAATCCCCCTATTTAATGGTGAAGACTATGTCTTTTGGAGTGTTAGAATGAAAATCTATCTAATGTCCATTGGACTAGAAGTATGGACATTAGCTGAAAAGGGATATGATGTTCCAAAAGCCACGCCTATAGAAGCAGAAGATAGGAAAAGGTTTTGGGAACATGCAAAAGCCTTAAACAAACTACAAGCTGAACTGAGTAAGAAAATCCTTGCTAAGGTACTAAACTTTAATTATGAAAAACAACTCTGGGATAAATTGGAAACGATATATGCAGGAGATACCAAGGTTAAGAGGGCCAAACTCTAGACTCTCAAAGTACAATATGAAGGCCTAAAAATGAAATATGAGGAAAATACTTAGAGTACTTTGAAAGAGTTGATAATATTATTAATTCAATCAAAGGATTAGGAGTAGAAGTATTAGACAATGAGCTAGTTGAAAAAATTCTAAGAACACTACCTATTCTATACAATCCTAAAGTGCATGCTCTTGAAGATCGATAAAATCTAGATAAACTCACCATGGATGAATTGTATGGAATCCTCACAGCCTATGATTTAATATTAGGTCATGAGAATCACTCACAAGGAAAGTTAGCATTCAAGGTACTCAAGAGAACAAAGAATCAGAAGCAGAAACTTCAATCCAGCCATGATGAAGAATCTGATGTGGAAGAAGCAAATTTCATTAAAAAACTTCAGAAAGGATCAGGAAAGTACAAAGACAAGTTGCCTTTCAAATGTTTTAACTGTGGCAAGGTTGGCCATTTTGCAGCCAAGTGTCCCTATCCCAAGGATGACCCTAAATATGAAGAAAACAAAATCAAACAGTACAAGAAAAAGGGAAAACCCAACTACAAGAAAAAGTTTTACAAAGGGAAAAAGAACTTTTACTCAAAAGAAGAAAACAATAGTTCATCAAAGTCTAGTGGTAGTGATGATGATGAAGTCCTTTTTCTAGGTATTGAAGAGTCTAATGATATAGAAGACATTAAACATGAGAAAGAGTCAGAAGATGAAGAATAAGTTAATATGGAGGAAGAACTTCTCAGTTCCTTGGATGAATTAAGAAAATACAAAACCAGATATAGACAACTGAAAAGTTTTGTAGTTGAACAAAAGGAAAAACATGAACAGAAAGAAGAGGAGATGAAAACTCATGAGAAACCTGAAAAACCAAATCCTAGAAGCAAATAGGATCGAAGAAAGTCTAGAAAAGTCTCTTAAAGAAAAAAAAAATAACCCGCGAAAGAATGGAGGCAGAAATAGTTCACCTAAGAAAAGAATTGGATACAAAACTTATTCAAACAAGATATGAGAATAGATCTAAAATATTGGATAAGATTATTACCACACAAAGGGATTCAGGTAATAAAAATGGAATAGGTTATTCTCAAGAAAAAACCCAAGTCAACTCAAAATCTTATGCAGTTTCTCTCCTCAGTACATTCAAGAAGAAAAACAAAGAGAAGACAAATAATGACCAGAACTCCAGAGGACTACTTCCACCCATCAAGAAGGAAAACAAGACAATACCAAAGAAGGTTTATCAAAACAGGTATTCTTGCATTTTCTCTGGTTATTTCTTTGCATGCTCTAATTTCAGACACAAAGCTATGAATTGTAGAGCATATAGAAGAAAAGATCTAAAGGTTAAGAACTATAACCTTAAAGATAAACAAATAGTAAATCGAGTTAAAAGTAGAAACTATAACTCCTTTTCACCTCTCCAAGAAGGGGACCTAGAATGCTTCAGATGTCATAACTATGGACATAAGGCCATTAATTGAAGATTAATGGAAGTTTCATAACAACCAAAGTTCATTAGAGAGCAAATGAAACTTTGGATAAAACAAACATAAAAAAATGAATGTCTTATTGCCTTAAAAGCCCAAGATAAAGAGGACCTTTGGTATGTTGACAGTGGATGCTCAAAACATATGACAAGTAACAAGGACAAGTTTTTAGACTTAAAGAAACAAAAGGGTAAAGTTACATTTGGTGAAAATGATTCAAGTAAAATCCTTGGGAAAGGCACTGTGAGTTTGGGAAAAGACTGTTGGACAAATGAGAGGGGGGGTGAATTAGTTGTTATCGAGCTTAAACAATTATGCTTCTTTTTAAACTCTGTGCAGAAACACTGAATGATGATCACAATAATGCAAGGAAATAAACAATGGCACATTCAACATCAATCACATATATGAGAAACACATAGACGGATATTTCTCGAGGAAACCCATACAGGGTAAAAACCTCTTTTTCTTTATATGATAAGTAATAGTTACATTCTTTAAATTATGATACATATGAGCACCAACTCATAATGAGGCTACAACCTCTGTTTTTCAAGCTGCGACTTGCTGAGAGCACCAACTCTCTGTTTTCTCTAGCACCCACTAGAAGGAAGCACCAACTCCCTGGTTTCTCTAGCACCAACTAGAAGGAAGCACCAACTCCCTGAGTGTTTCCAGCACCAACTGGATGGAAGCACCAACTTC
>ML788014.1:660800-679227 GCA_009831015.1 Picea engelmannii
GCAATTCCGGACCCCCTTTGCCATTCTGCCTTTAATTAAAGGGGGGGGGTCCAGAATGGTGGGGTATCGAGGAAGGGCCCCATTCCTGTCGTGTCACCTTTTGTATCGTTCTCCTCCCCACCAACTGTCTGTTCTCCACCTGACCATGCACCAAGGCTCGTTCCCTTTAGCCCCTCCTTGTCCTCCGACATCTGTCCATCTCCCAATTACCGAAAAATCTGAGGTGGTGTAAATCTGTTGACATCATACATGGATTGAAACGTGTTGAATACTGCCACATGTCACTCTGATTCGTGACTTACATGTGCCTGAAATGTTGAATCAGTCTGACACTTGTCATTACTTGGTTGTGCCACGTGTTCCTAGCTGACGTGAGTTGGATCGACGGTCCAGATCACATCTTGATCTGATGACTGCAATTAAATCGCAATATCTCATATCGCGATATCAAGATTCCTGATGTTAATAAACTTTGACCTCTCCAACTCTCGATCCCCGAAACTCCGACATGGAGTTAGATCAACGGTCCAGATCTGAACTTGATTCAACGGATTGCAATTTCGCATATCATGATTTTGGAGATGAGACATCTCGACTCTCCAAGTCGCAATCCCCGATACCCCGAAATGGCATGGAATCAATGGTCTAGATCAAAGCTTGATCTGACGGCTCAGATTACATCGCGATTTCGCATATCACGATATCGGGATTCCTGATGTTAATAATCTTTGACATGTTCAACTCGCGATCCTCGAAACTCTGACATGGACTGGAATCAACAGTCCAGATCAAATCTTGATCTGATGGCTCAGATTAAGTCGTGATTTCTCATATCGCGATTACGCCCGCTTCTCCTTGTTATACTTTAAAAGGTGTGCAGGTTCTCCTTGATCCAACGATGGTCGAGTCCTGTGCTTGGATCTAACATCTGAGATCTGTCCTCCTATTCAGCGCTCTTCTTGTCTATATTCTGATCTGACAACCCTCATTCTTTCGGAAATTTTGAATGAGATCCAACGATCAGAAATGCTTCTCGGGCCTTCGATCATTTTATCAATGTTGCATTGCCTGCGATCATTCAATCTTCCTGGACTTATCTTCTATTTGCATGTTGATCATCGATACTGTACTCAAGCCATCATCACTGCTGTACTTGCCATCAATGACAAGCATATGCTGCATGTTAAACATTTTCCAACAATCTCCCCCTTTAGCATTGATGGCAACTAAGGCACCCATATTCTTTTCTCCCCCTTTGACATCAATGTCAAAGAAGAGGCATGCTCCCCCTAAGATATTGTAGTAATTTTAGGAGGCATTAGATGTTCAAAACAATACAAATCTCCCCCTAACAAGATGCACTCTTTTAGGTGTGAAACGAAATGACACCCAACTTCTGTCTGAGATATTCAAATGGTGTCTTGTCTAGGGGATTAGTAAAGATGTATGCAATTTGTTCTGTAGTGGGAATGTAATGGACCTGGAAAATCTGATTGGTGACCCGCTCTCTCAGAAAATGATATTTTATGGGAATATGTTTTGTCTTGGAGTGGAAGACATGATTTTTAGACACACTGATGGCACTAGTGTTATCACAATGAATTGGGATCGGTGCAGTGTATTTTACCTCTAAGTCTATAAGTGTCTGAATGAGTGCAACAGGTAGTAGCAGCAATGTACCCTGCCTCTGTGGTTGATAAAGAAATGGAACCTTGCTTTTTACTACGCCATGCTACTAAGGAGTCACCCAAGAAGAATTCTCCTCCACTGGTGCTTTTTCTCTCATCAACACAGTTTGCCCAATCTGCATCTGAATAAGCAGTCAACTAAAGACTTTGATTTATGGGATACCACAGACCATAAGTCATTGTCTCTTTCAAATACCTGAATATCCTTTTGACAACTTGAAAATGACTTTGTTTAGATGTAGCCTGATATCTTCCTACCATTCCTAAAACATGCATTATGTCTGGGCGAGATGCTGTGATGTACAACAGGCTTCCTATCATTGATCGATATGAGCTTTGATCAACATCAGGTGAATCATCATACATGCTTAGTTTACATCCAATTACCATAGGTGTACCCACAAGTTTAGAATATTCCATTTGAAACCTTTTCAGCATTTCTCTTAGGTATTTTTCTTGAGAAATGAACATCCCTTCGGGCCTCTGAGTAATCTGTAGACCAAGGAAAAATGATAGTTCTCCTATCATAGACATTTCAAATTCAGACTCCATGGCAGAAGCAAACCATTGTACCAGTGAATCCTTATTACATACAAAGATGATGTCATCTACATAGACCAGTACGATGAGAAAATCATTATCCTCTGTCTTAATATACAGATTGTTGTCGGTTGTTCCTCTCTTGAACCCTTTATTTTTGAGATACGTATCCAGTCTGTGATACCAGGCTCGAGGGGCTTGTTTTAAACCATATAAATATTTCTTCAACTTGCATACTAAGTCAGGGTTATTAGACAATTTGAAACCCTCTGGTTGTTCCATATAGACTTCTTCACTTAAATCTCCATTGAGAAAGGCCGACTTGACATCCATTTGGTAGACTTTAAAGCTTTTATGACAAGCATAGGCAAGAAACATTCTGATGGCTTCTAATCTTGCTACGGGCGCAAATGTTTCATCAAAATCCATCCCTTCTATCTGAGCATAGCCTTTACAGACTAACCTCTGTTACCCATAATTTTGGTTGTCATGATGATGTATTGATGATGGTGTCCTCAGGCTCTTCATTAGAACTTTCTCCTGAGAAAAGTTACCTTCATCTCTTTCCAAATATCACATTTTTAAGGAAGGTTCGCAGGCTACCAATACATTTGCCTGTTAGAATGCATGATTCTCGTAGGCTTCCTTAAGACAGGGTGCGAGAAGTTCGCACTGTGTCTAACTACTAGGGTGCAAACTCTTTCTAAAGAAGGGAAAAAGATGAATTCTCGAAGCTTCTAGAAGGGAATCTTCTAGAAGGATGAGATGGCATTCGAATGGTTATCTAAGTACTGGATTTCCTGATATTTTGGGATCATTCCTATCCAAGTAACTAATTCATTCTCTCTTTAATATTGAGGGGATTCTCATGGAAAAGGTTAGAAGCAAACAAGCAAGAGATTTATTGGAGAATTAGTGAAAGACTGTGTGAAGGACTGAAGCTACAACAACTAGAGAACTCCAGCAAGTTTATCAAAGGTGGTTGATCTTCTTCATGCAAGTGAGAAAGTGTGTGTGTCAGAAATAAGGGCCATTGAAAGGAAGTTTGCAACATCAAGGCTCAGGTTGTAATCTTTACTTTCCATCAATGTAATACAGTAATGTGTCCCTTTCCCATAAAGTTAATTCCACTTTATTGTATAACTCCTTGATCATATACATAGATTGACTGTTGAATAGATTGTACTTTCTTCACTTCGGTTGGTTTGTATTGTTTTGATCTTGATTGTACGAGAGCACTGGAGTGAAGAGGGAACAAAAAAAGACCAAAGGAAGCGAACATAAGGTATGTTCTTTGATCGTATCTCTTAGTATATTCAATAGTTTAATCTAGGGAAAAAGTATCATTCTGTCTTGCTTTGTTCTAGATCTAGGTGGATCTAGGGAGATCGGTTTGTGTCCGCACTTACGGATTTATCCAATAACAAAATTGGCGACTCCACTGGGGAACATTCCCTTTTTCTTTGTGGCCTTTTGCGTTTTTCTGTGGCCATTTTCTCTAGTTTCATATTTCTCTTGTCTTATCAGTCTTTGAGTCTTCAGGATATCCTGATAGACCTTCTGGGTCCAGAAGCCTTTATCAATTTTACTTCAATTTTCAAAAATTTTGTTATGTTCAGGAGTTATCGCACTGCACTTCATTGCAGCCTGCGAGAATTGGTCAGGTTCGCACCTTGCACATAGGTTTCAGTGCGAGGTTCTCACACCTTGCTAAAGGGTTACCTGCGAGAATCATAGATTCTCATACTGTGTAATATTGCTTGCCCGCGAGCATGATTTTTCAAAATTTTGAAATTGAGTTTTGGTTTTTCTAACTGCTCAGATTAGTTGAATTACCTCTTATGAGTTTCTTGGACCATTGATTGATATATTTCTTGCTTTAGTTTGCATGTGTGAATAGTTTTAGGGTTTCAAGGTTTTTCTTGTCCTTTGTGTCTTGACTTTCGTTTCTTGACTCTTCTTGGCAAAACCATTCTCTCTGAATTCAGATTCTGATTGTGTTTGATTAGTTGAGAACCAGTGATTGGTTGAAAGTTGAGTACTTGGTTTTTCTCATTTTCTTGTTGATTTGAAAGAACATTTTCGTTTGCATTGAGAAGACTCATTGGATTGCTCTTTATTTTTGCTTTCATTGAAAGAGTTGATTGGGTTGTTATTGCTTGATTCTTTATGATTTGATTGTCTACTCTCTCATTGGTATAGTGAGAGTTATTTTTGGAAAGTGAACAACAAGCTTTTCTTTCAAAAACATTGTTTTTTGTCTTTTAGAAAACGTTGAAAAATCAAATTTTAGAGATTGTTGAAGTATTTGAAAAAGACACATAGAGCATTGTCATTTGATAAGTGATTGTTTGTGAAGGCATTTGCAAGGAAATTTTGCATTGTAGTATAGGGTTGATCTTGAAAATATTCTTTCTCTCCCATACATAGGATTCATTGAATGAAAAGTGTTATAGTTCATTCTCATCCTTGCATTGTTTGGGTCAGAGTCATACAAAATAAGTTTCATTTTTGTTACCTTTGAGTAAACAACAGCTCTTAAGAACATTGCGTAATCATAAAATTTATCTAGTAACTCTTTTCTAGGGCTATTTTACACCAACATTTAGCTAGGCTAGTGCTTTGGAGTAGGAAGAGAGATACACTCTCCAAAAGCTCAAAACACACAATAGCATCTTGAGTTAGGGAGTGTTAAATTCCATTTGCAACATATTGTCATGGGAAGCCCTTCTAACACAAGGGTCAAGCACTAGGTCACATTGGTGTTGGCAGAGTTACTCACCCTGCTTTGTTGACATCAGTGTAGAGATTGCACGTATTACAGGGGTCACTCGAAGGTATACCCACAATGATGAGTGGAAGCCTTTGGAGTTGATTTCGGGCTAGATACCCTGCCCTTGCGTGTGGATCGGACTGTCGACTGTTCCCCTAGGATTTACTGTTGTTGGTGGTGACCTTAGTGGCTTATCTCTCTAGATTCTTACCCAAGGTGAATGTGGAGGGGAAAGTCTTCACGGTACCTGGAATTGATGTTGACCAAACTCACTTGGGCTCCTTGGAGGGTATACCCACGATTATGTGTGGGAGATTGCACCAGGGTGTAAGTCCGTTAAGTAGGTCGTCAATGTAAATTTTTCACTATAGCCCCACCCCTTCTCATCTCGTTGTTGCGACGTTGGATTTCATCACCAACTAGTGGCTTTGAAATTAGAAGGTCTTGTTTGCTTGGTGATTGCTTCCTAGATTTTGTTTACTAGCGCGTGTTGTTTGTTTCTTGAAGTTGACCATAGGAATTTCTTGGCGGAGCTTGTTACTCGTTTACAATTTCTCCCCCATGTTGCTCACATAGAATGCAGGGTTTATCTCCAGAGCATCTGGACGAGTCACAACCCTTGCCTACAGCTACACCTGAGGATTCTCCTCAGCACGGTGAAGCCGCAGTTGTTACCACACCCCAAGTGGAATCAACTGAATCTCTAGAACCTTTTCGAATTACTAATACTAGAGAGGACTATCGAATTCACCATGGTGAACGACCTTTTGTGCAATTAAATTCTTCTGGATTTGTAGTTGTTACCTCTTCTGGATCACCCGTTGGGCCCTTTCCCGGTGTAGAAGGCCAAGATCCTTTTTGGTCAGCAGACGTCCGCAGGCCCCTCTTAGTCTTGAGTCACCTGTCGTTTCCAAAATCAACCCTCCGGTGTTTTCGGAGATAGAGACTGTACCGGTGAATACCACTTATCACTTTAATCTCCCTGCTGAGATGGCCCATCTCGCGATTACTACGAGTGTCCCAACTGGGTTCACTACAACTGGTCTTCCTCCTATAAACACCCAATGAACGCCCCATGTTACTCCGACACTACCACCCGACTACCATGCATTGAATTCTCTGTTGAATGCTTCGAATCCAACACCTCCGCAAACTCCTTCTAGTACTCCCGGTGGTCCTTCTTTTCATGGGAACCCTATTCCCGATTTTATTCCGACACTCCCTCAATTTCTTTATGGAAATCCTAATCCTAGTGGCACTATACCGTCTATGGCACCAAACTTGCAGATTCCCATTGGTGGACAAGGTGGTACAATTCCATTTCCTTTTACTGGACACAATACAATTACTACACAACCTACGATTGGCACATAACTTCCGGTTGGAACTCCACCTACGATAGGGGGACCAACCCCACCTTTTGGACAAAATATACCTCCTACTTTGGCTCAGTATTGGAATCAGATGTTACAAAATCTTCCTCAAACAACTGGGGGGCAACAAGCTTCCCCTACTATCAGCCAACCATATCCAGGTATACCTAATCCTATTTGGGGTCAGGGTCAAAATGCTCAACCTCAGGTCCTTACTCAAACTCAAGGTTATCATCCTTGGAACTACTATCCTCTTCAGCCACCACCAAATCAGTCGGGGTCTTCCCACTATGGGCAGATTGCGTACGGGCCTACTAGTTTTCCAACATGGCTTCCACCCCAAAGTCACTAGTACCCGCAGGTGAATCGACAGTTGCCTTTTCTTGCTACTTTGGATTTGCCAGATTTGTCTAGGATTCTAAGTGATCCTATTCATCACTCTCCCCAATGGCCTGCTATTCCAACCAAGCTTCCATCGGATATTCCAAAATTCGATGGCAAAGTGGGAGAGGACCCGAACAATCACATCATGACTTTTCACCTATGGTGTTCATCCAACTCATTGATGGATGACTCTATTCGTTTACGTCTTTTTCAATGAACCCTTACTGGTTCTGCTGCGAAGTGGTATATTGAATTGCCACGAGTTTTCTTCTCTGATTTCAACACCCTAGCTATGGCCTTTCTTACACATTACTAGTTACCGATCCATTATGATACCGGGACTGAGATTTTGACTTCCTTCAAACAAACGAAAGGCACTCATCTATCAGATCATATCCATGAGTGGCGAAGGAGACGACGTCTCATTAAACTTGAACTCCCTGATCGGTTACTGGCAGAATGGTTTACGAAATCCTTTGTGAACGAAATTGGTAAGAACATTTCCATGGGTGGTGTTGTCACAGAAGAGCAGGCTATAAGTCGTGCTCAATATCTTGATCTTGTTTATTCGCAAACGGGAACAATTTACGATTTGTTACCTGAATTACCTCGTCCTAGTACTTCCAACACTTCAACTACTCCATTTGTTTCGCATGCAGCTAACGGTGTGATTGGTACTGCCCAAGCCCATTCACATTCTGTTTCAAATACAACCCCTAAGTCTACTTCTTCTAATGTTCAAAATGCTCCATCTCCTGCCACTTCCACCGGTAAAACTTCTGAGGTGAACGCCGTTCAATCTACCCCATCTGGTAAAAATAAATCTAAGAAAGGGAGAGGCAAGAATAAGGAGGGAAAAAATAATAATCAAACTGAGAAAACTAAAACCCCTCCTGTTGAAGATCGGGATAAGCACAAACCCCGCTACCCTTGCCTTATCTATGGTGACGATCACTACACAAAGGATTGTCCACGACGTGCCGAGGTTACTAAGTTCCTTCAAGGAACACCGAAACCATCTACGTTGACAGTCTTGTCCCAACCCTTCCCGTCTCAACAAAATGCTCAATTGGTAATCGATGACCAACCATCTACTTCTACGACATCATATGTTTTGATGTGTACTGGTGATTCTAAGAAAAAAAACGTTGCACTCACGACTAGAGCCAAAGATTATACTTCATCTAAGGAGAAGGTTGACGATTTACCTCCTGCTTTGGTACAACCCTCTCCAACGACTCCACCTACGAACGGTCCTCTTCATCTCGAATGACCGAGCCTTGATACAGTTCTGCGACCACCCCCAAAAGGTGTTGTTAGGAAATTGGCTTTCAATCCTCATGCTTGTGCGGCCCAAAACTATAGCATTATCGAAGATCTGGCCCAAGCACCTTCAACGATGTCTGCCCTTGAAGTCCTTCAGTCTTGTCCTGCACAACGTAAGGCTCTGTTGAAATCTATAGGTGGAATTGACCCAACAGATACGAATTTAATAGTCTTTGACTTGGAAGATCATATTCCAAGGTTACCCCCTCAGCTTGCGTTTCAGATACAAGTTGTTGTCTCTGACAAGAACATTTTTCGAACTGTTATCGATGAGGGTGCCTCTACGTGTGTAATGTCTTTTGCTTGTTGGAAAGCCATTGGCACTCCTCCTTTAAATGAATCACAAAATACTTTGAAAGCCTTCAATGGCTCTGGTTTTAAGCCTTATGGTGTTCTTCCATCGTTGCCTATTACTCTAGAAGGTAAGATAGTCCAAGTTGAAGTGGAAGTTTTTGATGCTCCCCTTGATTATAATCTTCTGCTTGGTCGTAGCTGGATAGATTCCATGCGCGCTGTTGTGTCAACACTTTTCCATGTAGTACATTTTCCTCATCAAGGAAAGGTTGTTACGGTTGACCAACTTGCCTTCTTTAATTCCGATACTCGTACTGGCAATGTGTCGTTTATAGCTAAAACCCCGCCGGGTTACGAGAATGTCGGGGTAGGCCTTTTAAAAGACTCTTCGTTAATGGGTACTTTCCCCATTCCCCCGCCCGATGTTCCACACCCGTCAGTTTCTTGTATCAACATGATCTCCACCATACCTCATGAACTTCCTGTGTCTTCCAACCCTTGGATAGTCCCTGATCCTCGAGATCACACTTGTTTCAGCGACGTCATGTTGTTAAGTCCGGTTGAGTTTGCTTATCACACCATTCAATCGGAAACACCTTCTACACTTTCTCTTGATGAGTTGTCTCCTGATCCTTTCCGTGTCATCTTTCCCACTAACAAGATGATCATGTCCGTCATGGAGGACACCCCTTGGGATGATGGACATCATCGTTCTATACTCTTTCTAGAACAACACACTCTCGAGAACTACCAACGGATTTCGACTCCATCAACCGTTGTTGTCATATCGACCATTCTCGGATCTACACCTGATGTGTTTGCCGAAGGGAACCTCAGTAATATCTCTCCCATGATTCCCATTGACATATCAGTTAAACTTGGAATAGTTGAAAATGTTCACATTGGAGCTTCATGTTCTCCGGATGAAATCGTCACCTATACATCTCTGTTCAAAGAATTTCGTGACATCTTCGCCTGGAGCTATGAAGAGATGTCAGGTGTCGACCCTGCAATTGTTGTCCATGAGATAAAGACATACCCCAAAGCTAAACCAGTCTGGCAACACCTTCATCCAGTCCACCCACGTAAAGCAGCAGCTATCAAGCTCGAGGTTGAAAAACTTCTCAAAGCCGGCTTTATTTATCCCGTGGCTCTAACAAAATGGGTTTCTAACCCTGTACCGATTGATAAGAAAGGTGGAAGTATTCATGTATGTGTTGATTATAGGGATATTAACAAAGCCTGTCCAAAAGACAACTTTCCAACCCCTTTCGTCGACCAGATTGTCGATGACTGTGCCGGAAGTGAAATCTTTTCTCTCATGAATGGTTTCTCTAGCTATAATCAAATTAACATCGCTCCTAAGGACCAACATAAAACTGCTTTTATTTGTCCTTGGGGTACATTTTCCTATAGGAAACTCCCTTTCGGTCTTAAAAACGTTGGTGCGATGTTTCAACGTGCTATGTCTTATTCTTTTCATGATATAAAGCATATCGTTCAACCCTATTTGGACGATTTACCAGCTCATTCTTTACACCGTGTCGATCACCCCACTCATCTCCGAGCCATTTTCATTCGTTGTCGGTTCTATCGTATTAGTTTAAATCCTCATAAATGCGTTTTTTGCGTAGAATCTGGCCGTCTTCTAGGTTTCATTGTTTCACGTCAAGGGATTCAGGTAGATCCTCTTAAGGTTGAGGCGATTCTTAATCTCCCTCCTCCTTCCACACTGTGCCAGTTGCAAATTTTGCAGGGGAAAGCAAACTTTCTTCGTCGTTTCATCCCTAATTACGCTGATATTACTCATGGTTTTACGCAGCTACTAAAGAAAAATTCAGAGTTTGTATGGGATATCGTGGCCAACAATGCTTTTGAGGCTTTGAAGTTGTCCCTCACGAGAGATCTACTTCTCTTCCCTCCTGACTATACTCGTGATTACTTTCTTTATTTTGCTGCCTTGGAGTATACCATTGGCATGGTTCTCATTCAAGAGGATGATGCACACGATGAACATGTTATTTATTACTTGAGTCGAAATCTCACATCAACTGAAATCAAGTATCAACATGTTGAAAAACTGGTCTTGGATGCCGTTCAAGCCGTTCAACGCTTCCGGCATTATATTCTCTCACGAAAAACTACAGTGATTTCTCATTGCAACCCTATGCAACATAATTTGACACGTCAATTTCTAGGGGGCAAGTACTCCAAATGGATTGTCATACTTCAGGAGTTTGACTTGGAATTTGATCGCGCCACGTCTAAGAAATCCTTAGTTTTTGCTGAGTTAATATGTGATTTTCCTCACTCTACCATGGAAAATGTAGCAGTAGATTCATTGCCTGATGAATCTCTTTTCCTTATCAGCACCGGCGATCTTTGGTATGGGTATATCATTATATATCTCCAAACCCAGACTTTTCGGCCTGCTTTTCTCTAGTACTGAATGACGTCGCATTCGTTATCAATCTCGTCAATACATTATCCTCGGGGATACTCTTTACCGTTGGGGAATTGACTCTGTTTTTTGACATTGTCTGACTTTTGATGAAGCCGAGAAAGCTCTGAATGACTGCCATTCTGGATCATGTGGTGGTCATATGTCTAGGTATGCTACTGCCTAGAAGATCTTATGCGCAGGGTACTTTTGGCCTTCCTTGTTCAACGACTGCATTACCGTCGTTCAGAAGTGTCATGCCTACCAGACCTACAATCAGAAAATTCGGTCACATCCTGCTCCTCTTCATCCTGTGGTCTCAGTTGGTCCTTTTGCGAAATGGGGCATTGATTTCATGACATGTCACCCTCACTCGGCCGGGGGGCATGGTTACATCATTGTAGCTGTTGATTACTTTACAAAATGGGCTGAGGCGATGCCAACATTCGATAATACTGGAAAGACTGCAACGTTGTTTCTTTTTAACCATGTCATAGCTCGTTTTGGTGTTCCCCAAGCTATCGTTATTGATCATGGTAGTCATTTTAGGAATTTTATGATGTCTGAACTTACGGACAAGTTGGGTATTCGTCATGATAACTCAACACCCTATTATCCGCAAGCTAATGGATAGGTCGAAGCAATCAACAAAGTTATTATAACTATGCTTCGACGGATGATAGGCATTCATAAAACGAGTTGGCACACGATGTTGTTTTCGACATTGTGGGCATATCGGACATCTGTCAAATCCGCTACTGGGTTTACACCCTTTCGTTTAGTCTATGGTGTGGAAGCCATTCTTCCTATAGAATGTGAGATACCTTCTCTGAAACTAGCTGTTGAGCTCTTACCCAATACTTCTGCTGAAGAAGAACGTCTATTGTATCTGATGCAATTAGACGAAACTCGACGTGACGCCACTTTAGTAATAGAAGCCCAGAAGAAACGTGTCAAGGCACAGTATGACAAGCATGTCAAGCCTCACGTTTTCTCTGAAGGTGATCTTATTCTTCTTTATGAACAAGATTGAGACGTGTTAGGAGCTAGGAAATTCGAACCAATGTGGCGAGGTCCTTATATTGTTCACCAAGTTTTGGAAAAAGGAGCATATGAGCTGGTCGATTACAATGGTATCCCTTTGAGTGAACCCAGGAATGGGTTGTACTTGAAGAATTACTATGCATAAATCATTTGTGCTTAAGTACTTGTATTTTATGTATCATACTTTGTGTGTGTTACTTTAGTTTTCTTTTGACGTTATCTGGTCTCTGCCCTTATGTGATGTTGTGTTTGATTGCCAGATGTCAGAGTCTTCGCTACCCTATATTGGCTTCGCTTATGGTGCTAGCCGTAGTACTCGGAACCTAGCTTTCGCTGCTTGGGAAATCTATACCCCAACGAATGAACTTATATCTTTACAAGGTGTATGTCTTGGCCATGCAACCAACAACATTGCAGAGTATAGTGTCATTATTGAATTATTGGTTGATGTTATCTCACTCGGAATTCGTCATTTGGTTGTGTGACTTGACTCGCAGCTTGTAGTACTACAACTAAGTAATATATATTCTATTCGAAGTCCTACTTTGTTACGGGTGGATTTGTGAATTCGTCTCTTGGAACGATATTTTGATCACATTGAATATCAACATATTCCTAGATGTCTTAATACATTAACAGATGCATTGGCTAATTATGTATTGGACAAACATTTGAACCATTTATAAATCAAACACATTAAAATTCACACATTATAAAGTAAACTGGTAGAAGCCATCTGTATATATAACGATCAAAAGAGTTTGTTTTTTACAAAAATTTTGTCCGAAGAACAAACTATCAAAATCTAAAGCTCATAGCTTCTACAAAGTGACGTCACGGATGATGTTCATGGTAACACACAACTGCCCTAGCAACCCTACGGAGCAGTTGACCCATAGCTGCTGATACCCCTACAGTGTGATGCTGATCGCGTCGTGGAACCTCTTCCAGAGTCATATCTGGAATGTCTGCTGTCAGGCCCTCTAAATTATGTTCCACCACCTGATAATCTTCAGCATATTGTGGTGCTACTACTGCTACCTCTCCTCGTCGCTGGATAGGAGAAGTGCCAGGAGGTCTATATGGTCCAACATCTGTGTTATCAACAAACATTTTGTGTTAGTCTTCGGATAAATATATAAAACAAAAACATTTGAATATGATAAAAAAATTCAAAAACATTTAAAAAGAGAAAATGCATGTACTTCTTACCGAGGTCTCCCCACTGAGCGTCCTCGGGCAGTGCTAAATTCGGATCTCCTCGGAAATCCAACCCAGCATACGCGTAGTCATCGACCATCAACATTTGGTTTCGAAGCCAGTCAAATAAAATATCGTCATACTTGACGATTGGTCCTGCCACGTGCCGGGCCATGAGCCGACACCATCTAAGCATCCTTGGATCCCTAGGACCCGGTAGGTTCCACTCAACCTGTAGTCTAAATATGGGGACCCTCTCGAGGAAGAAGGACACTAACAAAGATCCATAACCAAATTGTTTCAGTTCACCTCGCCTACATTTGGTTAATTGCCTTTTGATACTACGAAGCACAACATCTGCCTAGTTGAATACTCGGGGCTCAGTACACTCGATGGCATACTGGAAGTAGCTCTATAATTCCATATGAGGAGCAGAACTCCCGGCCATCCGAGCTATAGTAAAAAGGATAGTGCGGAGGGTCAAGTCTTGTACCCCCCAGATAGTAAATTTTCCCTTTTTCCTCTCAGACTCAGGTACACAGTATTGATTGCAATATTCACTCATCTTTAATCCACCGCCTCTACTAATGATCAGGCTGACATAATACCCGCGCCTGGACAATCCAGTAAAGAAGTATATGTCCTCAATTTCTATGGACAATGTGTGAGCTCCTGCATTGAAAACTTGTTGATCTAGGTCCCACATACGGACGAGATACTCCAGTAGTCTGACTTGGGCCCTCATGCTCGGGATACGAAAGTATTTTAAGAGCCCACAATCTCTCAATGCAGCTATGGTGGGAGGATGATTCTCGGCATTTGCATTATCCTCCTCATGTTCTCGTTCACGCCACTCAAGCACCATGTTTATGGCTATTTATCTGCACAAGGAACATAAAAGGAGGATTAATGATTTTGTTCATGATCTGGATCTTTTTCATTGGCTAAATATTTTAAAATTTTTTGAGTTCTGCGGTTCTCGCAGGTGACTCATTTACACAGTGTGAACACCTCGCAAGTGGCTCAAGGCTCACCTGCGAAAACACATCATTCTCGCAGGTCCCGTATGGGCTGCCTGCGATAATGCTAATGCGCATGTAGAGTTCAAAAAACAACTTGAAACTAAAAAATTAACCAATGAAATTCAAAATTTAAACCATGAAAATGTCAAGAATGAAGAGCTTACCTTAATGCTACAGATGTCTCATTGAATGATCTCTTGTAGCTCCCGAAAATCAACGCTGAATTCAGAGGGTAAAAAGGGGGTTTTGGAACTCAATAGTGGAAATATGAAATGATATGGTAAAAATGTTTATTTACTCATTTAATTTACTTTTTACTATGTCATTTTTGGGTTTTTATGCTTATCTATTGCTTAAACCTAATTCCTAATATCAAGATGAGTGTAATGACTTGTAGGTGTGTTGACATTGATGATTACATACAAGGGTATGGACATATTTTTCTCCATTATGGTGTGATTTTGATTGTTTTTTATGGTTTTTACATAAAACCTCGAGCGTCTTTTTGTCTGTTCTTGCTCTCGTAAAAAACATAAGAACGTGATCGAGTGTAGTTTTATCACTTTTTCGGGCCCAACAAGGTTATATGAAAAAGGAACCCCCTGGGAGTTCTCTTTAAGCTCTTTTTCAGACTCTCTAAACATGAAAAGATCGTCGAGCGACCTTGCTATTTTCACGCTCGTTAAAGTATTTGAAGTACGTGTCTGGTGAGCGATAATTTCTCTCTTTTTCGGTCTCATCCAGATTATTTTATGAAAAAGGAACTGAGAGAGTTCTCTTTTAAGTGTTTTTCCAAACTCTATAATCTTGAAAAACCTTCGAGTTTACTATCTCTGGACTCGTTAAACAAACATTGATAGACCCATGATGGGACCGAACCACTCCTTCTTAGGGTTTGTTAAATATACTCCGAGGGACTCGTCCGAGGGATGAGCTTATATCAACAAGAATATGTGATCCTCTTTAAGCTTGCGTAAAAATAAAGAGGTACTTGCCAGAAATGGTGGGGGAAAATTTGGGAAAGGGATATGTTTCATCTTCATATTGATTGGCAGTAAGTGTCGCTCTTGAACATGACACCCCTTATTAATCATTTGAAGCCGGTTTGGGAAATCCATTTGTCTCTCTTTCGATTGATTACAAGGTCATTCCATATGTCGTCTTTGAGTCAATGCTGCCAAATCATTGGTCGTGTCATTCATATGTTCAAGTGAAGTCCATCTGAAACCTATATTGAGTCGGCCATCTGCAGTTATCCATTCTCTCCGTGTCGGCCTTCCCTGTGTCCAGTCCAATTTGTAACATGCTCTGTTTCACCTTCAAACTCTGTTACTCATTTCGTGTCATTGATGGGGGATACATTAAGGCCCTCCTGTGACGATTTTTGTTTCGTCAAATTCAGCTCATTATCCGGAATCAAGACTTAGAAATTATTTAGTACCTTGGAGCTTGCATGCCTCAATGGAAAGTTTCCTCACTTTCGACAGTGGGTTTACATCATTGACCCCTGATCGAAAGATTCCGTCGGATGATCGACATCAACTCATTTATTCACAGTCGATGGATTGTACTATAGTACCTTGGGAGTCATTGACATCAATGGTTATTTCCCTCACTCTTGTTAACGGTTTCATCAATGACTGCTAATCAAGTGGTTTCTACCATGTTCGACTTCAACACATGTAATCACATGGTTAGATTCGTACTTTGGGTGACGAGATTGAAGACCCTGGATATTATCTTTGTGATACAGGTTACGATGGAGTATGTATAATTTGTGACACATAGATCCACTGTGTATGTTTTGTAGCTATGTCGTCTTGATTTGAAATTTCTCGCATAGATCCACAGTGTATTCAGGTGGCTATGCTCTATTTTGACGGCATGGATCCACAGTGTATGATTGGTGGCCATGACCCATGTCTATGATGTCATCAGTCTATGATCTGAGTATGGGAATGCCTACCTCAAAATTGGTATATATGATATTGTGCAGATGCTTGGGTGTTTGCAGGTTTTCGATTAGATGTGCTCCTGGTTCTCGACACACACATGCAGCTTACAAAGTTTATCGACTGTCACTAGTTCCAACCTCATACTTTGGGGGGAAATCTGTTACCCATAATTTTGGTCATCATGATGATGTATTGATGGTGGTGTACTAAGGCTCTTCATTAGAACTTTCTCCTGAGAAAAGTTACCTTCATCTCTTTCCAAAAATCACATTTTTAAGGAAGGTTCGCAGGCTGCCAATACATTTCCCTGCGAGAATGCATGATTCTCGCAGGATACCTTAAGCCAGGGTGCGAGAAGTTCACACTGTGTCTAACTACTAGGGTGCAAACTCTTTCTAAAGAAGGGAAAAAGATTAATTCTCGAAGCTTCTAGAAGGGAATCTTCTAGAAGGATGAGATGGCATTCGAATGGTTATCTAAGTATTGGATTTCCTGATATTTTGGGATCATTCCTATCCAAGTAACTAATTCATTCTCTCTTATATATTGAGGGGATTCTCATGGAAAAGGTTAGAAGCAAAAAAACAAGAGATTTATTGCAGAATTAGTGAAAGACTGTGTGAAGGACTGAAGCTACAGCAGCTAGAGAACTCCAACAAGTTTATCAAAGGTGGTTGATCTTCTTCATGCAAGTGAGCAAGTATGTGTGTCATAACTAAGGGCCATTGAAAGGAAGTTTGCAACATCAAGGCTTAGGTTGTAATCTTTACTTTCCATCAATATAATACAGTAATGTGTCCCTTTCCCATAAAGTTAATTCCACTTTATTGTATAACTCCTTGATCATATACATAGATTGACTGTTGAATAGATTGTGGTTTCTTCACTTCAGTTGGTTTGTATTGTTTTGATCTTAACTGTATGAGAGAACTGGAGTGAAGTGGGAACAACAAAGACCAAAGGAAGCGATCATAAGGTATGTTCTTTGATCGTATCTCTTAGTATATTCAATAGTTTAATCTAGGGAAAGAGTATCATTCTGTCTTGTTTTGTTCTAGATCTAGGTGGATCTAGGGAGATCGGTTTGCGTCCGCACTTACTGGTCCATATGGATATCGGTGGCCACCCACCTTTTCCGACTGGCTCAAAACATTTTTCTAGCAATTTTGGCAATTTACTATTTTTAGCAGGTTTTAACTTTCGAGGCCATTTTGAGGGCCTAAATGAAGGTTTTTTGAGATAGAGGTTCTCAATGATATCTGAAGGAATTATTGAGCCCCCAAAATGAATCTCCTCAAAAATACCTTTCCAACGAGCTATCACACGCCTAAAACGAAGATCGTATGCAAAAGTTACGACCCCGGGAAGTTGATATACTAACTTACCCAAACGGGGCCCACATGACTTTTGGTGCTTCATCTCCTAGGGTTAGGTTTTTGGATGTCTATGAATTTTGGCATTCTCGTCTATTGTAAAAAGGCCTCTAGAGCCTCATTGTAATCATCTTCTCATGGATGCGAGTAGCAGCCACATCTCTCCTCAGAGATAAGCTACCAGCGCCCTAGCTAGTTTATTTCCATTCTGTCTGTAAGCATATTTCAGTCATTTTTTATTAATGAAATGAAGTCTTATTTCTGCTGCATCTCTACGTTTATGTGTATTTCTGTATTTCATTGTGTTCCTACATAAATTCGGATCAGTGGTATCAGAGCGGTCTGCTCATTCTCGATCCTTCTTTGCATGTCCCCAACGAAATCGGGGTATAAGGAGTTGGGGCTCGATCTGGTTGAACTTTTGCAATATTAGCCCCGCAAACCCCGGCGACCGCCCATGGGGGAAGAAAAGAAAGATGAGGGAGAAGGATATCCTATCAAAATGTTGCTCGAGGAGGCCCTCAAGAAACAAAGGAACGCGATGATAGACAACTTTGCCCAGATTCTTCAACGGATTCCGACTGGCAGTGCATCGACATCCAGAAGCCACTCTGGAGGTGCCACTCCTTTTAAGGTACAAGTAAAATTTGACATTCCCATATTTGACAGCCAAATAGATGCAGATTCCATAGATAGATGGTTGAATCTGTTAGAAGGATATTTCTCGGTTCATGACTTTTCCGACCGAGAAAAGATTATTTTCGCACTCCTCAAAGCCGCCCCTCATGTCAAGGACTGGTGGGAAACCTACTCAGAGTAAGAGGGCGAGGGAGAATCCCCTTTGTTCTCAGCCGCACCCACTTGGAATTCTTTCTGAGATGCCATCAAGGAACAATATTATCCCATGGGGAGCTATGAGGACAAATACATACAATGGACTACGTTGCGGCAGCAAAGGGACCAAGATGTGCATGAGATGATGAATCTGTTTCATACCCTACGCACAAAGTTGGGT
>ML788014.1:688703-716971 GCA_009831015.1 Picea engelmannii
AGAGAACAAGAGTTCTCCCTTGCACCACCCTGCCACCCTGGTTTCTCTGGCTGCAACCAGATGGAAGCTACAACTCCCTGTGTTCAAGCACCCACTTGAACCTACGAGGACAACAATCCTCCCTAGCACCTCCCTTCCACCCTAAAATTTAAATCTTTACTACTGAAACTTATTACAGTGATATGATGTTCAACAATGGCTTACCAGACTCATCACTGTACTGTTGCATTTCGTTGCTCTGTCTGCCTCATTGCCTTTCTGCACACATGACTTGCGCTGTTTTCTCTTCTGCTTGTTATTCTTTGTGCGCCATGTCCATTCACTCCACAGTTCCTCTTCTGTGCAATTCATCTGCTACACTCTCCTCCTTCTTCACACATGAATCACCTTCAACAACAAAAACCACAACAAACTCCAACAACAATCACAACCACATCTCTTCTCTGTACCGTGTATTTATAGTTTATGTGCACCTTGTGCATGCAATGTTCGCAATGCCTCTGCATGTTGACTCTGCACCAATCTCCTCCACATCTCAAGTGCTCTGCGTGATCATCATCACAGCTCATCAACCTCTCTAGAAATTCAACCCCTGTGTATATCATCACTAGGTGTCATACCAAGATTCCTTTTTCTCTCTGGTAGTTGAGACTCTTCGTCTTCTCTGTGACAGTTGAGCTCACCTTCTCTGTTTCAGTTACAGACTTCAATGCTCATCCATCTATCAATCCCTTCTAAGAATAGTCTTCCTTTACTAAATGAATCTTGGAGACTCTTCATCTACTCTGGTGATCACACAGAGGTCTCTTTGAGTTCTCTAGCAGACGTCATCAATGGTTTCTGGCAGTTTCACTACGTCGTGCCTCAGTAGCCCTCCGATCTTGTCTAAATTCATATGCACCATTGGATATGCGGCGAGAAAATCTAGACGGTCAGTATCTGTGCTCCTAGATCTACGGTCGAGATTGGATTCTGGAGCCCCCCTGCCATTCTATCTTTAAGCGGAGGGGGGGGTCCAGAATTGGGCATGCATCTCTCGAGCAGTCAGGATTAAAGTACCCAGATCAATGACGCTCATCCTATTCTAGACCCCCTTTGCCATTCTGCCTTTAATTAAAGGGGGGGGGGGTCTGAAATGGTGGGGTATCGAGGAAGGGCCCCATTCCTGTCGTGTCACCTTTTGTATCATTCTCCTCCCCACCAGCCATCTGTTCTCCACTTGAACGTGCGCCAAGGCTCATTCCCTTTAGCCCCTCCTTTTCCTCCGACATCTGTCCATCTCCCAATTACCAAAAACTCTGAAGTGGTGTAAATCTGCTGACGTCATACATGGATTGACATGTGTTGAATACTTCCACGTGTCACTCTGATTCATGACTTACATGTGCCTGAAATGTTGAATCAGTCTAACACTTGTCATTACTTGGTTGTGCCACGTGTTCCTAGCTGACGTGGTATGCTGATGTGAGTTGGATCGATGGTCCAGATCACATCTTGATCTGATGGCTACAATTAAATCTCAATATTGCATATCACGATATCGGGATTCCTAATGTTAATAAACTTTGACCTCTCCAACTCTCGATACTCGAAACTCCGACATGGAGTTAGATCAACGGTCTAGATCTGAGCTTGATTCAACAGCTGTGATTGAATCGCAATTTCGCATATCGTGAGTCTGGATATGAGACATCTCGAATCTCCAAGTCGTGATCCCCGATACCCCGAAATGGCGTGGGATCAATGGTCTAGATCAAAGCTTGATCTGACGGCTCAGATTACATCGCGATTTCGCATATCGCGATATCGAGATTCCTGATGTTAATAATCTTTGACATGTTCAACTCGCAATCCTCGAAACTCTGACATGGACTAGAATCAATGGTCTAGATCAAATCTTGATATGATGACTCAGATTAAGTCGTGATTTCGCATATCGCGATTACACCCGCTTCTCCTTGTTATACTTTAAAAGGTGTGTAGGTTCTCCTTGATCCAACGATGGTCGGGTCCTGTTCTTGGATCTGACGTCTCAAATATTTCCTCTTGTTCAGCGCTCTTCTTGTCTATATTTTGATCTGACGACCCTCGTTCTTTCAGGAATTTTGAATGAGATCCAACGAACAGAAATGCTTCTCGGGCCTTAGATCATTTTATCAATGTTGCGTTGCCTTCGATCATTCGATATTCCTGGACTTATCTTCTATTTGCCTATTGATCATCGGTACTGTACTCAAGCCATCATCACTATTGTACTTGCCATCAATGACAAGCATATGCTGCCTGTTAAACATTTTCCAACAAAGACAAAGCCAAAAATGTGCTTCTTGTTGAAAAACTAAAACCTAGTCTATTAAGTGTCAGCCAAACCTGTGATTAGGGGCACTTTTGCATCTTTGATTCCCATAAATGTAATATTAGGAGAGAAGACACAGGAAAATTAGTTGGTATTGCTCCTAGAACTCTCGAGAATGTATATATACTAGATGCAAAATTGAATGAGGAATGTCATATAAATATAGTAGATGAAAGTTGGATATGGCATAGAAGGTTGGGGCACATTAACTTTGACAATATAGTAAAAGTCAACAATCTTGGTGCAGTAAGAAACTTGCCAAAGATCATAAAGCCCTCAAATAATATGTGTAGACACTGTCAACTAGGGAAGAAAACTAGAATAAGGTTCAAAGCAAAAGAATACACAACCTCAAAACCTTTAGAGCTTATTCACATTGACCTATGTGGACCTACAAGGACCAAGAGTTTTCAAGGAGAGTCTTACTTTATGTTGTTCATTGATGATTTTACTAGAATGGGTTGGATATGTTTTCTCAAAGAAAAATCAGAAGCACTTAACAAATTCAAAGCCTTTAAAATCCTTGTTGAAAATGAAAAGGAGACAAAAATCAAATGTCTTAGATCAGACAATGGTGGTGAGTTCACCTCAAAAGAGTTTGATATCTTTTTTGAAACCCATGGAATAAAAAGACAATTCTCTGCTGCTAGAACACCTCAGCAAAACGATATTGCTGAGAGAAAGAATAGAACAATTCAGGAGGTTGCAAGGACTATGCTCAATGAAGTAAAATTGTCTGATGAATATTGGAGGGAAGTTGTAAGCACAACAGTATACATATTGAATAGATTTCATCTTAGGGTTGATAGTGATAAGACTCCTTATGAACTATGGTTTGGAAGAGCTCCATCGGTAAAATACTTCAAGGTCTTTGGAAGTAAATGCTACATCAAAAGACTTGATGATAATCTCGAAAAATTTGATGCCAGATCTGATGAAGGTATTTTTCTTGGATATGATTCTAACAATAAATCATACAGATGCTACAATCTTAGATCACATAATATTTTTGAGAGTGCAAATGTCAAGGTGGATGACCTAAAAACGTTAAGAATAAAAAATCAAGAGACTATACTTGAAAGTGAAGATGAAGATGATGATGAGACAAACGACACACAAGTAGAAGAATTAGAAGAGAATAGAGAAAGGGAATATGATGATATGCGTACGAGTGAATATGAAGAAGATATTCAATAAGAGATAAGATAGGAATTCCCAA
Organism: Picea engelmannii; assembly: GCA_009831015.1. Taxonomy (NCBI): domain Eukaryota; kingdom Viridiplantae; phylum Streptophyta; class Pinopsida; order Pinales; family Pinaceae; genus Picea; species Picea engelmannii. The sequence continues at coordinate 692,279 of ML788014.1, forward strand.
GAAGAGACAAAAAGACACCCTCAAGAATGACTCAAAATAATCATCCTGAAGAACTGATTATTGGAGATATGAATGATGGAGTGCACACAAGAACACAACTACTGTATCAAACATAAATAGAATTTTTTTCACATATTGAGCCCATCTCAATCAAATATGCATGTAAAGATGAGAGTTGGATCAAAGCTATGAATGAATAATTGGACCAAATTGAAAAAAAATCAAACTTGGGAACTAGTTCCAAGACCAAAAAACAAAAAAATCATTGGAACTAAATGGGTGTATAAAAACAAAATGAATGAGAATGGGAAAGTAATCAGAAACAAAGCCAGATTGGTCTATAAATGGTATTCTCGGGTTGAAGGAGTAGACTATGAAGAAACCTTTGCACCTATGGCCAAATTGGAGGTAATTAGGATGTTCCTAGATTTCTCCAGCTACAGAAAATTTAAAGTATACCAAATGGATGTCAAGTCAACATTTCTCAATGGAAACTTAGAAGAGGAAGTCTATATTGAGCAACTAGAAGAATTTCAATTAACTAACAAAGGAGACTATGTCTGTAAACTAAAGAAATCACTCTATGGGATTAAAAAAACACCTAGGGCATGGTATGCAAGGCTAGATTCTTATTTACAAAAATAAGGCCTCAAAAGGGGATCAACATACAACAATGTTTGTTGCAAAATTATTGGTAATAACATAATTATTGTGGAAGTATATGTTGATGATATTATATTTGACAGTGATGATGAAAAAATGAGCAAGGACTTTGTTAGGATGATGCAACAAGAATTTGAAATGTCCTTGCTTGGTGAACTGAATTTATTTCTTGGATTACAAATAATATAGTCCAAAAGAGGATTCTTTATCCATCAGTCTAAGTATGTTAAAGATATTCTTAAGATATTCCAGTTAGAAGATTGCAAACATGTTAGTACACCGATGACAGTTGGATGAAAACTAAGCAAGGATGATGAGTCCAAAGCTGTAGATCCAAAATAATACAGATCAATGAATGGAATTTTTCTCTATGTAACAGCTTCCATACCTAATGTCAAGCAAGTTGTTGGGATGGTGGATAGATTCCAAGCAGCACCAAAGGAGAGCCATGTTCAATATGTAAAAACAATCTTTAGGTATTTGAAAGGAACCATAGATCTTGGTTTGTGGTACCCTAGCAAGGATTCATTCAATTTAAAATCCTATTCAGATGTTGATTGGGCAGGTAGTGTAGATGACAGAAAAAGTACAAGTGAAGGAGCATTCTTTTTGGGATAATCATTGGTAGCTTGGATAAGCAAGAAACAATCCTCAATTTCATTGTCTAGCACTGAAGATGAGTATACTGCAACACAAGAATGTTGCACACAAGTGGAATGGATGAAACAGACCTTACAAGACATCAAAATAGTATTTGAGGAACCTACTACTATCCAATGTGATAATACAAGTGCTATAAGCCTCTCCAAGAACCCTGTTCAACACTCAAAATCAAAACACATTCCAATAAAATACCACTATCTAAGAGATCAGGCTGAAAATAAGAACATTAAATTAGAATATGTTCCAAAACAAGAATAGGTGGCAGATATTTTCACAAAACCTTTAAGCAGAGATGTATTTGAATATCTCAGGAAAAAATTGGGAGTGATCCTTCTTCCAACCTAAATCTCTCAAGAAAATAATGCATCAGTTGGCACCTATTCAGGGGGAGACAACAATCAACGTCAGAAGGAGTCATTCAGTTATGACAGGGAAAGTGTGATTGTAGGAGGAGTTACCAATGGTCAAATAATTTGATCAGAAGTATTTAGACAGACAGATCATAGGAGAAGAAACCCTTTTCCATTGATGTCAAAGGGGGAGAGTAACTTCAAAGGAGAGAAGCAGTATCACATGGGGAGATTGTGTATGAATTTTGTGAGTCTCCATCAATGACAAAGGGGGAGATTGTTGGACATATCATCATTGATGTATTGTCATTGATGTCAACAGTCAATGTCTTTGATGTGATGATAAGTTGGTATGACGAATTGTCATTAATATCAACAGTATAATAGTTAGAATATAATGACTGATGTCAAACAGTTGGACGATATGCAGAGATAAAAGCTCAGGAGGGTTAGAAAATGAATATCAAAGCTCATAAGATATAGAATGATGAATCTCAAAAGAATCATTAGGGGATTAGTCAACGATCAAATCAATTCAAGACCGTTAATGCACAATTTCCAGATCAACGACAGGGATGAATTGCAGAGAGAGAAAGAAGAATTAAATGACTCGTTGGTTACAATCCCAGAATCGGTCTAGATCGTCAGATCTCATAAACTCAAGTATCAATGAATTTTGTTGATCCAACAAGTGATCATATTAAGCCGGTTTAAGTCATGATCTTCAGATATGCAATTGCCAAATCTACGGAAGGGATAGATTGCGGAGAGTGAAAGGAGAATTAAACAACGTGTTATTTCCCATCCCGCAATTAGTCAGGACCATTAGATATTATAGTTTCAAAGATAGACGATTGTGGTTGAATCACCAACAAACACACAACTTCAATTTGCGGAGCTCAGGTGACGATTTAAATGACTCTCAAGTTATGGTTCCACAATCATCCTTGATCGTTGATCTGCTTTGAGTGTCTTCACAACCGTTGGATCACTTTAAGTGGAAGAATAGGATAAGAGGGGAAAATGGTTTGAGAACTTGATTATCCAAATTCTTGTCAGCCGTCAGATCAAAATTAAGTGGAAGGACCGGATAAGAAGAAACGTTGAGTTCTCGATTACCCGAATTTCCATCAATCGTCAGATCAAATAAAGTGGAAGGATAGGATAAGCAAAGTTGGAATGTCGTTGGATTTAAACCAAGATAAAGAAACATCACATACAAATTGAGTCATTGATCTAATATATTGATCAAAATAACATCATTCACTTCGGGTCTAAATATGTGAGGAGGTTACACTCCAGAAAAATCTCACTTCAAGAATTTTCAGTTTGAGATTTGAAATTCCCGAAGCCCAGAGAGTCAAAGAGACAAAATAAATTCTCGACCACTGGATCATCCAAAGAAATCCTCAACCATCTAATTCAAGAGGACATGTGGTAGACCACATCAACAAGGATGTGTGGAAGATCTACGTCAGCAAGGACATGCGACATACCACGTTGAAAGACCACGTAAGAAAGGACACGTGGCATAGTCAAATAATGACAAATTTCAAGTTGAAGTCAACATTTCAGGTACGTGCAAATCAAGAATCAGAGTGACACATGGTAGACACTTGTCTCATGCCACATCATCAAGTGACGTAAGAAAGTTACGTCACTCTGGGAGTTTTACTTCAGGAGTTTCACCACCAGCAAATGCCCTAAGTCTCGATGTCCCGAATGCCAAAGTCCCAAAGTGGACATGAGTTGTCTAATTTGAAGATCACTTTGGTTGTATTCTCAACCGTTGATCATATTACAATGGCAGGATAGTGTAAGAAGAATAGCGAAAATCCTGGAGTAAATGGTGGCCATCCATCTAAATGCTTCATTAAGTCCTAGCCATCATATTAAAGCAGTAAAATGATATATGTAAGGATCGAATCTGACCATTGATTTGGTTCTGCAAAGTAAACATGAACTGTCCGATATATTCGATGAAATCTGCTCCGAGAGATTTGACATGTTGCAAGTCCCGAGAAGGGCGAAGTCCCAACAGTCGTCTATCTTCAGAAGATTAAATTGTGACCTTTGATTCTAATAAATTTATCAAGCACTCGTTTGGCCTAGCATCTGGTTACGACCATTGTTCATATGGTATAAGAGATTTAAAAAGAAAAACATAATACGTCACTAAAGTTGATAAGCCCGTGGTTTTGTGTTATTAGTCACATGTAATGGTTTGAAGGAAGTGCCTCAACAAAAATTTGTTTCCTGCAATATTTGTAGAGATTAGGGATCGAGTTAAAAGATGAAATTGATCCATATCTGTGATCAATTTATGAAAAGCCTTCACTGTAAGAATAATAAACTGTGATTATGGTTAAGTTAAACAAAGAGGTGTGATGGTCCAAATAAAGGGACACAGTGTATACCACTCATGTTGTTTTGAAGAATATATAAATGAGAAAGAGTGGTGAGAAGAATGTGTCTCTGTAGTGTGAATCAGAAGATATATTAAATTACAGAAGAAGAGAGAGATGCAGTAAAGACTTGATACAAAAGTTTTTCTAGATTTATAAAATAAGGGTGGTTGGGTGGTGCCAGGGTAGGTTGGTGCCTGTAGAGGGAGTTGGTGCTTCCTTGTCATTTGTAGCTGACTAAACATGGGGTCGTAGCTTCCTACCAGTTGGCGTTGGTGAAAAAGGGTGTGGGTGCATCCTGATCAGTTGATGTTGATAAAAAAGGAAGAATATATTCCTTCTATGTAACATGTAAAACAAATTTTGCAGTTAATAGAAAAATGTTTGTGGTTTTTCCCAATTGGGTTCCACGATAAAATATCGTGTCAAAATTATGTTTGCATAAATAAAATAAAATTGATAAAATTACTGTGTCACTAATTCACCCCCTCCCTCTTAGTGACAGGATCTGATCCTTCATAAGTCCACCCAACACTTAGAATGATTTTGTGTTTCATACTTTCGTACCTTTAGACCTGTGTGATGCATTTCCACTCTTTCCATTGGCCACCCAATAATTTCTGATACTTAGCCATTCCATACACTCCGACTCTCAGATTTGTGGACCTTCGAACTCACATATATACCTTTTCATACTAATCACCAACCCCGACTCTCCGCCACCACTTGTCCCTTCACATTGTTCTATGTCACATTCATTGTTATCCCTATGGACCCAAGTACCAAATTTATTGTTGAAGTGGCAGTTAATTAATGATGTTGTTACCGAGGCTAGTAATATTTCTTTTGAGTTAATGTTTCCGTAAAAAAGAAATCTAACTCAAGTTCATTTTACTGTGCAAATTAATATTTCAAGAAAAGTTGGCAAGCTTCGTTGCGACAACCATGAGAAAATATTCGTTCAATGGGGATACCCTGAATCTCTTTGCTAGGGAAGATTATAATTTTCATTGGTCCCACTCCTACTGGTATTACTCAAAATTGTTGGTAAGAGAAAACAACAAAGTATGGACCTTAGGAATAGTTCTCGCGAGATGTGTTCTAGAAGTATTTGAGTGCAAGGACATCATCACCTGGTGCATCGATAAGCTCATTCAAAATAGAAGACTCATCACATTGTAGAATATCTATCCTATCTCGTTGGCACCTTCAATATTTAGAGAAATGCTAAAATTTCCAGAGTTGAACCTGGTCTATAAAGGGGAAGAAGCTAGAAAAATCCTAAAAAGCACGAACAATGGAATAGAGATTCTTCAAGAATATTTTCATGACCCTGTGAAAATGCTTGAATACATATCAAGAATTCAGGTAATTTATTTAAATAATCCCTATAAGGAAATTGCCTAGTTATTTACTCGAATTGTTGGCCAGGATTCTACATAAAACATTCCTCGACTTGCATTATACATTTTTCATTTCGTTGTTCACGAGAATTTTATCTTTGACTGGGCGAAGATAATCTCAAATGAAATCACTACACAACTGACTAATTTCAAGTTTGATAAAAGTTTTTACATGTCATCTTATTTTATATTTGCTATTACATATTGTTGTCATAATATTGAGGGCTTAAACATTGCTCAGAGAATTAAAATGAAGGTGGACCCTATGACCATGTGGTACCAAGATTTATGGAGTCAGGGAGTTGATTGTATTTTTTATGAGGTGTATTAAGATTTTGTATCTAAATCCAAGAAATTGTTATTTGGGGAAGACACCTTCACATTTATCATTGGAAGTAACAACGTTTCTAAAGGGAAGAGAAGTTATTGAAAAAATGGAAGATTATAACATCATCATGGTTTTCTGCTCTATTGAAAAACCTATTTTCCTTCCCTATTATATATCTAACAAGTTATCATTGAAATAGATAGGAAATATAAATTTTGATTCCATACTCTATCTGAAAAAAGGAAAAAGTAGTTCATACCTCTCCCATGGAAAGTTGGTGAAATTCTCCTTTGGGGAATTTCCAAAATAGATGAATATGTTGCATGTTTCGAGAATTTTGACTTAAGATTTGCAAAGGAAATTAAGGGTTTCGACTCGAATCACCTTTTTTATAATCACTTTCTTTTAGTTAGGATCATCCCTGCACTTTTAAATTCAACCATCAGTAAAGAAGATGAAAATGACAGTCACAATTCTAGTAATCAAGAAGCCGATAGAAATTATGAAGATATAGAAACTGTCATAAGAACTACATAGATTCATAAAGAAATAGGTAAATCCTCAAATGATAAAAGTGTCCAGTCACCAACTGTCTCTAGAAGAAGTGCCTTGCCAAAGGAAAATCCTCAACTAGGAACATCCCATGTAAAATAAATGCAGAGCAATACGTCAAGAGATGGTGAAGAGAGGAACCCTCTTAAGGGGAACCTGGATAATCCCCGTAAAATAAAGGTCAAAAGAAAAATAACTAATTCAAAGCAGTAAGGGGATGAGACACATGCTCAAGAAGATGACTTATTATTGGATAACATGGACCTAGATGTAGATATTGAAAACATTATTTTCTCATATGTAGAAGTATCAACTCGAGAAAATGTATAGCCTGTCTCCACACTCGTGATCCAGGACGAGACATTTTATGATGAGGAAACATTTGTTGTAAAAAATGCATATTTTGATAGGGAATTGAAGAAATTAGTTTTCGAAAGAACTACAAAGAGTTAGAGCGGGAAGCTACGATCTACCATTGACACATGGGACATGTTACCTTTAAAATTATCATCCATTCATAGATTTATAGGGGACACACTTGATGTTTCAATTGCACACATGGAAGGATAGAATTCCCAGTTGAAAGAAAGAATTAAAGAGTTGGAGGAAACCCTCATGCCTCCAGCTATTCTGGCTTCTCCCATTCCCATGATTCATCCTCAAAAGGGTCTTCAAGAAAACCCAAAATCAATTTCGAGGGTCAAAGGAATTTCCAGTTTAATCAGGACCACCCAATATTTTGTTGAAAAAAATATTAAGAAAAGAATGTCATTAATTGTAGAATTGTGGGATATGGCAAAGAATTTTTCTTCTATTGGTTTAAGAATTAAAAATACCAAGTAATATTTAAACTCATATTTGAAAAATGATGAAGGTTTCAATACTGACGGAGTTGTGATGTTTACAACGAGAGTTTTGGCAATGATAGAGTAGAAAATAAAGCAAGAAAATCTACCTTCTTCGAGCCTCATCAAACAATTGAAATCATGTTGGATGGAGAGAATTAATGTATTAAAAGGTCTGATAACTCAATTGATTGACTTATCAAGAAGAAAATATGAAGCATACTTAAAAATCCTTGATTTGGATATCGTTGGAAATACCATTGAAGTCCCAGACCCTAAGTATCTTTCAAATTCTATTCTCATGACTTGACATCATTTCGAAGAGAAAATTGAAGAATTAAAATGGATATCGGATGAAAATTTGATAACATGATGAAATATGCACATGATGACATTGACAGTTGGCTTGTTGATTACATAAACAAAAATGAAGACATTGAAAATATATTACAAAATTTATCTATTGATCTTAGGGAAATTGAAAAGGAATTATTTAATGTTAAAATAAAACAAGAATTAATCGTTTCTCCATTGAGGGACTTTATTCAAGAATGGTTGAATAACTCAATCGCCAAGATTTCTGAAATCCCAACGGAGGTAGTTATGATGGGTAATCAAACCGCAACCAACAAGAATATAAAGGAAGCGACAACAAGAAAACGAAAAAGAGATACCATAATAGTAAGTTCATGTTGATCACATGCTTCTTTCTTTATCAGTTTTCATCTAGTTATTCTTCTTCTTTGAATAGAAAGGTATAAGTGAATTCTGATAACTTTCTCTCTGTCCTCTTTCCAAATTTTGTTGTTCGACATTTGCCACTTTCTTCCTTGTACATTTCATCTTATAATATATGTTTTTTTTATGGTCCGCGAGAGCCCCAATCCCATTCCTTTGGAGAAATGCCTTTAAATTTCAAAGCATTGTAACAAACTTTATTATTTTTTAGAAATCTTAGAGAACTAATTCGGGATAAGTTTTGATTGTATTTTATAACTCTAAGTTCTGAGTATAAAGTATTTCAAATTGATCCATCATAACCTTCTTTTGAGCTATACAAGTATTTACTCTATAAAATTTCTCTTATGCATCCGGACCATCTTCTTTTATTTTGATGTGATCATAAATATTTATTTTCACTATGATGGATGTGAGGAAATTTTGTTTATTTTCTGTAATGTGTGATGTGTGATATTCCTGGTCCTTTCTCATGAATTCTCTTTTTTTGTAAATCTTTTATTTTTCAACATTTTAATCTTTCTTTGAGCATAAAAGATTGGACCATTTTAAGGTCCTATATTATTTCTTGATCTTGAAATAATTAAGAATATCATAAGCTAAAGAGGAGTACCACCTATATAAAAATGTAGGAGGATTCATATCCTCTTGAGGTTTTCGTTTCGATCCTTATAGATTGAAGCGTCAACATTTTTGGCGACCATACTTGGAATGAATTGAAAGATTTGGATTTGGTTTTGCATCCTAAAATACATTAATTTTCCTCAGGCCAAACAACCCCAATTAGAAATTGGATTAAATAATCAACAGAGTGTTCTTCATTAGTTGTATAATATTGCAATAATAATAGTCGAAACTAGAGAAGAACTAGAGAGGTCTTGGCAAACACTAGTTCAATAAGAAGAAAGAGAAATTCTTCGAAGGCAAAGGAGAGACGAAAGATAAGACTGAAGAAATGAGAGATGAGCTTGAAGAGCACAAGAGCAAGGCCATAATTGAAGCTGGATAAATACAAAGGACCAATCACTAGAACCAAAAGTAAGCAGTTGCATACTCTAGAAAGTGAAAAACATATTCTTGACAAAAGGAAGAAGATTATGAACACGAAAGAAAGAAATGAAGAAAGAAGTGAATAATTGCATGAAGAAATACAAGAAGAACCACACATAGAAAGACGAGAGGAAAGGAGAAGATTTAGAAATCTCAGAAGGATAAGAGATTCTCCTGTTGACTTGCGAGGTGAACAACATGAGCTCTCTATTCTTCCTAAAGGTACTTTGAAAGAATTTTCTGGAGATGGAACAATCGATGCTAAAATACATGTTGATTTTTTCCTCGATGTTTGTGATTTCCATCTTGTGGAGTATGACGATGTAATGTTAAGGTTGTTTCTCCAAACCTTATCGGGCCAAAATTATGAATGGTACACAATATTTCCCACCAGATCAAATGGTTCATTCGATGATATTGAAAGCTTGTTCATGACTATATTCGCTCCCCCAGTCACGTATCATACTCTTCTCACTAATTTTACTCAAATTTGTCTAAAGAAGAATGAGAGGATACATGATTTCAATCTCACATTCTATAAAATTATGAACAAGATTCATGAAGATAAAATGCCTAATGATCCAGTCATACTTGGTTGTTATAAAAATGCCATGCCACCAAATGTGAAGTTTTCCATCAGGTCCTCCCAAATGGATACCCTAGAGGAAGCAATGACTAAAGCTACAAAAATGGAGGAAATAACGATTGAAATGAGCGTTTACCTTGACATTATCCTCAAGAGTCAGAAAAGTACAAAGGCATATGGGTAATCTAAATATTGATGACCAAGGAGCATCTAGTTCGAAAATGAATGAAGAGCAAAGGCCGCAACCAATTCAAAATCAGGCCATTTGTGGAGGATTTTTCAAGGGAACTATACCAGATGTGAAAACATACCCTATTGCAGCCCATGAGACTAAACAAAGGATCGAGATTTCACAGATGAATATAACCATTAGACAAATGAAAAATCAAATAATGAGATTGAGAATGAATGATAATTATATACCCAATCCAAGGATGTCAATCCAAGAACAAAGAAGAAACCCTCCCCAAGAGAAAAGAGTGAGGTTTGAAAATGACGATAATAAACAAAGACAGAGGGTCCCTAGACAACCAATTCCAAATGTAGAGGCTATTGATGAACCATATAATGAACATATAGCTGAAACAAAAAATGATTATTTACTAGAAGAAAATTTTGAACCTGTACAAACGAATGGATGTGAGACGCCCATGTATATATTTGAAGAAGGCGAAGATGATCTTGAATCACAAGAAAATGTCGCCCAAACATGGTAATTTGTAAATAAGTCCAAGAGTAAATATGATTCTGAAAAAGACAAACAAAAATACAAACAAAAATATAAAGAAAAGGAGAATGAAAAAGGAAGCAACAAAAGTGTGATAAGAAACATTCGATCTCAAAAGCAACATCAAATATCAAGCCCCCTCCAGATGACATATAATGTTGTTGATGATCTGAGTAAGTGGAGGATTACTCTTCCTTTCATAGAAGTGGTAAAAATTCCTCAACAAAGGGAAAATATTTTGAAGTTGTTGGAAGAGACAACGGGAAAAATTGAAGCAGTTGTACAAAACCCAAAACAAAGTCAAAATACATCAACAATCAAGTTGAGAGGAAAAGTTCCACCCTTATATATTTCGATATAAAACCATGATGTTTCACTCCATAATTGTCTAGTTGATACTAGCACAGTAAACAATACCATGCCCTTGGTAGTATTGGAGGTGTTGGGTAAGAGCTGCACTATATATTATGAAACTGGTGAAAGCATTTACGCGATAGATTCTAGACAGGTGTCATCTTATGGAGAAATTAAATATTTGTATGCTTGGATTACTGTTGCTCCACATATTATTATAGTTTTCAATATTGTGGTGGTGGATATTCCTCCTGCATACGATTTGTCCTCGGAAGAGACTAGTCATCCATGATCATAGGCTATATAATGAATGATGGAAGTTGCATGATGTTTTCGGATAAAGATGGAGCAATGATCAAGGTTCCTAGGGAACCTAGGAGATTGTTTTATTTCAAAAAGAAAGACAAAGATCTAATGTAATATTATATGGATGATGGTATCATAAACTATGCCATATTGGATATGGAATAGATTGGGGATACAGAAAATGAAGACAATCATTTTGCGGTCTACTGGAGGATGTCATTTGATGGAGCTTGTTCAAGGTCACAGAGTGTGTAATATCCCCGGGTAGAAACCCAGTTGTAATTATGAATTGTAAACATGTTTGATAGGCTAGTGATTCGATTTATTATAAGCTGGTAGGATTATGTGTGTATTAGGTCGGAGAGCCTAGAGGCTAAGGCTAGTGGGTATTCTTTTGTATATGTAATTATGTAGATTATTAATAAAAAACATCGTTACGTGTATACTGACTACGAAGAAAGAGTTATGGGGGATTGAACTTCCACTAAGCTGGGTAAGGGAGGGGGGCTAAGTGTCTAGGAAGAGGGGCTAAGCTAGAGGGCTTACCTCTAAAGAAATAATATTATATTATGATTTCCTAGAGGCTAAGGTTGGACATAACCTATGTTTTCCTAACTTCCTGGGGAAAGGGGACGGGTGTTAAGTGGAGATCATGCAGCTTCAAGAAGACATGTGTCAACATGGGCACATGTAGTTTTTAGGTGGGAAATTCATCTCTTTGGGGGCTCTCTCACCATTCTCGTGATGGTATCCTCTTTGGAAGTTGTCCATACTCCCCAATGATGTGCGCACACACTGAGCATGACCTCCATTATCGACCTTTGAATAAGCACACACCTTGGGAACCTGTAGTCATACTTGAGTTATCCTGTGTAATACTGTGAAGCCCGATGCACCTATATTTTTCTGAGCTTGTGTTGTGTCTTAACGGTTGTCTATTGTTGCCAAAACAGTTCCTTGGCTGAGCATGGCTTGTTGCCATATTCTATGTCCTTACCTGTTTTCGGTTCTTTCCATCACCTGTGAATTAGCATAATGTTGTTGTTGTATTTGCTAAGGAGTTGGATTGAAGAAGCAGGTTGTCAGGCCTATGAGAAAATCTCTCCAGGTGTGAGAGTGTGCTGAGGAAGTGAGTTCTCCTGGAGGAATTCTTATAGCATCTACAATACTTTGAGACTTCTTGTCTAGCCTGTAGATGAATCCCTTGAAGGGAGGTGGACAACCGATGGAATTGGGATAGTGAAGGTGTACACTCATGAGGTGGGACAAGTGTGTGGGGAATGAGGGTCTGTGGGTTATGGGCGTAAGTGGCTCCTGGGAGAAAATCCTTCCTGTTGATCTATACGACTTTCCTTTTATCCTTGCCAAGCTTAGGAATCCCTTGCCCAGTGGAGTTTAGTCGCAACTTGGGGGTGACCCATTGCTGAGAGTGACGAGTAGTGTGGTCTATGGTTGGGAGGTTTGTGGAAGGTCTGCACGTAGTTGGTGTACTTCAATTAAAATATAAGTACCCATTTCTCTATTCATTTACATGTTGTGTATTTGTACATGCTATATTGAAGAGTATTTTTTGTATATGTTGTTATATTTATGGTTTATGCCTATGATTAGTGCATGTATGTTGTTACTATTATTTCTGCATTAGTCTGTGTATTAGCATAATATGTTGTCTATTTATGTTTATATTTATAGGCATATGATAATTGTTATTTCTAAGAGATAGCATGGCCCAACATGGGTGGTTGGGGGTGTTACAAAATGGTATTAGAGCATAAAAACAAAAATACAATTGTTTAGGTAGCATTACCTGACAGGGGTTGGTGTCCAGGGACCTTACAAAATGGTATCAAAGCCATGCTTTCAACACTGAGCCTGGATGGGCCATGAAAGTGGCAGTTTCAGAAAGGAATTATTGTCCAAATGGACAAAATTGAAGCTCAGAGCCTAGTTTTTTACATTGATCCGGAATTGGGCCGTAAAAGTGGTTATGGAATCAAAATATCAGAGAAAATTGTTGTCGAGAGGGGAAAAAGTTGAATTTCAGAGTGTTCTAGAGTGTCAAGAGAACACCTTGGTCGTTTTTGGAAGCCCAAGAGGTATAGCGGTTCAAGAAAGGCAATAGAGAAAAGATATTGCAATAACCGTGGGTTTGGAACTGCAAGGTTTGAATTTGGGTCATAAGATCTGCACAGGGGAAAGGCCAACATTTTTTGGCCATCAGATATTGAAAAATGTGCATGATATTTAACCTCCAAGTCCTTCGGACTTCGTGACTTCAAAGAATTTTATGTGTTATAGAGAAAAACGAGGTTGAAGCTCGAAGTTCCGAAGTCCTGGAGTGGATCTATGTCGTAGATATGAGGAAAAGTACTTGACTGTTGGATTGGCTAAAGATAGATCAAAGTCATTAGATGGGGCCAAGAGTAAGAGGTAAGTCATTGCGGTAAAGAGAAAATATCAGTCATCATATTTGAGTGCAAGTGATGGTGAGTCGTATATCTCATGACAGTTCATAAATATGACACTTCAGGAGAAATGGAGTGTGATAGAGATAAAAACTCCTGAAGTCTCAAAGTACAGAGTTAATCCAAATCATCCATCAAAGGAGACATGTGTCGGTAGATTGAATCATTCGGGAGTTCGAAGTTTGGGAGAGACAAAGTGTGATAGAGAGAAAAACTCTCGAAGTCCCAAAGTTCGGAGTTAATCCAAACCGCCAATCAAAGGAGACATGTGTTGATAGATTGACTCATTCGGGAGTTCGGCATTCGGGAGAAACAAAGTGTGATAGAGTGAAAAACTCCCAAAATCCCAAAGTTTGAAGTTAATCTGGACCATCCATGAAAGGAGACACGTGTTGGCAGATTGACTCGTTCGGGAGTTTGACGTTCGAGGGAAACAAAGTGTGATAGAGTGAAAATCTCCCGAAGTCCCAAAGTCCACATTTAATCTAGGCCATCCATCAAAGGAGACATGTTTCAGAAGATTAACTTATTCGGAGTTCAATGTTTAGAAGAATTGGAGTGTGCTAATGTGAAAATATTTCGAAGGCCCGAAGCTCAAAGTTCTAAAGCTGAAGATCCGAAGTGATGTGGCATGATGACATTACCCTGGCTGATGTGGAATTCCCTAGTCCTGACACATGTCACTATTGGGCCATGAATATGATTTCTATTTTTTCATATCTTTGACTTGTTTTTCACCTATTCTGCACCAATTACCAGCATCTTATATCTCCTTTTGACAAACATCTATCTATTTTGCTACATTTCAAGCCTATATCTTTTTTCCCTGCCTAACCATGTTTCTAAGGTAAAAATATCATCTTTTAATACATTTTTCAAATGTATTAATATTTTGAAAGTTAATTAAAAGAATGCATACTATGATTAATGGACTAATGCAATATTGGAATGCATCTCTTTTGACTACTCTATTGCAGATTATCACATGTTGACGCGGCCTTCTTTTTGCTCGTGAAGCTTCATAAAAGTTTGATGCCACTTCAGCATACAAGATGGACTCCTATTCAAAGAAGAACGTATGCAGAGACACATTTACTGGAAGTTGTTATTTGAGGTGAATCTCATGACACTTCGTGTCATGAGATCACCCATTCAAGTTTATTATGTAATTAATACTCTGCATGGCTTTTCCATTTTTAGCATTGGTAGTTAGCTTAGATGGAGGATCGTCGATTCCAAAAATGAGGATTAAAACATTATAAAATGATGGGTCTGCCCCGGTATGAGGGCAGCGATTGAATTAAACACATGGATTAATCATTTCTACAATAGCTGTTGAATGGATATGGTAGCATAGATCGTTCTTTTCTAAAACATTAACAGGGATTTTTGTCTCTGTGGGAGGGCCCACCACCAAAGGTAGATGATCTCTCCATTTTATATAGTAGATATACAAAGTAGATGTTGATTGTCTTTTCTGTAGAATTAATCACTGTAGAAATTGTTCCATGTTTTTATGATTTAAATATGCAACTATTAGATTGAATTATGTTATAATTTAGATCACATGGAATTGTAATTATGTAGAGTAATCTCTGTGCACAGAGCATAGATAGTTGGCAGATAGATTTGAATAACCATGTTTTGTGCTTTGTCGATTGAATCAACAATTTGCTAAAGTCGTAGATTGAACTATAGGATAGAGATAGTGAATGATAGAATTAAATAGGTTTTAAATTAATTCATAATGCTTGGATCATTTGAATTCTTGTTAATATAGATAGATTCACGCATGGTAGTTGAATTTCAATGAATTTAATTGGTAGTCTGTCAGTTTAGAATCAGAACATAGAAGGAAGTTTGATTATGTTTTTATCATTTACTTTTATACAGGTCGGTTGAAGAGAATTGCAGAGTTAGTGACTTAGATTGAATTTACAGTTAGTGGATAATTAGTAGATTTGATTTAGGAGTTAGTTGTGATTTTGTAGATTAAATATCAGGACAACGTAGATTAAATTTATCCTTTTCATAGGATTTCCCTTCCATAGGAAATAGATTTACAAATAGAATAGAGTTGATGTTAGTGTTCTGTACCCATTTCACACTAGTTACTCCATTTTTCACTTGTTCAGCACTGTTATATTTTTAATATTTCCTTTTTGAACAATGAATTTTAAATCTTTATTTTTAGATCTAGATTCATAGAGTATTTCTCCACTAGCACCCACAACACTGTAGATGACTAAAGGATATAAGAGGATTTGGTGATTAATATTAAAACATTTCTTTCTGCATTTCTGATAGATGAATTGTGAATTAATAGATGATAGAATAGGATAGGAGTTATGATTAAAAGTTAAAATAGAATTTAGATTATTTGAAGGAAATCTTAGAAGTTATGTTTGGTATTTAAATTACCTTTCTCTAGTTTTGGCACAGATTAAATGGTTTTCTTAGAATTAGCTGTAGACAATGGATGGTTAAAATAGAATAGATGCAGTTAATGGTTAAATATCCTTTCCTACATTTTGAAAGTAGAGAGTTTTATAGATAGAGTAAATTGGCTTCTTTTTGAATAGTCTTTAGAAAATTCTTACCCGCACATATAGTGTAGCAGCTCTAAGATTACCAACCCTAGTTTGACAATTTAATGTTTTCAGGACATTAGAAAAGTGATATAATTTGCCTGACATTTTTGGCACCGTTGTCGGGGAGCTGTTCAAAAGGTAAGTTAGATAGTTGGATTTAATTATTTTTGACATGTTTGGTATGGTTTTTTCTAGAAGGCTGATGGAGGAGGAGATGTAAGACGAGAGGTAAGAACCTGCGCATTTGTTATCACAGGTTCCTCCGAAACTCAATCTTAGTCTTTATTTTATAAGTTTCTTTTTATAGTATGTTTTCATGAGAAATAGAGATAATAGAGGTAGATTTAGGGGAAAATCAAAATAGGAAAAAGATCCAAAAACTATTTTTGGTGGGCGACAGGGTTCTGTCACCACCTCTGCATAGGTATTCTGAGAAAAAACAACAAAAAGGAGAAACCTCCACCCAAAAAACAATAGAAACTTAAATTGAGATATTGGTTGAGGAGACTATTGAAGGAAACATAGGATTAGAAAAAGAAACACCTGAAATTGGACTAGAAGGTGACAATACAATATCTGAAGAACTTCAATCGACATTGATTACATCTCTAAAACCAGGTGATACCACCCATTCTGGAAAACAATTTCCTAGTAGTCCGAATTGGGTTGATTTAGTTAATCCTGAGAGAGTGCAAGCTCTTCTTGAGAACATTAATCCTATAGTTTCATAGGTAGATACCACAATCGTTGGAGCAGAAGTAATGGGATCCTCAGACAATCCAGTTATCCAATTAGGGGATAAAATTTCTGTTAGAAGGAACTCCATTGCAAAAGAGGAAAGGTGGGATTTCATGCCTTCCCCGAAGAAAGATTGAATTGCATATATAATTTTCGGTCAATCTTTTAACGGAACCGAGAGGGAAAGATAAATGGAGAGAAGAGAGGGAGAAGAAATTCATAATGAGCATAGGGAGGAAGAACAAGCAGAAAATGAACTAAGACCAGAACCTACCTTTGGATTCCCAATCTTGGATCTGGTTCAAAATATCAATATGAAAAGTATTCCACCCTCTGCACTACCGACTTTTTATGGGAAAAGTAGTGAAGACCCAAATGTCTTCCTTTTTGAGTTTGATATCCTCTACAAAAGTTACAATTATCTACAGGATGCACATAAGTTGAAGTTGTTTCCTGCAACTCTAAAGGATTCTTCATTATGATGGTTTATGGGTTTAGGAGAGTACAGCATTAGATCTTGGGAGGATATGAAACTGACATTTTCAAAGAAATACCAAGACTACTATAGACCCAAGGATTCTCAAAATGATATTTTCAAAATGTAACAACACAATGAAGAGAGTCTCGAGGATTTCCTGGAAAGATTTATATATATTCTCTAAAAATCCAAATATAATGGTCTCCAGGATGAATCCATCAAAACTCTTTTCTTAAAAGGTGTTTTGGAAGAATATATAGATACTCTTAATCTAATGGCTTCAAGGGACATCTAACAGAAAACCTTCAAAGAAATTAGTGAGTTATGTAGAACCTATTCTAGAAGTAAGGGGAAATCAATAAAGAGTGTGAGAGAACCTCTTAATAGAAACACTAAAGTCACTACCTCTGGAGGAGTTACTAGGAGTGAACTAGGCAATCTTCTAGAAAATTTCAAAACTGATATCCTTAGTACCATTGGCTCTCAGTTAGACACTCTTAAAATTAAGAAAAAGAAGGAAGATGAAGATCTTGTAGTAGGCATATATTGTTCCAGATGTAGGATAAGACATCCTCGGCGGGAATGTCCTTTGGATAATATTTCCATATGTGGAATTTGCACTGATAACCATGCAACAAAGGATTTCCCATCATTACCTGGGTTACAAGCTATATAAAAAGGAGGGGAGGCTCCAGAATCATCATATCCACCTAGGAGGCCATGGAAACCTAGGAATCAAAACATGTATCAGGATCCAACCCTCCAACCTTCCATTTATTACCCCCTTTTTCAATCTCAACAACAACCTCAGCAACAACAATGGAATTGGCCAAATTGGCCACCACAGAATGTATCTACTCCACAACCTTGGGATTGGTGAGGGAATAATTATGGAAGTAATCAACAACCTACAGAACCGATGCCTCCAAACCCAAATACTCAATACCCTCCCAATATGCAGCAACTATTGCCTAGATTTATTCCACCACCACTACCACCAATTCCACAAAATTCACAACAATTGCGTACTCATAACCCTCCTCGACCTACCATATTACCCACTCAACCCATTCCAAATACTAATAATAGACCATCTCAGCCTCTCAATAATGTTGATTTTCAAAACTTTCCAGCTTACACCATCGCTCCCATTTCCATACAAGAAATTCAGTTGAGATCTGGGAAGGTGTTAAATAAAACTCCACCAATAAGAAGGACATCTCCTACTATTATTATTTAAGAAGAAGAGGAGGAAACTCCTGATGAATTACCAAATTAAGAAACCTTGGAAGATATTATTATGAAAAATCAATCATCTAATCCTCAACAAACTATACAAACTCAAATTCCTCGAACACCTCCTTTTCCTGAGAGGTTGATTATTGAAAAACCAATTGTTTGACCTGAGTTTGATATCATGAATGAGTTGAGAAATGTTTGTGTTAAGATTCCACTGTTACAAGCAATAAGGGATGTTCCAATCTATGCGAATACCATCAGGGAACTTTGCATTAAGAAACCTATTCGGAAACAAAAAGATCCCCCTACTATACATCTTGTGGGACAATTATCAGATTATATCTCTAAATCACCTAAAATTGTGAAGTATGCCAACCCGGGAAATCCAATAGTAACTGTATCTATCAATAATATTTTTGTTGGTAATACTTTAGTAGATTTGGGTGCAACTATTAACATAATTACCATCAATATTGTTGAGTGGTTACATTTGAGCCATCTCCTTCACCCTACTCCCACAGTTCTCGAACTTGTTGATAGAACAACTGTCAAACCTGTTGGGATTTTAGATGACATCCTAGTCACACTATCTTCATGGGAATATCCTGTGGACTTCATGATTATTCAATCGAAGGATCCCACTAAAGGTCATCCAATTATTTTAGGAAGACCATGGTTGGCTACAGCTAATGCTTTCATAGGGTGTCGTGGAGGAGATATGTTTATCTCAAATGGAGTTTCTTCACAAAAGCTCACTTTATATCCACCAACTCAACCAGTTTCTAAAGACTTATGATGGTTAACATGTCCCTATAATGAATATGACTTGGAAGAACCCTTGTTTTCTGTTGATGAGTTTCAGGCTCTTCAAGGACCAATAGAAGATAATATCTTGAGCCAGTTTCTGCCAGTCATAGAAAATGTGGAATTTCCACAAACATATTCTCAATACGATAAAAATTTTAATGAGGAATTCTAGAAACAGAGTGAATCATTTACTTCATCCTCATCATCTATGGTTTTTACCATTGATGAACATTTAGGACCATCCACTATTCCAATCAAGATTGGTCCAGGGAAAATATTGTATATTAATTCTGGATTAAGTCCAAATCAATAGAAGCAATTAAAAAAAGTTTTAAAAGAACAATCAGGGGCATTTGCATGGGAGTATACCGATATGAGAGGAGTGCACCCTGATACTTGTATTCACCATATCTATATTCAATTTGAAATAAGACCAGTAAGACAACCACAAAGACGAATGAATCCTATCCTAAAAGACTTTGTAAAGGAAGAATTACAGAAATTACTAAATGTGGGATTCATCTATCCAATTTCTGATAGTAAATGGGTGTCACCTCTTGTGGTGGTGCCTAAGAAAGTAACAGGGAAATGGAGGATGTGTGTGGACTTCAAGGAACTCAATAAGGCAACCCTGAAGGACTATTTCCCTCTACCTTTCATAGATCAGGTCTTAGATACTTTGTGAGGAAAGAAATACTTTTGTTTTCTAGATGGATATAGTGGGTATAATCATATCCAAATTGCTCTAGAAGACCAGGATAAGACAACTTTCACATGTCCATGGGGTACCTATGCTTATAGGGTGATACCATTCGGATTATGTAATGCTCCTACCACATTTCAAAGAGAAATCTTGGGAATTTTTGTTGATTTGATCCATGATTGTGTGGAAGTCTATATGGATGATTTTACTGTGTATGGCAACACCTTTGAAGAAGCCCTAAACAACTTGGAAAAAGTTTTAATTCTTTGTCGGGAAACAAACTTGGCCCTCAGTCACGAGAAGTGTAGGATGTTATCAACTGAAGGGATAGTCTTAGGTCACCATTTATCCTCAGAAGGGATCAAAGTAGATCCAGCCAAAATTGATTTTATTATCAAACTTTCACCACCAAAAACTCAAAAGAAGGTGAGGAGTTTTCTGGGCCATGATGGGTATTATCGTCGATTTATTGAGAATTTTACTAAGATAGCAGGTCCTATGTTCAAATTACTGACAAAAGATGTAGAATTTTGTTGGAATGATAATTGTCAAATTGATTTCGAGACTTTAAAAGAAAAATTTTCCACGACACCCATCTTAAGAGGACCAAGTTGGTCTCTTCCTTTCCATATTTCCACGGATGCCTCAGACACTGCCTTAGGAGGAGTACTTGGACAAAAAGAAAACCAACAAAATTATGCCATCTACTTTACTAGCAAGAACTTAACTCCTCCCGAATTAAATTATACTGTGACAGAGAAGGAATTTTTGGTTGCCATTCATGCCATCAACAAGTTTCGACATTACATGACTAGGTATGAAGTTTTTGTACATACCGACCATAATGCTATTATATTTATAATGAACAAACCAGTTACTACCAAAAGGATTACATGATGGATTTTGTTACTTCAAGAATTTAACATCACTATAGTTGATCGACCAGGAAAAGAAAATTTAGTTGCAGATTTTCTTTCTCGAATTCCTCAAGACAATAATGACATTCTAGTGAATGATAATTTCCCTGAAAAACATTTATTTGTAGTAGTTGTTAAGACCCCATGGTTTGCAGACACAACAAACTACTTAGCTATAGGGAGATTGCCAACTCATTTGTCATTACCACAAAAGAGAAGGATTGTCCAATAGAGTGCTTATTACTCCTGGGTAGGCAGTGATATTTTCTATACAAGTCTTGATATGATCATTAGGAGATGTGTTCGGGAAGATGAGATTCCTAATATCCTTCAAGCCTGTCATGACGAGCCATGTGGAGGACACTTCTCTAATAAGAGAACAACATATAAAGTCTTACAATGAGGATATTACTGGCCGACACTGTTTAAGGATGCAACAAAATAAGTAAGAAGTTGTGATAGCTGTCAAAGGATGGGGAGACCTACTGTAGCAGATGAGATGCCTTTACGACCTCAGGTTGTGATTGAACC
Organism: Picea engelmannii; assembly: GCA_009831015.1. Taxonomy (NCBI): domain Eukaryota; kingdom Viridiplantae; phylum Streptophyta; class Pinopsida; order Pinales; family Pinaceae; genus Picea; species Picea engelmannii. The sequence goes on from ML788014.1 coordinate 713,718, forward strand.
ATTTGATAAATGGGCACTTGATTTTGTAGGACCAATTTCCCCAATGTCTAGAAAGAAGAAGTACATCTTAGTTTGTACAGATTTTGTGACCAAGTGGGTAGAGGCAAAATCCTTATATCAAGCAACTGAGAAATCAATGGTCGAATTTATGTATGAAGATATCTTTACCTGCTTCGGTGTTCCATGAGAAATTGTTACTAACCAAGGTGCTCAATTCACCTCTAAACTAATGAAGGAACTCACAAATAAATATGGGATAAAACACTATAATTCTTCCCAATACCATCCGCAAGCTAATGGGAAAGTGGAATCCCAAATAAAGTTTTAGAAGTTATTCTGACCAAGACAATACATTTACACCATAAATATTGGGCAGATAGACTTCCAGAGGCTTTGTGGGCATATAGGACTATGTGGCAAAACACCACTAGTCATACCCCTTATGAATTGGTATATGGTAAGAAAATTCTCCTTCCCATAGAATTTCAGATTCATACCTTCCGTATAGTAGCAGAATTGGGTTTAAATTTGGATGAGGCACAGAAACAATGGGTTATGAAATTGAATGAATTAGATGAAATCAGACAAGATGCCATTCAACAAACTATTTTAATTCAAAATCAACGAAGTAAATGGCATGATAAGTTTATTAAAAAGAATCATTTTCAACCTGGTGACTGGGATTTATTATTTGATTCAAGGTACAAAACTTTTAAGGGAAAACTTACAACACATTGGTTAGGACCTTATGAAGTCGAGACAATTTTTGACAACGGTTCTGTTAAGATTAATACCATTGATTGTTGGCAAATGTTTAACAGGTAGCGTATGCTTGTCATTGATGGCAAGTAAAACAACGATGATGGATTGAGTACAACAACGATGATCAGCAGCGCAGTGATATTCAGGAAGACCGACAACACAACCAGGCAAACAAAGGATTAGTTCAGGTTGATAAAATGTTCGAAGGCCTGAGAATCATTTCTGATCGTTGGATCTCATTCAAAATTCTCGAAAGAATGAGGGCCGTCAAATCAGAATATAGACAAGAAGAGTGTTGAACAGGAGGACAGATCTCAGACGTCAGATCTGAGCACAGGGTCCGACCACCGTTGGATTGAGGAGAACCTGCACGATCCTTAAAGAACAAGGAGAAGCGGGCGTAATCGCGATATGCGAAATCGCGACTTAATCTGAGTCGTCAGATCGAGGTTGAATCTGGACCATTGATCCCTGTCCATGTTCGAGTTTCGAGGATCGAGAGTTGGATATGTCAAAGAATTTTGACATCAAGAATCCCGATTTCGTGATATGTGAAATCATGATGCAATCTGAGCCGTCAGATCAAGATTTGATCTGGACCGTTGATTCCAGCCAATGGAGAGGCATCGGGGATCAAGAGTTGGACATGACAAAGATTATTGACATCAGGAACCCCGATTTCGCGATATGCGATATCGCGATTCAATCACAGCCATTGAATCGAGAATGGATCTGGACCGTTGATTCCAGCCAATGGAGAGGCATCGGGGATCGAGAGTTGGACATGACAAAGATTATTGACATCAGGAACCCCGATTTCGCGATATGCGATATCGTGATTCAATCGCATCCATTGAATCAAGAATGAATATGGACCGTTGATTTAACTCCTTATTGGAGTTTCGTAGATCGGGACTTGAAGGTGTTGAGAACTCACATGGTGAAGTGGCGAAATCGCGAGAAGATCTGGGCCGTAGGATCTGGGGAAAGTACGAAGGACCAATAGCCGTTAGATATGGTGAAGCTGCAAGGTAGATATGACAGTCGTGGTCCGTTGGATCAAGAGGACACGTGGCGAAAGATCGTCATGTCATTGACTGGAAAGTCAAAGGAACGGGGTTTGATCTTAGCCATCAGATCGAGGTTTGATCTTAGCCGTCAGATCAAGGTTTGATCTTGACCGTTGATCCGACTCCATCTCGGAGTTTCGCCTATCGCAACTTGGAGTGACGAGAACCTCCATCTAAGGAACAGCGATATGCGAGATCGCGATTTAATTGTGGACCGTTGGATCAAGAGGACGCGTGGTGAAAGATCAGAGCACCATAAAGCTCCATCTCAGAGTTTCGCCTATTGCAACTTGGAGTTACGAGCACCTCCATCTAATGATCAGCGAGATGCGATATCACGAAAAGATCCTGACCGTCAATACACCAAAAGATGTGGACCGTTGATCTAAGCTCCATCTCTGAGTCTCGCCTGTCGCGACTTGGAGTGACGAGAATCTCCATAGAAGGAACAACGAGATGCGATATCACGATGAGATCAGGACCGTTGATTCATCAAGATCATGAATCGTCGATCAGGGTCGATGAATATTATAAGTTCGCAGCGCCTGTTACCACAGCCTGTGGTCACCGTGTGTGATCGCCAGAGGAGATGAAGAGTCTCCAAGATTCGTCCAGTGAAGGAAGACTATTCTTAGAAGGGATTGACAAATGGATGAGCATTGAGGCCTGTAACTAAAACAGAGAAGGCGAGTTCGACTGTCACAGAGAAGAGGAAGAGTCTCAAACTTCCAGAGAGACTGAGGAATCTCAGTATAACATACAGTGATGCTGGACACGCGGGGCGAACCACAAGAGAAGCTGAAGAGTCACGATGATGATGAGACAGAACACTCGAGAGGTGGAGGATAACGGCGCGGAGTCAGCATGCAGAGGCATTGCGAACATTGCATGCACAAGGTGCACAGAAGCTATAAATACACGATACAGAGAAGAGATGGGGTTGTTGTTGTTGTTCAAGTGGTGGTGGTTGTTGATGTGGAAAGTGATTCATGTGTAAAGAAGGAAGATAGTGCAGCAACTGAATTGAACTGAAGAGGAACTGTGCAGTGAATGGACATGGCGCACAGAGGATAAAACGCAGAAGAACAGATAGTGCAAGTGATATGTGCAGAAAGGCAGTGTGGTAGAAAGAGCAACGAGATGCAGCAGAACAGTGATAAGTCGGGTAAGCCATTGTTGAACATTATATCACTGTAATAAGTTTCAGAAGCAAAGATTTATATTTCAGGGTGGTTGGGAGGTGCTAGGGAGGACTGTTGTCGTCATAGGTTCAAGTGAGTTCTTGAACACAGGGAGTTGGTGCTTCCTTCTAGTTGGTGCTAGAGAAACCAGGGAGTTGGTGCTTCCTTCTAGTTGGTGCTAGAGAAACCAGGGAGTCGGTGCTTCCTTCTAGTTGGTGCTAGAGAAAACAGAGAGTTGGTG
>ML788014.1:720723-743878 GCA_009831015.1 Picea engelmannii
TTTCTTGCCTATGCTTGTCATAAAAGGTTTAAAGTCTACCAAATGGATGTCAAGTCAGCCTTTCTCAATGGAGATTTAAGTGAAGAGGTTTATATGGAACAACCAGAGGGCTTCAAATTGTCTGGTAACCCTGACTTAGTATGGAAGTTGAAGAAAGATTTATATGGTTTAAAACAAGCCCCTCGAGCATGGTATCACAGACTGGATACATATCTCAAAGACAAAGGGTTCAAGAGAGGAACAACTGACAACAATATGTATATTAAGACAGAGGATAATGATTTTCTCATCGTACTGGTCTATGTAGATGACATCATCTTTGGATGTAATAAGGATTCACTGGTACAATGGTTTGCTTCTGCCATGGACTCTGAATTTGAAATGTCTATGATAGGAGAACTGCCATTTTTCCTTGGTCTGCAAATTACTCAGAGGCCCGATGGGATATTCATCTCTCAAGGAAAATATTTAAGAGAAATGCTGAAAAGGTTTCAAATGGAAGATTCTAAACCTGTGGGTACACCTATGGTAACTGGATGTAAATTAAGCAAGAATGATGATTCAGTTGATGTTGATCAAAGCTCATATCGATCAATGATAGGAATCCTATTGTACATCACAGCATCTCGCCCAGACATAATGCATGATGTAGGAATGGTAGGAATATATCAGGCTGCACCTAAACAGAGTCATTTGCAAGCTATCAAAAGGATATTCAGGTACTTAAAAGAAACAATGACTTATGGTCTGTGGTATCCCAGAAATCAAAGTCTTCAATTAACTGCTTATTCAGATGCAGATTGGGCAAATTGTGTTGATGAGAGAAAAAGCACCAGTGGAGGAGCATTCTTCCTGGGTAACTCCTTAGTAGCCTGGCTTAGTAAAAAGCAAGGTTCCATTTCTTTATCAACCACAGAAGCAGAGTACATTACTGTTGCTACCTGTTTCACACAGGTATTATGGATGATTCGGACACTTGCAGACTTAGAGGTAAAATATACTACACCGATCCCAATTCATTGTGATAACACAAGTGCCATCAGTGTGTCTAAAAATCTTGTCTTCCACTCCAAGACAAAACATATTCCCATAAAATATCATTTTCTGAGAGAGCAGGTCACTAATCAGATTGTTCAGGTCCATTACATTCCCACTACAGAACATATTGCAGACATCTTTACTAAGCCCCTAGCCAAGACACTGTTTGAATATCTTAGACAGAAGTTGGGTGTCATTTCGGTTCACACCTAAAAGAGTCCATCTTGTTAGGGGGAGATTTGTATTGTTTGAATATCTAATGCCTCCTAAAATTACTGTAATAGCTCAGGGGGAGCTTGTCTCTTATTTGACATTGATGTCAAAGGGAGAGAAAAGAAGTCGGGTGCCTTAGTTGCCATCAATGCCAAAGGGGGAGATTGTTGGAAAATGTTTAACAGGTAGCGTATGCTTGTCATTGATGGCAAGTACAACAACGATGATGGCTTGAGTAGAACAGCGATGATCAACAGCACAATGATATTCAGGAAGACCGACAACGCAACCAGGCAAACAAAAGATAAGTTCAGGTTGATAAAATGTTTGAAGGCCTGAGAATCATTTCTAATCGTTGGATCTCATTCAAAATTCCTGAAAGAACGAGGGCCATCAGATCAGAATATAGACAAGAAGAGCGCTGAACAGGAGGACAGATCTTAGACGTCAGATCTGAGCACAGGGTCCGACCACCGTTGGATTGAGGAGAACCTGCACGATCCTTAAAGAACAAGGAGAAGCGGGCGTAGTCGCGATATGCGAAATCGCGACTTAATCTGAGCCGTCAGATCGAGGTTGATTCTGGACCGTTGATCCCTATCCATGTCGGAGTTTCAAGGATCAAGAGTTGGAGATGTCAAAGAATTTTGACATCAAGAATCCTGATTTCGCGATATGTGAAATCACGATGCAATATGAGCCGTTAGATCAAGCTTTGATCTGGACCGTTGATTCCAGCCAATGGAGAGGCATTGGGGATCGAGAGTTGGACATGACAAAGATTATTGACATCAGGAACCCCGATTTTGCGATATGCGATATCGTGATTCAATCACAGCCATTGAATTGAGAATGGATCTGGACCATTGATGCCAGCCAATGGAGAGGCATCGGGGATCGAGAGTTGGACATGAAAAAGATTATTGACATCAGGAACCCCGATTTCGCGATATGCGATATCGCGATTCAATCGCAACCATTGAATCGAAAATGAATATGGACCGTTGATTTAACTCCTTATTGTAATTTCGTAGATCGGGACTTGAAGGTGTCAAGAACTCACACGACGAAGTGGCAAAATCGCGAGAAGATCTAGGCCGTAGGATCTGGGGAAAGTATGAAGGACCAATAGCCGTTAGATATGGTGAAGCTGCAAGGCAGATATGACAGTTGTGGTCCATTGGATCAAGAGGACATGTGGCGAAAGGTCATCATGTCGCTAACTAGAAAGTCAAAGGAATGGGGTTTGATATTAGCCATCAGATCGAGGTTTGATCTTAGCCGTCAGATCAAGGTTTGATCTTGACCATTGATCTGACTCCATCTCAGAGTTTCGCCTATCGCAACTTGGAGTGACGAGAACCTCCATCTAAGGAACAGCAAGATGCGAGATCGCAATTTAATCGTGGACCATTGGATCAAGAGGACGCGTGGAGAAAGATCAGAGGACCATAAAGCTCCATCTCGGAGTTTCGCCTATCGCAACTTGGAGTTACGAGCACCTCCATCTAAGGATCAGCGAGATGCGAGATCATGAAAAGATCCTGATCATCAATACACCAAAAGATGTGGACCTTTGATCTAAGCTCCATCTCTGAGTCTCGCCTATTGCGAATTGGAGTGATGAGAATCTCCATCGAAGGAACAGCGAGATGCGAGATCACGATGAGATCAGAACCGTTGATTCATCAAGATCATGAACCGTTGATCAGGGTCGATGAAGATTATAAGTTCGCAGCGCCTGTTACCACATCCTGTGGTCACCATGTGTGATCACCAGAGGAGATGAAGAGTCTCCAAGCTTCGTCCAGTGAAGGAAGACTATTCTTAGAAGGGATTGACAAATGGATGAGCGTTGAGGCCTGTAACTGAAACAAAGAAGGTGAGTTCGACTATCACAGAGAAGAGGAAGAGTCTCAAACTGCCTGAGAGACTGAGGAATCTCAGTATAACATACAGTGATGCTGGACACGCGGGGCGAACCACCAGAGAAGCTGAAGAGTCATGATGATGATGAGACAGAGCACTCGAGAGGTGGAGGATAATGACGTGGAGTCATCATGCAGAGGCATTTCGAACATTTCATGCACAAGGTGCACAGAAGCTATAAATACAAGGTACAGAGAAGAGATGGGGTTGCTATTGTTGTTCAAGTGGTGGTGGTTGTTGATGTGGAAAGTGATTCATGTGTAATGAAGGAAGATAGTGCAATAGCTGAATTGAACTGAAGAGGAACTGTGCAGTGAATGGACATGGCACACAAAGGATAAAACGCAGAAGAATAGACAACGCAAGTGATATGTTCAGAAAGGCAGTGTGGTAGAAAGAGCAACGAGATGCAGCAGAACAGTGATAAGTCAGGTAAGCCATTGTTGAACATTATATCATTGTAATAAGTTTCAGAAGCAAAGATTTATATTTCAGGGTGGTTGGGAGGTGCTAGGGAGGACTGTTGTCATCAGAGTTTCAAGTGGGTGCTTGAACACAAGGATTTGGTGCTTCCTTCTAGTTGGTGCTAGAGAAACCAGGGAGGTGGTGCTTCCTTCTAGTTGGTGCTAGAGAAACCAGGGAGTTGGTGCTTCCTTCTAGTTGGTGCTAGAGAAAACAGAGAGTTGGTGCTCTCAACAAGTTGCAGCTTGCAAAGATGAGGTTGTAACCTCATTATGAGTTGGTGCTCATATGTACGATACTGTAAAGAATGTAACCATTACTTATCATATAAAGAAAAAGAGGTTTTTACTCTACATGGGTTTCATGCAGGATATATTGAAACAAACAGAAATGGAGTTAGTAAGATAATAGTCTTCCTCTTCTCTTGTTACTCCTTGATAAAAGGTTTTTCTCTTGTCTATATAGTTTGTTTGTTTTTTCTTGTTTGATCTATTTTTAAGTTTTGCAGGATTGAGGCAGGTACAAAATGGAAGCATATTTATTTTTCGCAACAGGTAAGAAGGTAAGATTGTTTATTTTGCGAAACATTTTATAATACTTCCATATTGTCTTGCTTTAATCTAATAAACTTTGAGCTTGTTTGCTTCCTTTGTTGCTCATTAAAGTATGAGAGGAGCATCTATTGGGTATAGGATTATTCCTTTTCCAGACCCAGTAGATTATTACAGGAAAGAAAACCCCTTGGATTCTTCTTTTAACTATTTTCCAGACTGACAAAATGTGAAAAAGCAACGAGCAATAACTAACTTGGGCTCGTAAAATCCACAAGTAAGTGATTATTGTTCCACCAAATCATTTTCTACAAATTTTTGTATTTGTACTCGAGTTGGATGATGTGGGATACATTAAGGTCCACCTTCCAACAAGTCTCACTCCATCAACATCAACACCTTATCTGGAGATGAGGTTAGAGGCTATTTAGTACTCTGGAATCTACATGCCTTAATGGCAGATCTCCTTGCTAACAACCATGGGAATACATTAATGTCTCTTGGTTGATAGATCTTACAGGTGACTCGACCTCAAAATATCTATTCATACCTATTAAGATGTACTACAGGTACCTTGAGGCCCATCGACATCAATGGTGGGTCCTCTCGCATTGGTTAACAACATACATTAATGGTTGGTAATCCAATGACTTCTTTTTGTGTTCAAATTCAAAACATTTATTCACACAATAAAGATTTGTACCACGGGTAAAAGTTTTGAAGTTGTTGTAGATTTGACGATTTTGGTTGATTCCTCTTTGAAATAATAGGAGGACGGGTTCAGAGTTAGTTAGAGATTTGTTTGCTCCAAAATGGGAACTTTTTCTACACCTCAACAAGTTTGGGATACTAGTTCGGTTGCAGTTGGTTTTCAGTTACAGAGCTTGGAGCTTGGTGTTTGGCTAAAGATCACTCCATTCAGATTGTTCTCGCTACAGTTAATGTTCATCTTATTTCAACATTTTTCCAGTTTCTGTTTTGCACCAGTTTGGTACCGGTTTTGCACCAGTTTATTTCAACACTCTTTCAGTACTTGTTTTGTACACGTACTGTATCTATCTGGTACTCAGTCAGTTTACTCATGAGAAAGAATAATATCAGTTCCATCCAGGAAAACCATCAGATTAGTTTCAAAAGGATTTGAGGGCACTTTGTTGCAGATAATTTTTCAGCTATGTAATTCATTAAAATCAAAGGAAAAACAGGGAGAAATTTTATAATGTCTCTATACCAGCGTAGCTGGGACAGAGGCATTGAAGTCAGCAGGAGACATCTATGGAAAAAGGATAGACTCAGGCTCTGATCTTTAGCACCTGTTACAAAACATGAAAATAGTAAGTAATGGATGAGGTATGTGCTTCTTTAGTTAATCATTCAAATTATTAATACATTTAAATTTATTAAAAGAATGATCGATTGTCGCCATCCTTCCATAACGAGATTTGGCCTTTGAAAAAATGATTGCACATGCCCTCCCCCGATAATGATTTTATCCTTACCATGTGATGCGTTCTCTCCATTTACTCTCGCATGATTTCAGACGTGTACTCTTTTGTACCTTCAGACGCTCCACTTATGATGAATCCTCATAAAAACTATCTATCCCACGACTTGATGTAAACTTTTCCATGATTAAGATCGTATCTGTGCAACCACTATTATCTATGCATGATTTCGGTAATGTACTTTATGGTACTTCAGGGTGGTTAATTAATGATGAAAACGTTTGATCAACCACACATAGTGATGCCTGCGGATATTTTACCTCTTTTTAAGACATTGTTTAACCCTATCGCGCATAATGTTTCTTCCCTTATCCATTCTCAACCCGACTTGCATAATTCACTATCTTACCTTCACCTCTGTACCCGTGAACATGGTAGCTAGTAGGCATGAACCAGATAGTCTGGCTAAGATTGCTTCCTCAGCGGAATTTCGAGATACCAAGCACATTTTTAAAGCTGCAGGATGGATGCCCTTTCTAGAGAAATTTGATGGATATGATACTAAGATTTCTCTACAATTTGCTAAGACCTTCGACAGGCATTGCACTATTATCAAAGGCCTCGAATTGGTAATTATAGAGAGTCTTATCAGTCGGGCAGTGGGTCTGCCACACACAGGGGAAAGATGGTGTAAAGGCAAACCAGTTGCGAATGATATTTTTAATCAGCTATTGATTCCTGAATTCAAATATGCTTACTGTTCAAGAGGCATTCCTAAAACCTGGTTTTCGGGCTTATGGGGTAAGGTTCTATATAATTTGCAAAAATTTGTCACCTGTGAAGGATGTTTTGATACTTTATATATATATATATATATATATATATCATGCTAAGTTGTTACTCCATATGGAAGGAACTGCCCCTATGAACATTCTGTATTATCTGCTCCAAACCCTGGGAAAAATGGCAAACCAAATTCAAAAAAGTACAACTAATCCTAAGGGTAGTTTGTCTCACCATGGGTTAATTAAAATTCTTGTTTCATTTGCGTTGGAATCCAAAGATTTAACCTGGGAAGGGTGTCTTCAAGGGAATTTTAACCCTGGTAAATCTAAGAAGTCAGGGTCAAAGCCGAAAGTTAGTAAGGCTACAATTTTATCTAATAGACGGACTCAACTTCAGTCTGCCTCTAAATTACCCGAATCCCCTACATCTGTTAATTCCGAAAGACATGGGACAAATAAAAAGCATGATATTACTAAACCAGAAACACCCTCTGAAAGTAAAATGCGCCCGAGAGTGCTATTCTCCCCTGATACCTCTGAAGCTCCCATACCCGATAATGAAAATACAAAGAAAAAGGAAGACAAGTGCCAGGAGAAGCCAAATCCAGGTAAGGAAAAGATGGAGTATATTGAATCGGAAGAAGTTATAGATAAACCGCCTAGCCCTTTTCATTATGATATGAGATTGAATGAAGACCTCGACTCTGACAGAGTCGAGGAATTCATTGTTAAACTAAGAATCAAAGAGAAGTCTTCAGCTAACCCTTTTCATTCAAATCCTATGACCAGAAGTAAAATTGCTAACCTGGAGGAAGCTCCTATAGTGGGAATATATTTCCAGCCAAGTCCAACTTGGAGCATGTCATGATTATTAAAAGAAGTTCACAGACGGGCATAAGGTGTTGAAGACTTTGGGAAAATTCCTGAGGAGGAAGAGATTGTTCCAAAATAGGGTGTTCAGGATCTCGTTGGTAACTCTACAACTGATGTTCTTGACTTTCAACATCCTGTAGCTAGTGAAGACCTTGTTGAAAACCTTGTTAACTCTATTTTGAATGTTGTTCAAGGTTGTGTTGAAAATGAATTTGAATATTGTAAGAAAACAAAAGAAGCCCCTGAGGTACATGAATCAATGTCTACACCAATGCAAGAGAATGTTGATGGAAATTCAGAAGGTTTTTTCTCCTACAGATGTTGATTCTCGAAGTGAAAAATGATGTATTTCCCTTGGCAGACTGGCAAGAAGAAATGTGCGCATAAAGGAGAAGCTTCAAGAATATGAAGTTCTTAATAGGCATATAGAAACAGAGAATGAGTTGCGAATAATCCAGAACACCCATATGAGAGATAAGGTAGAGCGACTAAAAGGAAGGCAGATAGAGTTTCTTAAGAATATGCAGAAGATTTAGAAGATTTCTCATCAGAGACAAGCATAGATTAGAAGATTAAAGAAGCAAGTTAGAAAATCGAAGATACAAACAGTTCCCGGTTTCCAAGTTCTCATTAATTCCCCTATTCCTAGTCCTGTTGCATGCGGACATGCAAATACTTTAGCCTAAGGGAAATGTTGGGCCATGAATATGACCTCTATTTTTGCATATCTTTGACTTGTTTTTCACCTGTTCTGCACCAGTTACCAACATCTTATATCTCCTTTTGACAAACATCTATCTATTATGCTACATTTCGAGCCTATATCCTTTTGCCCTACCTAACCATGTTTCTAAGGTAAAAATATCATCTTTTAATACATTTTGCAAATGTACAAATCTTTTGAAAGTTAATTAAAAGAATGCATATTGTGATTAATGGACTAATGCAATATTGGGATGCAACTCTTTTGACTATTCTATTGCAGATTATCACATGTTGACGTGGCCTCCTTTTTTCTCATGAAGATTCATAAAAGTTTGATGCCACTTCAGCATACAAGATAGACTCCTATTCAAAGAAGAACATATGCAGAGACGCATTTACTAGAAGTTGCTATTTGAGGAGAATCTCATGACACTTCGTGTCATGAGATCTCCCATTCAAGTTTATTATGTAATTAATACTCTGCATGGATTTTCCCTTTTTAGCGTTGGTAGTTAGCTTAGATGGAGGATCGCAGATTCCAAAAAAGAGGATTAAAACATTATAAAACGATGGGTCTGCCCTGGTATGAGGGAAACGACTAATTTTGAAAAACTTCGACTGAGACTTTTGCTTAATAGAATGATACTGGCTTTCTCTCTGAATTGATGTTTGGTTAAGAATTGAACCCATGGATTAATCATTTCTGCAATAGTTGTTGAATGGATATGGTAGCATAGATCGTTCTTTTATTAAACATTAACAGGGATCTCTGTCTCTGTGGGAGGGCCCACCACCAAAGGTAGATGATCTCTCCATTTTATATAGTAGATATACAAAGTAGATGTTGATTGTCTTTTCTGTAGAATTAATCATTGTAGAAATTGTTCCATGTTTTTATGATTTAAATATGCAACTCTTAGATTGAATTTTGTTATAATTTAGATCACATGGCATTGTAATTTTGTAGAATAATCTATGTGCACAGAGCGTAGATAGTTGGCAAATAGATTTGAATAACCATGTTTTGTGCTTTGTAGATTGAATCATCAATTTGCTAAAGTTGTAGATTGAACTATAGGATAGAGATAGTGAATGATATAATTAAATAGGTTTTAAATTAATTCATAATGCTTGGATCATTTGAATTCTTGTTAATATAGATAGATTCACGCATGGTAGTTGAATTTCAATGAATTTAATTGGTAGTCTGTCAGTTTAAAATCAAAACGTAGAAGGAAGTTTGATTAAGTTTTTATCATTTACTTTTATACAGGTCGGTTGAAGAGAATTGCAGAGTTAGTGACTTAGATTGAATTTACAGTTAGTGGATAATTAGTGGATTTGAGTTAGGAGTTAGTTGTGATTTTGTAGATTAAATATCAAGATAGTGTAGATTAAATTTATCCTTTTCATAGGATTTCCCTTCCATAGGAAATAGATTTACAAATAGAATAGAGTTGTTGTTAGTGTTTTGTACCCATTTCGCACTAGTTACTTTGTTTTGCACTTGTTCAGCACTGTTATATTTTTAATATTTCCTTTTTGAACAATGAATTTTAAATCTTTATTTTTAGATCTAGATTCATAGAGTATTTCTCCACTAGCACCCACAACATTGTAGATGACTAAAGGATAGAAGAGGATTTGGTGATTAAGATTAAAACATTTATTTCTGCATTTCTGATAGATGAATTGTGAATTAATAGATGATAGAATAGGATAGGAGTTCTGATTAAAAGTTAAAATAGAATTTAGATGATTTGAAGGAAAGCTTAGAAGTTATGTTTGGTATTTAAATTACCTTTCTCTAGTTTTGGCATAGATTAAATGGTTTGCTTAACATTAGCAGTAGACAATGGATGGTTAAAATAGAATAGATGCAGTTAATGGTTAAATATCCTTTCTTGCATTTTGAAAGTAGAGAGTTTTATAGATAGAGTAAATTGGCTACTTTTTTAATAGACTTTAAAATTTTTTACCTACACATATAGTGTAGCAGCTCTAAGATTACCAACCCTGGTTTGACAATTTAATGTTTTCAGGTCATTAGAAAAGTGATATAATTTTCCCGACAGTCACTACCTTAATTGATGACATTTGTACTATGTGGACCCCCAGAAGGTTAATAAGTTTGGGAGTTAGATGTTCGGAAGATTTGACGTGTGAAAGTGTAAAATCTTTCGAAGTCCCGAAGTTCTGAAGTCCTAGAGTTCTGAAGTTCTAGAGTTTTGAAGTCTTGGAACTCCTGAAGTCCCGAAGTGATGTGACTTGCTGATGTCACCTAAGATGACATGGACACATGATATGCATGCCATGTGTCAGTGATTTATGTACCCTTTGAAGATTGATTATGCCAATTAGAACGTGAAACGTGTCTCCCGCCTGACTGGGCCACATGTTTACTTCTAGTATTCAACCACGTGGCACTTACCTCGAGTATGGTCGGTGGAGCCCCTGATGGATTGCACAAAGAAGCTAAACTTGTTCAAGAATTTTTAAAGTTTGAAGACTCCCGAAGCTCGAGAGAGTGGATTATATCCTTACCATTGATCCAGGATGGACATGTGGCAGTAGATCTTATATTCCGGAGACTTGGTACTTTGGAGAATTCAAGGCATAGATAGTTAAGGTCAGGGACTCCTGAAGGCCAGATTCCATCTTGAATGTTGAACGGGAGAGGGTACATCGCAACAGATGCAACAGTACAAAGACTTGGTACTTCAGAAGGTTTGAGAGTGTGGAAAGTTTGAAACTCCTGAAGCCCGGAGTCCCGGAGTTGATCATGGTCGTTGGATAGCATGAAGGCATAGTTCATTGATTTGTTGTTTGTGATTTCGCCAGACTGGCACTCCAACAGACTTGTATAGAAGTGCTTCAAAAACTCTGGGAGCCATAGTTTCATAATATATTGCAGTCGTTAGATGTTGGGAAGTCATGAACCGTCGATCCACCATTCTTCGTGAATTCTCCAAATTCGGTGCTTCAGGGAATTAGAGGTTTGGAGTTGCGAGAACCCTCGAAGCCTAAAGTTGCAGAGCCCCAAGGTCCCGAAGCTTCATATAAGCACCTATTAGACTAGCCCTTGGTCACATGATATTGGGGGCCAAATAAAGAGGTCTAGTGCCCATAAAAAATTTTAAGAAAGAAAAGGGCTTAGGAAGGAAGCCATGGGGTTTTGATTGTTCTGACCTGCATCAAAAGCGATAAAGAAGGTCTGTGAACTTTATGAGTGGGTCCAACAAAGGTCCAAGAGATATTTTGGCTCTGAGAAAGGAGAATAACTGCACATGGATTACATCATTAAAAAAGACAATTTTTAATTGTCCATAACTTTCTGCTCAGGATTCTGAATTGAGCAAGGAGGCAATCATTGGAAAGGTCTTGGAAAGAGGATTCCAGGTATTCATCCATCTGTGATACATGATAATGCATGAACCTAATTTCATATGGAGATGCAAATAATTGGAATAAGTAAGGAAGGTTTTATGGAATATGAAAGAGTTTGGAGATAAGATGTGTCATCTCCAAGGATCAGTCCTGCAGTTGGAGATAACACCTGCATTATTGCTATCAAATGGTGTAGTGGAAGAATGGCATGAAGGTCATCAAATATGGCATGAAAGAAGTTGAATATGCATGTCATAAGGCTAAATCAAATTGCTTCAAGAAATAAGTTGGTGTTAACTAACCAAGGTTACTCATAGAACATGACTGGAATTATAATTCATTCATGCAAGAACTGAATCGGAGGAATCCAAATAATAATGGAATGTTGAAAATTAATATCAGCATAATATGTCATTGCAAGTATGAAAGGTACACAAGGAAGGAATCCTAGATGGATTCAAGTCCATGAACATCCTAAGATAATGGAAGAAGAATTCATGAGGTAGATATCAAGTCAATAATAATTTAAAAGTGAAATAATTTCTAAAGAGAAAACAAAAAGTAACCAGGAAGAAGAAAATGGTTCTATGCATGGTTTTGAATGTAGAGGAGATGGTGCCTGACAAGAATCCATATTAAGTGACATAGAGCCATGAGTGACAACCCAAGAGGTTGGAGGTATCACTTGAATCTATGATGGTAACGTAAAAGAAGGACTTTCAGTTATTCTATGTAGCTAGCAAAGGAGGCATATGTGCATCCTTACAGTATCCTAGATATTGTATAGGTAAGTCAAGTTTGAAGCTAGTTCGAAAAGAGAAGAGGAGAGTACAAGAAAACCTCAAGTACTAAAGTATTTCTCTAGGAAAGGGCTGAAGAATTCTAGTCCCGAAGAGTAACTGGATGGTGGAGAAGCCATAGTCTATAAAACAACTTGGTTTGGAATTTTAATTCATCCAAGTACGATTTGGGATAGTTGGATCCAAGAAATTAATGAAAGTGGAAGGTTAATATCAGCTTAGTTTGTGACTATAAATGCAAAAGAATCCAAGAGTGATTTGGATAGAAAGTGCTCAAGTCAAAACTAATCATGTACAATGATTACAGTGATAGCACAAGAAGATTTCAGAATCTAGAATGAAGTGAAAACTATGAGAACAATAAGAAATAGGATACAGGGAGAAAGACGTTACTAAAATTGTTGTAGCAACAATTGAATTAGGGTTGGTTGAACAACCATAAGTAGAAAATTAACTCTTTCATGTTGCAAGTGTTGTTGATGATGTTGCTACATATGGAAGGAAACAACATAAAGTCAAAGGTTGGTTATAAGTTTCATAAAAGAAGCATGAAAGCTTCTATTGCCATCAACCATACATGTAGAGATAGCATGGTCTGGTGTGGGTGGTTGGGGGTGTTACAAAATGGTATTAGAGCTTAAAAACAAATATACAATTGTTTAGGTAGCGTTACCTGATAGGGATTGGTGTCCAGGGACATTACAAAATGGTATTAGAGCCATGGTTTCAACACTCAGTCTAGATGGGCCATGAAAGTGGAAGTTGAAGAAAAGGTTTCAGAAAGGAATTACTGTCTAAATGGACAAAATTGAATCTTAGAGCCCATTTTTCGACACTGATTTGGAATTGGGTCGTATAAGTGGTTATGGAATCAAAAGATCAGAGCAAATTGTTGTCGAGAGGGACACAATTTGAATTTCAGAGCGTCCCAGAGTGCTAAGAGAACACCTTGGTCATGTTTGGAAGCTCATGAGGTATATCAGTTCAAGAAAGACAATAGAGAAAAGAGATTGCAATAACTGTGGGTTTGCAACCGCAAGGTTTGAAGTTGGGTCATAAGATCTGCGTAGGGGAAAGGCCAACATTTTCCAGCCATCAGATATGGAAAAAGGTGCATGAGAGTTAACCTCCAAGTCCTTTGGACTTCGTGACTTCGAAGAAGTTTATGTGTTATACAGCAAAAAGGGGCCGAAGCTCGAAGTTTCAAAGTCCCGGAGTGGATCTATGTTGTAGATACGAGGAAAAGTAATTGACTATTTGATTGGTCAAAGATAGATCAGAGTCATTAGATTAGGCCAAGAGTAAGAGGTAAGGCACCACGGTGAAGAGAAAATATTAGTCATCATATTTGAGCACAAGTGATGGTGATTCATATATCTCATGACAGTTCATAAATCCGACACTTCGGGAGAAATGGAGTGTGATAGAGATAAAAACTCTTGGAGTCCCGATGTCTAGAGTTAATCCAGACCGTCCATCAAAGGAGACATGTGTCGGCAGATTGAATCATCCGAGAGTTTGAAGTTCGGGAGAAACAAAGTGTGATAGAGAGAAAAACTCTCGAAGTCCCAAAGTCCGTAGTTAATCTGGACCATCCATCAAAGGAGACATGTGTCGACAGATTGACTCATTCAGGAGTTTGACGTTTGGGAGAAACAAAGTGTGATAGAGTGAAAAACTCATAGATTCCCAAAGTCCAAAGTTAATCTGGACCATCCATGAAAGGAGACACATGTCGGCAGATTGACTCATTTGGGAGTTTGACGTTCGAGGGAAACAAAGTGTGATAGAGAGAAAATCTCCTGAAGTCCTGAAGTCTAGATTTAATCTAGGCTGTACATCAAAGGAGACATGTGTCAGAAGATTAACTTATTCGGAGTTCGACGTTCGGAAGAATTGGAATGTGCTAATGTGAAAATATTTCAAAGCCTCGAAGCTCAAAGTTCCGAAGCCGAAGAGCCGAAGTGATGTGGCATGATGACATTTCCCTAGGTGATGTGGAATTCCCTAGTCCTACCACATGTCACCGCCTTAATTGATGACAATTGTACTATATGGACCCCCCGTAAGGTTAATAAGTTCGAGAGTTCGGCGTTCGAAAGATTTGAAGTGTGAAAGTGTAAAATCTTCTAAAGTCCCAGAGTTCTGAAGTTCCAGAGTTTTGAAGTCACGGAACTCCCTAAGTCCCGAAGTGGCATGACTTGCTGATGTCACCTAATATGACATGGAAACATGAGATGCATGCCACATGTCAGTGAGTTATGTGCCCTTCGAATATTGATTATGCCAATTAGAACATGAAACGTGTCACCCGCCTGATTGGGCCACGTGTCTGCTTCTAGTATTCCACCACGTGGCACTTCCCTTTAGTATGGTCAGTGGGGCCCCTAATGGATTTCACAAAGTAGCTAAACTTGGTCAAGAATTGTTAAATTTTGAAGACTCCCGAAGCTCTGGAGAGAGGATTAAATCCTTACCATTGATCGAGGATGGACATGCGACAGTAGATATTGTATTCCGAAGACTTGGTACTTTGGAGGATTCAAGGCATAGATAGTTAAGGTTGGGGACTCCCAAAGGCCAGAGTCCATCTTGACCATTGAACAGGAGAGGGTACATGGAATCGATGTAGTAGTCTAGAGAATTTGTACTTCAGAAGGTTTGAGAGTGTGGAAAGTCCGGAACTCTCGAAGCCCGAAGTCTTGGAGTTGATCATGGTTGTTGGTTAGCGAGAAGGTGCAGCTCGTTGATTTGTTGTTTATGCGTTCACCAGATCGGCACTCTGACAGACTTGTATAGAAGTGCTTCAAAAAATCCCAGATCCATAGTTCCATAATATATCACAGTCGTTGGATGTTGGTAAGTCGTGGACCGTCGATCCACCATTCTTCATGAATTCTCCAAATTCGGTGCTTCGAGGAATTAGAGGTTTGGAGTTGAGAGAACCCTTGAAGCCTGAATTTGCGGAGCCGCAATGTCCCGAAGCTCTAGATAAGAACTTGTTAGACTATCACTTGGTCAAAACCTATGGTCACATAAGATTGGGGGCCAAAGAAAGAGGTCTAGTGCCCATAAATTGTTTTTAAGAAAGGAAAGTGCTTAGGAAAGAATCCATGGGGTTTTGATTATTTGGACCTACATCAAAAAATATAAAGAAGGTCTATGAACTTTATGAGTGGGTCCAACAAAGGTCCAAGAGCTATTTTGTCTCTAAGAAAGGAGAATAATTGCACATGGATTGCATCATTTAAAAAGACAATTTTTAATTCTCCATAACTTCTTGCTCAGGATTCTGAATTGAGAAAGGAGGCAATCATTGGAAAGGTCTTGGAAAGAGGATTCCAGGTATTCATCCATCTGCGATACATGATAATGAATGAACCTAAATTCATATGGAGATGCAAAGAATGGGAATAAGGAAGGAAGGTTTTATGGAATATGAAAGAGTTTGGAGATAAGATGTGTCATCTCCAAGGATCAGTCTTGTAGTTGGAGATATCACCTCCATTATTTCTATCAAAATGTGCAATGGAAGCATGGCATGAAGGTCATCAAATATGGCATGAAATAAGTTGAATATGCATGTCAGAAGGCTAAATCAAATTGCTTCAGGAAAGAAGTTGGTGTTAACTAACCAAGGTTACTCAGAGAACATGACTGGAATTATAATTCATTCATGCAGGAACTAAATCAGAGGAATCGAAATAATAATGGAATGCTAAAAATTAATATCAGCATAATATGTGGTTGAAAGTATGCAAGGTACACAAGGAAGGAATCCTAGATGGAGTCAATTCCATGAACATCCTAAGATAATGGAAGAAGAATTCATGAGGTAGATACCAAGTCAAGAATAATTTGAAAGTGAAATAATTTCTAACGAGAAAACAAAAAGTAACTAGGAAGAAGAAAATGGTTCTATGCATGGTTTTGAATGCAGAGGAGATGGTGCCTGAAAATAATCCATCTTAAGTGACATAGAGCCATGAGTGACAACCCAAGAGGTAGGAGGTATCACTTGAATCTATGATGGTAAGGTAAAAGAAGGACTTTCAGCTATTCTATGCAGCTAGCAAAGGAGGCATATGTGCATCCTTACAGTATGCTAGAGATTGGATAGGTAAGTCAAGTTTGAAGCTAGTTCGAAAAGAGAAGAGGAGAGTACAAGAAAACCTCAAGTACTAAAGTATTTCTCTAGGAAAGGGCTGAAGAAGTCCAGTCCTGAAGAGTAACTGGATGTTGAAGAATCCAGAGTCTATAAAACAACTTGGTTTGGAATTTTAATTCATCCAAGTATGAGTTGGGATAGTTGGATCCAGGAAATTAATGAAAGCAGAAGGTTAATATCAGCTTATTTTGTGACTATAAATGCAAAAGAATCCAAGAGTGATTTGGATAGAAAGTGCTCATGTTAAAACTAATCATGTACAATGATTACAATGATAGCACAAGAAGATTTCAAAATCTAGAATGAAGTGAAAACTATGAGAACAACAAGAAATATGATACAAGGAGAAAGACGTTACTAAAATTGTTGTAGCAACAATTGAATTAGGGTTGGTTGAACAACCATAAGCAGAAAATGAACTCTTTCATGTTGCAAGTGGTGTTGATGATGTTGCTACATATGGAAGGAAGCAACATAAAGTCGAAGGTTGGTTATAAGTTTGATAAAAGAAGCATGAAAGCTTCTACAACCATCATCCATACATGTAGCATCAAATTTATTAATGGCAGTCATGCAGGTATGATTTTTTATTTACTCTTATTGCGTAATTGTTGAAGAGAATTTAGGTAAGAATTTCCTTAGCTAGAGTTATTTTATAAAATCACATGATTATATTATTTGAATGCATACCACTGGATGTGGTAAAGGCTGGAGGCCTGTATTAATTCAAAGATTTTTATCTTTTGAATGCACACATTGACATAGTAGAATGTCATGTTAATTTGGTTATGGGGTAATAACCAAAGAAATAAAATATAAGAACTTGTTATATGAATGAGTTCCAGTAAGCTAGTCATGTATGAGACCAGGACATGGTTGGATATGGCAAGGTATGGATATGAAAAGGTTATGAGCCACACAGGTACTAAAATCTTCCTACCTTTAAATAAAACTTGGACTACAACCTTTTTGCTAACACTAATGAACACCACCGAATTATATTCTTGGTGTAGTGTTTGGGTTGAAAAGGAAGGCATCCAATTAATTGGGAAGACAATAGGAAGTGTGTGGAGAATGTGTCAACACATTGGCCAGAATTCCAACTTATGGATGGTGAGATACATGACTGAGATAAAGAGAATTGTGTAATTCAATGCAAGGTGCACTGAATAAGTATGCATTGAGAATTACACTTATGCATAGTAAGTGATAGAATTGTATACTAAATGAAATTGTTGAATGTGTTTTGTAAGTACATGCATATATATTATTGCATGGAAATAATTGTTACTAGCACCTGAAATTTTGTTAACTCATGAAGTTGAGGATATTTCAGGAGTTGTTAGACATTGCAACATGAAAGTTGCAAGTCAAGTAGTCACATGAATACTGGCTACAGAACATTTCTTGTTCAGAAAAAGAAGTAATGAACTTACAGATATTAATTATGAACATACATATGCATAGAATGACGAGTCATTCTATTTTATTAAATTGTTTGGTAATTATGATTAAATTGTTGGGTGCAGACAATTCTAAGATCACTTCATATGGTTTTGTACATATTGCAATTGAATTATTATGTACAAGAAATACTGACAATTTGTTGGTTGTATGTATGATGAAGCATTCCTAATATGAAAATATCCAAGAAGAATTATGAAATATAATTTCATGTGTTGGGGAAAAGTTGAATTCCCTTTTGAACTAAGTTTGAATTCCTAAAGGAATTATTTTATGTTCTATCATGATACAACATGTGGGTGATGCAAATGAGATGATGTTGATTAAAGTTGGAATGTTGACTACAAAGAGTAGCTCGGGGAAGATGTTGATTAGAGACAATGGATCTTACCCTGTGGATCCTCGGTGGATCTCGGTGTGTGTACACTTCTCCTTGGGTTTCCTTAGAGAAGGTTGGAGCCATGGAGGGAGAAGTGTGGGGATAGGTTCCCCAATTTGAGGCCTCGAGGGTACCTGGAGACCTCTAAGGGCAGTTGGAACTCCTGGAGCCATGGTGATTTGAGAGTTCCTGACCTGACATGTTGTTGAAGCCCAAGGAAAGGGAGGTATAGCAGTCGATGGATTGTGTGACAGTGAAGGTGTACACTCCTGGGGTGGGACAACTGTGTGGGGAATGAGAGGTTGTTGGTTGGAGTGCTGCTAAGGTTTGGTACCTTGGCCTAGACCATGTTGATATGGATTGTGGACCATGGATATCTTGGGAATCCATTGCCCCAATGGAGTCATAGACCTTCTTAGGGGTGGAAGGTCTTCTCAATCAAAAGATAAGTATCAATTCTCTATTCATTGTATGTTGTGTATCTTGTATACAAGTTATAATGTTCTAAGAATTGTCTGTATTCTAATGTTGCTTGTGAATGAATAGGTGTATGAGCCCTGCTGAGAGTTTATCAACAGTAAGATCTAAAGTTGGGTGGAACGTCGTGGATCTACAACTAGTCGGTGCTTTCAATGAGGTTTAATTGAAGCATGTAACAAGGAATAATGAGTTGAATTCTTTGTTGAAGAAACTCTATGGAATAAAGCAATTGAATTTCAACTGCAGTGTGAACACCAAAATTTGTGCTTGAAAATAGAGCACCAGGTGGATAATAATCTTCCAATAGCTAAATCTTGGATCGTTTTGAAGAATTTTGAATTGTATATGTATAAACAAGTTGCACTGAGGACAGTGAAAAAATAAGAGGAGGGGGTTGTAATATCCCCAGGTAGAACCCTAGTTGTAATTATGAATTGTAAACATGTTTGATAGGCTAGTGAGCTGAGTTATTATAAGTTGGTAGGCTTATGTGTGTATTAGGCCAGAGAGCCTAGAGGCTAAGGCCAGTGGGCCTGATTTTGTATATGTAATTATGCATATTATTTATAAAAAAAATCATTGTGTGTAGACCGACCACGAAGAAAGAGTTATGGGGGATTGAACTTACACTAGGTTGGGTAATGGAGGGGGGCTAAGTGTCTAGGAATAGGGGCTAAGCTAGAGGGATTACCTTTAAATGAATAATATTATATTATTATTTCCTAGAGGATAAGGTTGGACATAATCTATGTTTTCCTAAGTTCCCGGGGAAAGGGGACAAGTGTTAAGTTGAGCTCATGCAGCTTCAGGGAGACATGTGTCAACCTAGGCATATGAAATTTTTAGGTCGGAAAGTCATCTCGTTGGGGGATCTCTCACCATTATCGCAATGGTATCCACTCTGGAAGTCGACCATACTCCCCACTAATGCGCACACACACTCACACACTCAGAGTGACCCCCATTATCAACCTCTGAACAAGCACGCACCTTGTGACCTTGCAGTCATATTTGAGTTATCTTGTGTATCTCTTGTGATGCCCGACATGTTGAAATTACTGATACAACTGAGAGGGGGGGTGAATCAGTTGTATTTGAGCTTAAACAATATTAAATATATTAAAACATTCTTAAACTTTCTTCAAGTGATCATCAAGATTATACAGCATATGGACAGTAATAGTAAAAATCATCAATCACACATAAGGTATACACAGAGATAGATTTTCATGAGGAAACCCATAAAGGGAGAAAACCTCTTCTTCTTCGAAATGATAGGCAATCTTTTAAGTTCTGTACATCATCTTTAATTGAGCACCAACTCAATGTGAGGCTGCTACCTCTGTTTTACAAGCTGCAACTTGTTTGAGAGCACCAACTCTCTGGTTTCTCTAGCACCCACTAGAAGGAAGCACAAACTCCCTGAATATTCCAGCACCAACTTCCTGAATGTTCTAGCACCAACTGGATGGAAGCACCAACTTCCAGTTACACAGGCTCCAACCTGTATAACAGAGAACACTTGTTCTCCCTAGCACCACCCTGCCACCCTTGTTTCTCTGGCTGCAATCAGATGGAAGCTACAACTTCCTGTGTTCAAGCTTTCACTTGAACCTCTGAGGACAAAAGTCCTCCCGAGCACCTACCAATCTCCCTAGAATATGAATAGCTAAATAAACAATCAACTTTACAGATAAATCAATTCTTACCAATATTTCTTTGTTCTATAAATCTAGTCTTCTACACACTGTTCTGCTTCTCTTCTCTTCCTTTGTCTATTCAGCAGGTATGCTCTGCATCAACTTGTTCTCTCATTCTGCTCTACTTTTTCTCTTTCTGTCATTCTGCTCTGCTTTTACTCTTTCTGTCATTCTGCTCTGCTTCTGCTCTGCTTTTCATCTTACTCTGCACCTTTTTTTAGTGTCATTCTACGCATCCTCTCATATTCCCTTTCTTACTGTTTCATTCATTTTCCATACCGAACAGCCAAACTTTCACATTCTGTCTCATTTTCTTTTATACACTCTTCCCCGACGATTCCACTTCGCATTTCCTTATGCAAAACAAGGACAATTATCCTAACAACTGAAACGTTAACTAATTCTCAATCATGAGTCCATTTCTTTTAACAGATTCATAACTGAGGAGTTAACTGTGAGAGGGAACAGTAACCCTCCGATCACATTCAAGTTTATCTGCACTGTTGGATGAACTTTATTAATCTTCCCTTTAAATCGGATTTCGGCATTCCTTATGTTCAATGTTCTTTTCACTTACAAATCCCGATCCACAAAATTCTGTAAAGCATTCAGATCAATGATCTAGATCATATTTAGATCTGACAGTTCAGATTAAGTCAGGATTTCACTCATCGCAATTTCAACACTCTGGACGTTTGATGTTTTTGTCACTTCAAATTCCCGATCCTTGACACTCCGTAAAGAAGTCGGATCAACGGTCCAGATCGCATCTCTATTCAACGACTGCGATTAAATTGTGATTTCACGTATCGTGAAATCGGGATTCCTGATGTTAAAAAACTTTGACATCTCCAACTCTCAATCCCCGAAACTCCGACAAGGTGTCCATATACTGATATCACACGTGGATTGACACATGTTGAATACCGCCACGTGTCACTCTGATTCGTGACTTACATGTGCCTGAAATATTGAATCAGTCTGACACTTGTCATTACCTGGTTGTGACACGTGTTCCTAGCTGACGTGGTCTGCTGATGTGAGTCGGGTCAACGGTTCAGATGTGATCTTTATTTGACGACTCAGATTACATCGGGATTTTTCATATCGAGAAATCAGGATTCCTGTTGCATTGTTTCTTTGAAATTTCCAACACGTGATCCTCGAAACTCCGATCAACGGTCCAGATGTGATCTTGATTTAACGGCTCAGATTACACTGGGATTTTTCATATCGAGAAATCGAGATTCCTGTTGCATTGTTTCTTTGACATTTCCAACATGCGATCCTCGAAACTCCGATCAACGGTTCAGATGTGATCTTGATTTGACAGCTCAGATTACGCCGGGATTTTTCATATCGAGAAATCAGGATTCCTGTTGCATTGTTTCTTTAACATTTCCAACACACGATCCTTGAAACTTCGATCAATGGTTCAGATGTGATCTTGATTTGACGGCTCAGATTATGCCGGGATTTCATGAGCCCTCTACTCCTTGCACTTTTAAAGATCGTGCAGGTTTTCCTCAATCCAATGGTGGTCAGACCCTGCGCTTGGATATAATGCCTGTGATCTATCCTCCTCTTCAATGATCTCTTCTTGTCTTTATTCATATCTAACGGCCCTCATGTTGTCGGGAATTTTGGATGTGATCCAACGATCAGAAATGCTTCTTGGGCCTTCGATCACTCGATCTTCCTGGACTTATCTTTTGTTTGCCTATCGATCACAAAATGCCTGTACTCATGCCATCTTCACCATTGTACTTGCCATCAATGACAAGCATTCGTTGTCTGTTAAATATTTGCCAACAAACCTCTGTACATTCTTTCTATACTTATGCCATTCACTCTTCCTGTACTTATGCCATTCGTTGTCTATTAAATATTTGCCAACAATCTCCCCTGTTGGCATTGATGGCAATTCAAGCAACCGCATGCATTCAGATCTCCTCTCCCGAACTCTTTTCTCCCCCTTTAACATCAATGTCAAAGAAGTAATATCCTTCCCCTGATCTATTGCAAAACATACTCCCCCTATCAACTATAAGCATCTTGGAAATACACCAGATATTCAATAAGTACTCCCCCTGACCAGGTGAACAGATTAGACACAAGAGATTATAACCCCCAACTTTTGACAAAGGTATCCAAAAGGGGTCGCTGCTAATGGTTTAGTAATGATATCAACAATCTGTTATGTAGAAGGTATATAATTCAGTTGAACAATTCTGTTTGTAACTTATTCTGTGAGAAAATGGTACTTGATTGGAATATGCTTAGTCTTGGAATGAAGAATAGGATTCTTGGAAACACTAATGGCACTTGTGTTATCACAATGAATTGGAATGGGATCAGTGTAATTTACCTTCAGATCTGCAAGAGTTTGTATCATCCATAAAATTTGTGTGCAGAAAGTAGTAGAAGCAATGTATTCTTCCTCTGTAGTGGATAATGAAATGGATCCTTGCTTTTTACTAAGCCATGCAACTAATGAGTCACCCAGAAAGAATGTTCCTCCACTGGTGATTTTTCTCTCATCAACACAGTTTGCCCAGTCTGCATCTGAATAAGCAGTTAACTGGAAATTCTTATTTCTAGGATACCACAAACCATAAGTCATTGTTCCCTTAAAGTATTTAAATATCCTTTTGACAGCTACCAAATGACTTTGTTTAGGAGCAGACTGAAAACGGCCTACCATTCCAACAGCTTGCATTATATCAGGACAGGATGTTGTGATGTACAGAAGACTGCCTATCATAGAGCGATATGT
>ML788014.1:758747-795049 GCA_009831015.1 Picea engelmannii
TCTTGAGGAGGTGAACTTGAAACAAAATTTGTTCTTGGAACTTTTTCCCTTGTCTCCTCAACTTTGGAATTTTCTCCATCTCTTCATTCATATCCAAGACCACAATACTTGGGTCTCTCTTCAACAACAATAGGCTCAACAATTCCTTGTGCATGCTTTCCTAACCCTTTACCTTCATAACCCATTTTTAACAATATCTTGGACCCTACTCCTCTTGTGTGATTTTCAAAAACACCAAAGCATTCATCTGGAGAGGAATTAGAATATAAACTAACATTACATACCTTATGTTCATGCATGTACTTAGTAATGGTTTCTTTTGCCTCATGGAGTTGAGTCTCCATCTCATGCAACTTTTCAAGAAGCTGGTCTTTCTCCTTCTTCATGGCCATCAACTGCTCTTCAAGGGCAATGCTCTCCTTTCTATCTTCCCACATCTCTTTCATCACATCTCTCATGGTTAGAATTTCCTTCAACATCTCTTTGTCAAAGAAATTAGATAATGAAGATGTATGAGAACTATCAATGTTTGAATCTTCCTCCATCCTTGCAAGATATCAAACTTCAACACAAAACTTGCATAAATACCAATAGCTAAATCTCAAGCTATCAATGGAAAATACATGAGCAAAAAAAACTATGCTCTGATACCACCTGATCTGAAAATAGGGGGATGAATTGTTATGCTATGCAAGCACCCTCTACTTCATTAAAATAAAACTTTACAGGGCCTTGCTCCATGTGTTAAAATATGCAAGATAAATTATGTGCCAAGTTTATGCATCTTCTTTTGAATGTTCATGTGTGAGGAAAAGTTATTTTAAATGGTTAAATATGTACTTTAAATAAATACACAGGAACATAACTTGCAGCAAATAAACCATCAAACTCACATCAATAACAAGATGATAAAGGAGTTCACCCCTCTCTGGGTTACATCTCCTTGAGCCTCCATCAATGGACTTGGCTCTCTGGGATTAATTTGTCAAAGATTCTTTTACAAGCCATTGCTCAACTCCAATGGAAATACATACTGTACCATTGGGATCAGAATACATAAAAACCCCAAAAATGACTAATAAAACTCTGAAAACGGATCATGGATCATCCGGGCATGACCTCTTCTACATGTGGCCTTAAGCTTCCCTGAGCTTCTTTGTGGAAAAAACACCTGTAAATGTCCTCAAATGGATCTGAAACCTATCCCAAAGTGTTCAGAGCATAATAATTAGTCAAAAATGATTATTCAATCACAAAAAACAAACATAGGCTCATCTGAGCATGACCTCAATCAATGAGGGCTTCAATCTCCCTAGAGCTCTCTGAAACTTCAATGGTTAAAAACCTGCAAAAGAAGTCTTCAAATGCCTACGAAAATAGTGCCAATGGATTTAGAACGTCCAAAAACCCCTAGTTGGTATTTTATGGCACCTCATTTGGCCAAAAAATGAAGAAGATAGGCCTCTTGTCATTCTCTTCCTTCAAGCTTGTTGTCTCTGGTTCGCCAAAACGCACCTCTGCACGTTCAACCAAGAATACACTCAAAAATTCGTGCTAAAACCTAGCACCGCACATAACCACAAAAATAGATCAAATTGTAGGACGGTTATGGGCGCGCCAACCCCTAACCACCAAGGTCATGGTCATGTGGTCTTCCATACGACCGCGCGCTATCAGAAAAGGGGCTCCGTTTATAAGGGAAAATGAATGATTGACAAGTGGCGGGCATGTGGTAACCGTTTCAAACCAATACAAACCCTGTGTGCTCTGTGGCAAGGTCATATGTAATATATATTACAACCGTTGAAACCAAAATGTAAACCCACGCACGTTTTTAACTGTGGTCATATGATTAAAGTGTATGCAACCGGGGGCTAACGTGCACGCCAAACTCCGTATCCACGCATTGGTGGTCATATGTATAAATGTATGCGACCGGGGGCTGGGGCTAAGCCCCAGCCCGATTGCGCCCCATATCACACTTCAATTCAATTCAAATATATTAAAACACATATGTTATATAAGGACCACCATGTGGGCTAGTGGTAGCCCACACACTACCAAAGCATTGAACCTTGGGGGAGGTCCGAGGTTCGATCCCCACGGACTCCATAAAATTTTGAATCAATAACCAATTATAATGGTTCCACGTGGCAGCCCATGACTGGGCCACGTGGCACCACACCATTTTCCCATTAAATGCCACATGTCACAATGTCATTCGCCCTCAACTATCAATCCAAAACTACCACATCATCATATGCCACTTTAGTGTACGGACATACGACCTCTGCCACATCAGCATCCGTACGGATTGTACGGACTGCACAGTCAGCACTCATTTTTTTTTACCTATTTGGTGATTCGAACAGATCGTGTTATCTCTCTCATCCGACCTCTGTTTGAACCCAAATGAGTTGCGTTGGGTTCGTGACGATGAGGGATACACTCCTGTTCGTTTTGAGGCAATTCCAAGAACTTTAATTTTTGAGCTAAAATTTGACCCCTGGTCCAGATTTTGATCAAAGAAGAACGAAGTGAAGCTTTACATAGAACATTTCAGAAGCAATAGAGTGTAAAAATATATTTTGATCAGATCGCAACAGTAAAAAAAATTCAAAAAGGTGAACTGGTGTTACTCTGGAACAAAGCTAAGGATAAACCGTCAATGCACACAAAGTTTGAAGCACTCTGTATCGGGTCATACATCATTGAAAAATCTTGGGTTTAAATTCATATATGCTCAAAGACATCAAGGGGAAAATTTTGATATTGCATGTTAATGGGCGACACTTAGAAAGTTTTTTCACCTGAAGTTTTATCTTCTCCTTGTACATAGTTTTTCATTTATTCTATACATCCTTACTGTTTTGACTCCATTGCCCAAAGGATAAAACATCTGGTCATGAATATTATAGATTCTTGACAAACCACAAGCGGTTATCATCCTAGAGTTGGAGCCATTTGTTGAACCCCTTTTGTACTTTTTTCACCTTTCTTATTCTATTTTTCCACCTCTTTTAATACCCTTTCTTTCCCCCTTCTATATTTTCCCTTTTCCCTTTTTATCTTTATCCCTTGTTTTTCCCTTTCTTGGAACTACTATACTTAGTCAATCTTCACGTTCATGGACCTTCAGAATCATGGACTCTCGCACTTGAATTATCATTCGTTCATGTATGTATAAGTCTACCCAAAACTTAGAATGATTTTTCATTTCAGACTTTCAGACCTTTGTACCTACGGACCTGCATGATGCATTTCCACTC
This sequence comes from Picea engelmannii, assembly GCA_009831015.1. NCBI lineage: Eukaryota > Viridiplantae > Streptophyta > Pinopsida > Pinales > Pinaceae > Picea > Picea engelmannii. Next base: position 762,017 of record ML788014.1, read on the forward strand.
TCTCCACTATCTGCCTGACAATTTACGATACTTAGCCATTTCATAAACTCAGACTCTCAGACTTGCGGACCTTTGAACTCATATATCTTCCTTTCCATGTACTAATAACCAACCATGACTCTCTTCCACCACCTATCCTTTCACATTGTTTGATGTCACATTTATTTTTATCCCTACGGACCCAACTACCAAATTTATTGTTGAAGTGGTCATTAATTAATGATGATGTTACTAAGGCTAGTAATAGTTATTTAGTGTTAATATTTTCGTAAAAAATAAATATAACTCAAGTTCATTTTACTGTGCAAATTAATATTTCAAGAAAACATGGCAAGCTTCGTTGGGATGGCCATGAGAAAACAATCATTCTATGGGGATACCCTGAATATCTTTGTTAGGGAAGATCAAAATTATCATTGGTCCCACTCCTACTGGTATTACTCGAAATTGTTGGATAGAGAAAAAAACAAAGTATGAACCTCAGGAAGAGTTCTCGCAAGATGTGTTCTAGAATTCTTTGAGTGCAAGGACATCGTCACCTGGTGCGCCAATAATATCATTCAAAACAAAAGAGTCATGGCATTGAAAAATAGATCTTCTATCTCATTGGCACGTTCAATATTTAGAGAAATGTTGAAATTGCTAGAGCCGAACCTGTTCTATAAAGGGGAAAAAGATAGAAACTTCCTAAAAATCAAAGCCAACGGAATAGAGATTCTTCAAGAATATTTGCATGAACCTGTGACAATTCCTGAAGAAATATCAAGAATTTAGGTAAGTTCTTTAAAGAATCCCTATAAGGAAATTGCATGGTTATTTACTTGAATTGTTGGCCAAGATTCTACAGAAACAATTCCTCGACTGACATTACACATTTTGCATTTTGTTGTTCATGAGAATGTTATCTTCGACTGGGCAAATATAATCTTGAATGAAATCATTGCACAACTGACTAATTTCAAGTCTGATAAAAGGTTTTACACGTTATCTTATTTGATATTTGCTATTACATATTGTCATACTTTTAAGGGCTTAAACATTGATCGAAAAATTAAAATGAAGGTGGACCTTATGACCATGTGGTACCAAGCTTTATGGAGGAAGATAATCGACCATCATTTTTATGAGGTGTATTCAAATTTTGTATCTAAATTCAAGAAATTATTATTTTGGGAAGGCATTTCACGATTATCATTGGAAGCAACACCTTTTCTGAAGGGAAGAGGAGTTCTAAAAAAAATGGAAGGTTATAACATCATCATGGTTTTATGTTCTGCTGAAAAACCTATTTTCCTTCCCTATTATATATCTGACAAGCTACTTATCATTGAAATAGCCAGAAAATATAAATTTTCGTTCCATACTCTATTTGAAAAAAGGAAAAAGCAGTTCATATCTCTCCCGTGGAAAGTTGGTGAAATTCTCCTCCGAGGAATTTCCAAAATAGATGAATATGTTGTTTATTTTGATAATTATGACTTAATATTTGTAGAGGAAATTAAGGGTTTCAACTCGAATCACCTTTTTTATAATATCTTGCTTTCAGTCAGGATCAACTCTGTACTTTTAAATTTAGTCGTCAGTAAAGAAGAAGAAAATGACAGTCACAATTCTAGTAATCAATAAGCTGATACAAATTATGAAAATATAGAAACTGTCATAAGAAGTACAGAACATCATAAAGAAATAGGTAAACCCTTGAATGATAAAAATGTCCAATCACTAGCTGTATCTAGAATAAGTTCCTTGCCAAAGGAAAATCCTCAACTAGGAACATCCCATGTAAGAAAAATGCAGAGCAATAATTCAGCATATGATGAAGAGAGGAACCCTTCTAAAGGGAACCTAGAGAATCCCCATAAACTAAAGGTCAAAAGAAAAAGAACTAATTCACAATAGGAAGGGGATGAGGCACATGCTCAGGAAGATGACTTATTATTAGATAACATGGACCTAGATGTAGATATTGAAAACATTACTTTCCCATATGTAGAAGTATCAACTCGAGAAAATGTACAAACTGTCTCCACACTCATGATCCAAGACGAGACATTTTTTGATGAGGAAACATTTGTTGTACAAAATGCATCTTTTGAGAAGGAATCCAAGAAATTAGTTTTCAAAATAACTACAAAGAGTAATAGTGGGAAGTTGCAGTTTACTATTCATAGTACACGAGATATGTTACCTTCAAAATTAGCATCCATTCATAGAGTTATAGAGGACACACTTGATGTTTCAATTGCACACATGGAACAAGAGAATGCCCAGCTGAAAGAAATAATTAAAGAGTTGGAGGAAACCCTAATGCCTCCACCTATTCTAGCTTCTCCCATTGCCATGATTCATCCTAGAAAGGGTCTTCAAGAAAACCCAAAATCAAGTTCGAGGTTCAAAGGAATTTCCAGTTTAATGATGGCCACCAGACATTTTGTTGAACAAAATATTAAGAAAATAATGTCATTAATTGTAGAATTGTGGGATATGGAAAAGAGTTTTGCTTCTCTTGGTTTAAGAATTAAAAATACCTAGGAATATTTAAACTCAGATTTGAAAAATGATGAAGGGTTCTATATTGATGGAGTTGTGATGTTTACAACAAGAGTTTTGGCAATGATAAAGAAGAGAATAAAGCAAGAAAATATACCTTCTTTGAGTTGCATCAAACAATTTAAATCATGTTGGATGAAGAGAATTAATGTATTAAAAGGTCTAATAACTCAATTGACTGAATTATCAATAAGGAAAACTGAAGCATACTTAAAAGTCCTTGATTTGGATATCGTTGGAACTACCATTGGAGTCCCAGACCCTAAGTATCTTTCAAATTCTAGGCTCATGACTTGAAAACACTTCAAAGATAAAATTAAAGAGTTAAAAAGGATATATGTTGAAAAGTTTGATAACATGATGGAATTTACACATGATGACATTGACAACTGGCTTGTCGAGTACACAAACAAAAATGAAGACATTGAAAATATATTACAAAATTTATCTATTGATCTTAGGGAGATTGAAAAGGAACTATTTAATTTTAAAATAAAACAAGAAGTAACTTTTGCTACATTGAGGGACTTTATTTAAGAATGGTTCAATAAATCAATCGCCAAGATTTTTGAAATGCCAGTGGAGGTAGTTATGACCAGTAATCAAACTGCAACCAACAAGAGTATAAAGGAAGTGACAACAAGAAAATGAAAGAGAGTGATACCATCATAGTAAGTTCATTTTGATCACATGCTTCTTTATTTATCGGTTTTCATCTAGTTAGTCTTCTTCTTTGACTAGGAAGGTATAACCGAATTCTAATAATTTTCTCTCTGTCTTCTTTCTAGATTTTGTTGTTCGACATCCTCCTACTTTATTCCTTCTACATTCTATCTTCTTGTATATTTTTCATTTATGGTCTGTGGGAGCCCCAATCCCATTCCTTTGGATGAATGCCTTTAAATTTCAAAGCATTGTAACCTACTTTGTTATTTTTTATAAATCCCAGAGAACTAATTCAGGATCAGTTTTGAATGCATTTTATAACTCTAAGTTCTGAGTTTAAAGTATTTGAAATCGATCCATCATAATATTCTTTTGAGATATACAAGTATTTACTATATAAAAGTTCTCTTGTGCATCCAGACCATCTTCTTTTATTTTGATGTGATCAGAAATATTTATTTTCACTATGATAAATGCAAGGAAATTTTGTTTATTTTATGCAATATGTGACGTGTCATATTCCTGGTCCTTTCTCAGGAATTCTCTTTTTTATAAATCTTTTATTTTTCATCATTTTAATATTTCTTTAAGAATAAAATATTAGACCATTTTAAGGTCCTATATTATTTCTTGATCTTGAAATAATTAAGAATATCATAAGCCAAAAAGGAGTACCACCTCAAAAAAACACAAGAGGATTCATATCCTCATGAGATTGTCATTTGGATCATGATGGATTCAAGCGTCAACAAAGGGTTAAATTAAAAAAAATTACCAACCATATTCTTAATCATGTAGAAACGTCAGTCGAGAGAGCAACAAGAGAATATGGTTGACATGTACAATGTTGTACAGGTTTGCTAGGCGAGGGAGAGGGAGAGGGATTTGTTTCCTGGGCGTTTCTGTGAATTTTTCTATCTTCATTTCAGCTGTAAAGATTTGAGTCTAAAGTATAGGAATTTTAGATATAAAGACTTGAGTCTAAAGTATAGGCAATTTAGTTGTAAATACTTGAGTCTAAAGTATGGTTAGTCTCTCAAAATTCTAATCTATAATCATTTGAAGCATGTTGTAGACTCAAGTATTTGGTAAAATCCCAACGAATGGGTTGTCTGCCAAATGTTTGAGTTCGGACTGCAACTCAATCTCGACTCTCATCAACCTCTCCAACTTGGATAACAATGATTTTTCACCGAATTCCAACCTCCTCTACCAGGCATATAATACAAAGGTTTATACAAGAGGGGATTGACGAGCTTCCCTCCAAGCTAAACTAGTGGTGTCTAATCACCATTCAAAACGCTTGACTACTGGGGAAGATTACAATCATGGAAATGTGATCTGAATCGGATGCAGATCCCTCCTACCGTCAACCACTTAATGGAAACCTTATCTCTAGATTGTGCGAAGGCACAAGTTGGATCTTCCAACTTGTCATCATTAAATTCCTTGATCATGCTTTATATTCCCAAAGGAAAAATGAGAGGGTGGTGCCTCTCCCTTCATTGAATGTGCACCACTCATGATAATCAGCTGGCATGTGCTGAGGCAGAGCGATGCTCTTGCATCATACTCCACATCTATGAAAATTCATGACCTCCTTCTCATGAGATTTTGGATCCCAAACTTTCTCCTTGAATTGTCTTTCTGCTCCTCTGCTTTGTTGTTGCGGATGCTCCTGCATATTCCCTATTGATCATGCAGGTTCCTCTCTGTCCATCTTCTCCTCACTGACAACTTCTTCTGCTGACCTTAACATCATCTCCCTTATATCCTGTATCACCTCTTCCAGCTACTTCATTGACTAGTTTTCCTTGTGCAGTCTTCTCGGCTAAAACTATTCATGTCGCTTCATGGATATGTCATATTTATCTCCCATGTTGATTTCATATTCTATGACACTAACTGGCCACTTTGTTGCAAACTCCAATTCTACAGTCTCACCAATGAATTGTTGTTCAACTACCCCTTATGATAGACTAACTCATGTCAGTTCTCCTGTTAGTTCTACTCCAACTTCCTCCAGCTACAACTCGTGCTGGTATGTCTCTCCTAGCATGACTATCTTTTGACAGCTACTTTCTAGTTCCAGATTGTCCAACCAATCATCCAGTTCCTTTAACTCCATTTCCCACCAAGTGAGTAACTCAACTGGGCACTCCCTTTCTACCGGGACAGACTTCAATATATGTTCCTCCTCCTCCATGACAGTCTCATCTCGCTATCCTTCTGTTGCACCTGCAACATCTGTGCTAGCCTCTCCTCAGTTGCTTGGCAAGAATATCTCGACTCCTCCAATGACCAGAATGATCCTCTAATCCTTCTCCTCTATGATGAAATTTTCCAACTTGTCATCATCTTCATTCACGTAGCTTGTAGCTCTGCATGAATCTTCATATGGATGAGACCTTTCTTACGCCTCATCTTCATATGTCAACACCTGTTTCTAACATGAAATATCAATTGAGCTCATCTCTTCTCCCTTTACCACTTGACAATTAGGGATGTCTCCTCTACCCTCCTGGTAGTTTACGAGACCAACTGACCCCTTCACTTTGCCTCGCCACTGAGGTTTTCGACATATCTCAACCACCTCTTGAACAACTGTTGTTTCTTTTAGGCCAACAAATTTCGAACATGCCACTTAGTTGTCCTTCTCAAAGGCCCCTCATATCTCTAATGCATCTTTTCTTCCTGCTACATTTTGAATGCTAACCTTTCCACTTCTGCTCGAATTTCACTAATCTCCTTTTCCATATCCGATTTGATTATCTATGGGTATTCTTCCCTTTGACCATGTATAGGACCTCTAGCAGCCATCCTGCTTCACCTACAACTCACCTGGCTGTTTACCATCTACTGCACACTTTGCAACAGTCTCAACAGAGTATCGCACTATGTCTCCCTTGCCTACATAAATAAATTCTATATTATCTCTGATACCACTCTAATGTAGACCCCACCCCCTTCTCCTCTCCTTCGGGGCTACTTTACCTCTGGGTCTAAGATCGTTTAAACACCTGATTCAGATTGAATCTTCAACTCCTTTTTGGAACCCAACAAAATCTATCATAGGCCCTCTTTTCTCATAAGGCATAGGTCATATGGAACCCACAGGCCCTCTCCTTAGCATTGATCAAATCTCAACGTTGCGGGTGCTAGCTTCTCTGGCTAAGCCCCTTTCCTTTTATGTGACCATAGAATATTACTGTGGACCAGCTCCCTTTATGACTTCGCGCTTCAGATATTTTGCGAGCTCTTTTCTCCCTTTTTCCCATTTCCCGAATCGATGAATTCTCTAGGACCAAATCTATGGTCCACGTAATTATCATAGCCAATGACTATGATTTTCTCTGCAACTCCATGCTTCAAGAGTTTTCACTTCTCATATATCTGTCTCTCCCAATTTGTGAACCAACAAAGTTTTGATCCAACTCCATGTGTCATATCCCAATGGATGCCTATGATTGTTGCGGCTCCTGGCTCCTCAGGTATTCTCTCAATGTTCTCCTCTGATATCTCTGGAACACTAATCCTCTATCTCATGTGGATTTCTTCCATGTGTCCCTTCCAGAGCCAACGGTCTAGATTCAAACCGCTCTTCACGATTCCGTGAAGATCTTTGTTTGCTTTTGGCAAACTTTCCAAAGCAGTCACTCCCAGATCTCTCGAGCATCTACCACATGTCTCCTTCAACGATGGAAAAATTCATGGTCTTCAGGATTTTGCAAGTCCTCAACCCCCTTGCTCAATTAGCACAATTTCCTTTTCGAGACTTAGGTAGTTCTTGAACTTCTTCTACACTCCTTGCAGAGTTCTGCGCAAACTCTTCTATGACTTTTCTCAGCTTGAAAACCTTCAAGGTTCCCAATTCCTCTGCGTCCTTCAATAGAATTTATCTTTCCCTCCTCACAACTTAATTCCCTTCTTCCTGAGATTGTAAGATGAACTTACAGTATCCTTGTTTCACTCCTTGCGCTTGTCTTGTCCCTTCGACAACTTTTCCCTTAGCCTAACTGGAAGTCTTAAGGAATCTCCTTTCCTCTGTCGATGCACTCTTGCAAAAAATTCCTTCCTCAGAGTGTTCAGTAACCATCGGGTTCTCTTAAGGATTCCAACACTTCAGGACGTGGTTTTCTTGTATGCTTTCACACTTGCTCAATTCCCTCCTGGCAGAGTGTTTAGTAACTCTTCACTATGTCTCCTCCCACACAGTCTTCCTTTCCAAAGTACCCAACCACCTTGAAATTTCCTCCCGAGACTCTGTGAATTACCCTGGTGTTCCCTCCTGGAAGCTTCTCTTCTGACTCCACTGAGTTCAAACACACACTCCTTGCATCAGCTCACAGAGTTTCCACCCTCTATCATGAACTCCTTGCACTTAACCTAGAGAACCAAACTTAATCCAACACACTCACAAATAGAAAATTGTATTTCTATCCCTACAAATGATTTCTAACATACATATATAGATCAAATGCATATGAATGACACTCACAACAAAAAATTTATACATCCATTATAGAGAAATTGATAAACAAGAAAAAATGTTCCTTTTCTATTAATAACAGAATGTTAAATTACAAATGTTTAAGTCCGGATTGCAACTGAGTCTCGACTCTCATCAACCTCTCCAAATTGGCTTACAATGATTTTTCACCGAATTCCAGCCTCCTCTACCAGGCATACAATACAAAGGTTTATACAAGAGGGGCTCAGCGGGCTTCCCTCCAAGATAAACTAGTGGTGTCTAATCACCAATAAAAACGCCTGACTACTGAGGCATATTACAATGATGGAAATCTGATCTGAATCGGATGCAGATCCCTCCTACCGTCAATCACTTAATGGTGACCTTATCTCCAGCTTGTGTGAAGGCACAACTTGGCTCTTCCAGCCTATCATCATTAAATTCCTTGATCACACTTTAGATTCCCGAAGGAAAAATGAGAGGGCAAAGCCTCTCCCTTCATTGAATGTGCACCACTTTTGCTAATCAATAGGCGCGTGTTGAGGTGGAGTGATGATCCTACATCAATAATCATAAATTGTGTGATCTCGTTGTTAATGATCATAAACAACGTGATCTCACCGTCAATTATCATAACTTGCATGATCTCACCGTCAATGATCATAACCTACGTGATCTCATCATCAATGATGATAACCTTGATCTCATCATCAATTATCATAATTGTCTCTCAAAATCCTAAACCATAATCATTTCCCATTTATAATATAGTTGGGATTTCACCAAATCCTTGAGTCCACATCACGCTCAATCTAGAAAAATTATAATCTATATTATTGGAAAATAAAAATTCCGATAACTTTTAAAGAATAATGGTGTGTATATTTAAAAGACACTGCATTGGTGCGTCTATAACACAACAACGCACTGGGGCATTGCATCAATAACTACACTATGACATGATTAAATAAAACAAATACGCACCATCGTAGGATTATCTTGAAAAATATACTCCGGTGCGCTTGTTAAAACCATACGCACCAATGTCGCTAATAATAGAGTGCACCATGACATGGTTAAATAAAAACATTTACTCACCATTGTAGGATTATTTCAAAAAATATATATCAGTGTGCTCCATAGTATACTAACACATCGGGGGGCACCGTTGCTCCAAAGGGAGCACCGTGTTAGGGTTATTTTTAAAAATAATAATTTGTGCCCTATGTAAAACTGTACTCACCGATGCGTCAGACAATATATACATTGATGTGCTCGATAGTAACCAGACACATGATCCACACCCATGGTCTAAAAGGGTGCACCGTGTTTGAGTTATTTGTAAAAAAATATTATCCGATGTGCTACGTAAATATTGTAGCATCGGTGTGTTCAGTCATCGAGTGTACCAAAACATGATTTAATAAAAAAATAATTATCGGTCGTAAAATTTATTTTTACCATTTTTAGTGTTGTAGAGCTCAAAAGCATTAGCGCCACTTTTACCTCTATGAAGCTCCCTGTTGTTGATGCTTCCCTTGCTTGCCTTCCTTCCATCTGTTGTTGTGAGCGTGGGTTTCAAATTTTTCCAAATGGTGGGAAAATTTGGTTTTTTTGACAATGTGCCAACCATGTCTCCCCGATGAAAAAATGTCCACGTAATATCTTTGTTTCTTTATAACTTAAGTTTTCGGTGGATTAAAATTTAAAATTGAGTTAAGTTTTCACTATTTAAAAAAAACTAAGTTTTCACATATACACATCACCTTAACTAATTTTAAAAAAATTGTTTTATGGTGTGTTAGGATTTTAATTTGTTTTTATTTTAAGCAGCGTGTAGGATAACCATAACACATCGTGGCATGGGTTTACCTAACCACACCAGTGCGGTAGGGTTATACAATGCACAACATAACATAATATAACAAATTTTATACAGTGCACTATTTTTCACTAGCGCACCGTGGGCAGTGCTCACAAGTTATGTACGTACCGTGGGAGGTGCTTGACTATTTTTCAGGTGCATCGTTTATGAAATTTATTTATTTTTTGAAGGAAGTTAATTTTTCCATATTTATAATTAAATTTCTCATTTAGCATATTTTTTTTATGTTTTATGTATGAATGAGACTGATGTATTTCATATGTTCACCATCCAAAGACGTGAGTGGAGAGAGAAACAATAGCAACATGAGGAGAGGGTGAACCTTTACAATGTTGTACGTGAATGGGAGGTGAGGTAGAGGGAGAGCGATTTGTACCCCCACCCTATTAATGCAATGACGCATGTTCTCTTGAGGAATGTAGGCCTCTTTAAATACTATGAGGAGGATACATCCCTAAAGGGGAACTCTGGGTTGTTGGTGCATCTGATTCGTCGATGGGATGTCCATTGAAAGGATTTTCATGTGGGTTCATATCAATGGTACCATCCCACTGAGGAGGATATTTACTTTATCATTGTTATCAAGGAGAGGGGGGGATTTTCCCCAATTCCAAGATGTCCTATACTATGTATTGTAACAGAGAGTCATCTCATGTACTCTCAACGATATATTGGGGTTGATGTACTATCCCCAACTGATTTTCAGGTGTCCGGTAGAAAACTGTGGATTACTTATTTTGGTGCAGAGGATTTTAGGTGCCTCTCATTGTTAGTGGAAACCATAACACACTTTACCAGTGATGGGCAGTGCATTGGTTTCCCTCGTTTGTATTATTTTGATTCGTTGGTAAAGAGGCCACGATGTATCAAATGGTCTATCATTTTTTTGCGGCAATTTTGTATAACACTAGACAAATGTCGTGCTATGATACGTGGGAGGTCGAAATTCCCTTTTGCCTAAGACTTGTTTTTCTTATTTTTTTAGAGGTTTCTAGAGAGTCAAGACAAGACCAATTTTTTTCCGTCAATCGGCTAGGTCGAGGACTCATGTGCATATGCACATGTGGGGGGAGATGATGCCAAAGAGGGGTCAGCCGGATTTTTCGGCTAGGATTTCCCTAGACGCATTGGGGCTAGTAAGCAGTGATGAGGATCACATGTTCATTATGGTGTCATGTCCTTATGCAGGTTTGGATTGGTGAGGATGTACAAACATGCTCTTCACACCAGATGAGCCACCAGATGATAAAGGTAATATTAGTGTTCTGTTTAAATTAATCTAGTTTCATTTTATTGTCTTACTTAATTAGAATAAAATTATTTCTAACACATTCTTTAACTTGTTCTATTAAATTATTTAATGAAACTGTGTAATTATTGTTGTGTATTATATCTTTTGCAGATATTGGCACTTTCATTGGAGACATGCCTCCTCCCCCAATAGATGACAATGAGAAGATGATGCCTGAGGATGCGACGAGTCAGGGTCCTTAGGTGCATATACCCGGTGGAATGTGTTGTAGGCCATATACACAATTCATGTTGGATTTGGGAAACTGACTCTTTTCACTTTTGACTAAGGCGGGAGTATGCACTGTGTTATGAGACATCAGGGCAGATTGTATGCTCTTGGATATTTGGAGGGATATGTCATGTGATTTGATGCCTCTTATGTATCATATCGTCAAAGCTACCCAACTACTAGCAATGAGTAGGGCTCTCGATGATAGGCACATCTCACCTTTCAGTATGACTCGTTCATCCAGTACCCCATCAATTGACGAGGGTGGTCGGGATCCCTCTCCACATCCTCCTCTTCCTCCTCGTTCACCTCACCCAGATCATGAGCATGCATCACATATTCATCCTCCTCCTCTTTCACCTCACCTAGATGAGTAGGAAGGACCTATTCCTCATCCTCCTCTTTCACCTCACCTAGATGAGCGGGCATGACCTATTCCTCCACCGCTTATTTTTTATGAGAGAGTCAACCAATCACCTCCTCCTGACCATCCATCATCTTCTACTATATACCAAACCTCCACTACTTTTGTAGATATGCAGATTATCCCATCGACTGGACCAGATATGTTATAGTATTTATTTGACTTGTTCATGATATATATATATATATATATATATATATATATATATAGAGAGAGAGAGAGAGAGAGAGAGAGAGATAGATAGATGATGCATTTTTTTGGTTCATGTTGATTTACTTAATTTATATGTTGATGTTGATGTGTATATTGTTAGGTCATGTTATATATGTTTTTTAAATGTGCTTGATAGATGTGTATGTTTTAAAAATGTTCATTAGATGTGCATTTTTCATGTTTTTTTTTGTAAGTTAGAGAAATATATTAAAGCGACCTTTCATAGTAAAAACAATACAGTTTTCATCTTAAACAGGTAGTGAGGTGGTTTCATCACCCATGTGGGAAACCAATGCAACCATTTGACAATCAGAAAACAGTTTAAAAAACTAAGTGGTTTTATGTCAAACCATGACACAGTTCAAAAGATAAGGCCTATCATAGCTTAATAACCTAGAAACTATTAGGCCACACATGGTTGTAACAAGAGAGGAAAAACCAGAGCATAAAGATAAAAACTAGATTATGAACCTGAGACTTCAGGCATCAGATTAAACCCAGATCCAATTGAGTTGGCTTCTATCCTACATTTGTTGATGGCACCATTGCCAAAGCTATTATCCCTGGATCTAGAGTCATGTGAAGAAGAGCATAAATCAATCTCCAAACACTCCTCTCATCGTTCACGCATTTGAACAACAAGTCCGCCAAATCGTGTTGAACTTCAAAGATGAGGTCCTGGGTGATTTCCATTGCATTCTACAGCTCCAAATGTTTAACACATCGTTCACAGGGAGGTTGAGGCAAAGGAGAAAGTGAATGTGGAGGCGGAGGTGAGGGTGGAGGCAGAGAGGCAGTGGAAGCATGAGGACAGGCAAAATGATTGGGAGGAGCAGTCAGAGTGGTCGGGTGGGAAGGTGGTTGTTGGGTCGAAGGTGCTTCCTCATTGAGTTTAGGTGTGTAGCCAAGAAAATTTCCCAAGTTGTAGAACCATTCGACTCTGTACGCCCAGGGGGAGGACAGAGGAGGAAGTTCCAAAGTGAACGAGTGAGTAGAGGGAGACTGCATGTCTATTTTATGGCGATTACCCTGCCCCTGCGAATTATACCAATCAGACCCTCTCTTCAAATTCCCTCTTTTCCTCGACATTAGGGGGATGTAGACAAGAGTAAGGGAGAGAAAAATCAATGAGACCAGAGGGATAAAAAGTTGAGGGGTCTGTGTGCCTAGACAAAATCTTGTAAGTGTAGGAGCCGAGAGGTAAGAATATAACAGATATTCCACCATCGAGGGAAAAATCTGAGGAAGCTGGTGCACATGAAAAGACCAGTTATAATGTCATCCCATCATCATAACGTCACATGTGTGGAGGAGTTGCATCGTCATTGCGTCGCCTGTGTGAAGGAGTGGGTGTTGGTACTCTTCCCAGAGAAATTACTACTTTGAATTAACTCTTTGTTGATTAAGATTCCGGTAGCACAAAGGTTTGGGTAATGGACCCAAGTTTGTTTGATGTAAATATGACTCATTATTGTCTTGTCATGGTTGATAAGAAGTACAAATGGATGAACTCCAAAGTGGTCCCTTTATGGTGAAATCCCTCACGGGAACATGCTTTGCAGATTGAGTTATCCTAGAAGTATGGTTAGAGAACCCATGCTTAATTCTAGAATAATGAGATGAAGGTCAATGAATTTGTTAGTGAAACTATCCTAGATGGATAGCTTTTCATGCCATTTCTGGTGGTATGTGGAATGTCACATAACTCCTCACGGTTATAGATTTATGGCCATGTGAAGTTGGAGGACCCTCATGAGTCATATAGAAGCCCCAAAAAGTCAAAGTGTTTGCAAAAGAAATTGTTTAAATAATAAAGTTAATGGAGAACTCCCTAAAATAAGGAAAGTGGGATGCTACATTAAAGTATAAATAAGAGGCAAGGCTCTCTCATTTTAATCACACTTGAATATCATTGAATATCTAATTTTGTGAAAGGTTATTTAGGCAAGTATTATTGATAGAGAAAAATTGCAGCAGGAAAAGTGTAGAAGAAAAAGTGCGGCAGAAAAAATGCTACAGGAAAAATGTGGCAGAAAAAGTGCAACAAAAAAATTCACAAAAAAAAAGTGCAGCAGAAAAATCGCGGCAGAAAAAGTGCAAAAGAAAAATCGCGGTAGAAAAATCGTAGCAGAAAAAGTGCGGTAGAAAAATCGCGACAGAAAAAAGTGTGGCAGAAAAATCACGACAACAAAATGGTTGAGGTCTATTTATGAGAGACATGGTACATCTTGTTTGAGGTATGTTTTGTGAGCTAGGGTTTATCTCTTGAGATGGTATTGGATGTTCATTATTGCTACATATATCAGATTTGTTGAGGGATAGAGTTGGTATTTTGTTATTGGTAGTTGGCATATGGGTATTGGTCTTTCAGTTGTGATGTGTTGTTGAAGTTGTTGGTTTAGCTTGATGCTACATAATAGTGAGGTTGTGGCACATGGTTGAGACAAGTAGTTGATGAGTTAGCATATACATGAGGTGTATAGTTGATGATGTTGGTACATCTTGATGAGTCATAGTTGATGCATGTTTGATGCATGGTACATGTTGGTTCAAGTTATTGGTACAAGTTGTTTGGTTCAGGTTGATTGGTACAGGTTGTTACAAGTTATTGGTATAGGTTGATAATGACAGGTTGACAGTGGTAGTGGTTGATTCAGTGACAGTGAAAGGTTGTCTACATTTGAAATTTATATTTCAAGGCAGTTGGACAGAGCAAGGACAAGTGGTTGTAGCAGGAGAACATAGGCGGTTGTAGCCTCCTTCTGGTTGTAGCCAAATAATTGGGGAGATGGAGCTTCCCTAAAGTAGTAGCCTGAAAATCTAGGGGGTTGGAGCCTCCTTCCAGTTTCAACTGGAAAACAAAGGAAGTTGGTGCTTCCAATGAATGTAATTATTCAAGACATATAAGAAAAAAAATTGTGTGGTTTTCTCCCGCTTTGGGTTTCCACGTAAAAACACTGGTGTACTGTGTATGTGTGTGTTTGCTCATTTTTTCATTGTTTATTTACTCTGTAACTATTGGATGATAATGCTACATTGATATAACACTTGCATTTTTGGTGAAAAATGATTAAATTTCTCTATCATTGATTCAGGCCCCCCTCAGTAATCCAACAATTGGTATCAGAGAGAGGTTCCTTCAGAAATTAGTTTAACATGCACATATATACATGAAAACATAAGGATGAAAACAAATATACATGCACATGGATTTGAAATTTGGCAATCAATTGTAGATGGATACACAGCACCAGCGGTTTCACTGACAAATGAAAAAACAATAAAAATCGGTCAGAATAACTCCAAAGCCACTAATACACTTTTGAATGGTCTTGGAGAATCAGTATTCACCAAAGTTGCACATTATAAATCCGCTAAATAGATTTGGGACAAACTTCAAAATATTTATGAAGGAGATTCAAAAGTAAAAGCAACAAAGCTTCAAACTTATAGAGGTCAATTTGAACAACTAAAGATGAAGGAAGATGAGAATATTACAGCTTACTTTTTACGATTCGATGAAACAGTAAATGTAATCATGGGATTGGGAGAAGAAATCAAAGAATCTGTAATTGTTCAAAAGGTACTAAGATCTCTTCCTATGAGATTTGACTCTAAGATATCAGCACTAGAAGAAAGAGAAGATCTAAACTCAATAAGCATGGATGAATTACATGGAATCTTCACAACATACAAAATGAGAACCGAAGAGGAAAATCCGGATATAAAAGAAGCATCCACAAAGCATCCAAAAATTCAAAGCAAAAGGTAAAGAAAAAATAAAAAGAACAAATAAACAATAGTGACGTCTCAGAAGATGATGAAGAAGTGGCCAACTTTGTCAAAAGATTGAACAAGGGAACCAACAACAGGTATAGAGGTAAGCTTCCTTTGATTTTTTTTAATTGCAATGGAATTGGTCATTTTGATAACAAATTTCCTCATAAGAAAAAGAGAAATGATGAGGGTTACTCAAATAGCAAACAAACATATAAAGACAAAAGAACCATAAAGAAAGATTTCAAGAAAATCTTATGCACCTAACAAGACATCTCATCATCAAATGAAGATGAAGCCAGTGACAGTGAGACAAAAAGAGTTATATTCATGGTAGTAGATGACTCTGATAAACAAGACTCTGAAGAAGAATATGAAGAGGCCAAAGAAGAATATGAAGACACCGAAGAAGAATATGAAGAGGTAGAAGTTGATTGTCAAGAAGAATTGATGTGTGTCATAGAAGTTATCATAAGAGAAAAGAAGAAAAACAAGAAACTACAAGTGGAACTAAACAAGATAGAAGACACTCAGGAACTAGAACAAATGATCACAAATTTGAAGGTTCAAATAGAAGAAGATAAGAGAATTGAAGAAGCACTCAAAGAACAGCTAGAAGAAAAAGACAGGATCATTGGAAATTTGGAAGCAGATATTGTCACATTAAGAAAGGATCTTCAAAAGAAAAATATACAGAACAACTCAAAAGTTTTGGATGACATTATCAGCATTCAAAAACCTCATCATGACAAGTCCAGACTTGGATACAATCAGACAGAAAAGGAATCAACATCCAAAACAACAAAGCAAGAAACATATCCAAAAAGCTATGCATAAACAACCAAAGGGGATAGGAAGATTACAGGGGCACTTCTCCACCAAGAAGATTCAGATTTCAGAATCAACAAACGACAGATAGGCCTTAGGAAGAAAAAGAATTCATAAGGGTACCTCCTTTCAGAAGATCTTCAACTCCCAGGTATCAAACTATCTTTTTTGGTTTATGTTATGCATGTAATAGTTTTGGACATAAAGTTGTGAATTACAGAGCTAACAATAGGAACATAAACAACTTTGAAAGTCATGCACAAAAGGGTTATCCAAGAAGGCCTAGTGAACCACAAAGAAGAAGTTACAATAGGTTTGAATATTTGAGCACTGAAGTGGAATGTTACAAATGTAACAACTTTGGACACATGGCCAAATATTGCAAAATGACAGTCTCTCCTAGAGAACTGCAACATAATATCAACAGTCACAGACAGGAACCTCAGAAAAGGACATGGATAAGAAATCAGAATCAGTATAGCAATGAAGAATGCACACTCGCTCTACAAGCTAAGCAGAATAAATGTGGTTGGTATGTTGACAGTGTTGTTCAAAACAGATGACAGGTGATAGAGACATGTTTCTTACATTAAGACAGGAAAGAGATGGATCAGTCTCCTTCGGAAATTATGATTGAACTAAAATCATTGGAAAATGCATAGTCAGAATTGGGAAGAAGAATACCAAGGAAGAAAATGTTCTACTAGTAGAAGATGTTAAACATAATCTTCTAAGTGTGATTCAAATGTTTGACCAAGCTCAGAAAGTTACTTTTAACTCACAAAAGTGTGAGATAAGAAAAGAAGGTTCAGGAAAATTGATTGCTATTGTTGCGAGAACTTCAATCAACATATATGTGTTAAGTGAAATTGGAAATGAAAAGTGTTGTCTAGGAAAGGAAAATGAAAGTTGGCTATGGCACAGAAGAATGGGTCACATACATTTTGATAACCTTGTCAAAGTCAACAAAAGAGAAGCAGTCAAATAAATGTCCCAGATCACGAAACCAACCAACACTTTATGCAAGCATTTTCAACAAGGAAAGAAAACAAAGACCAAGTTCAAATCAAAGGAATATTCAATGACAAGAACACTGTAAATTGTGCATACTGATCTAGTTGGACCAACTACAAAAAAGGTTTTAAAAGGTGATAAATACTTTAAGTTATTAGTTGATGATTATACAAAAATGATTATAGTTTGTTTTCTCAAGAATAAGTAAGAAGCTTTTGAAAACTTCAAGATCTACAAGGAAATGGTTGAAAATGAAATGGATTCAAATCAAATGCTTGAGATCTGATAATGGAGGAGAGTTAACTTCAAAGGCATTTATGAACTACTACAACAGTCATGGAATAAAAAGACAATTCTTTTTTGCTAGGACACCGCAACAGAATGGAGTTGTTGAAAGAAAGAATAGGATAGTACAAAAAATGGCTCGAACAATGCTAATGGATTCCAAATTGACAGATAGTTTTTGGACATAGGCAGTGCATACAACAGTTCACATTCAAAACAAAGTAATGCTAAAAAACAACACTTACAAAACTCCCTACGATCTATGGAAAGGAAGACCAACAAATGTGAAGCACTTCATAGTTTTTGGAAGCAAATGCTACATCAAAAGAGAATATGGTGGAATGAGAAAGTTCTACTCTCGTGTGGACAAAGGAGTACTTGTTGGTTTCTCAAGTACAAGGAAATCATACAAGTGTTACAACCTGAGATTCAACAAAGTTGTGTAAAGCATCAACGTAACAATTGATGAAACATGTAGACAAGAATTAAAGGAAGAAGAAAATGAATCAATAGAACAACTTTATGAAGAAGAAACAGAAGATGAAAAAAAATGGGAAGATGAAGAGGATCCGACAAAAGAAGAAGATCAAGTTCAGAAAGTGCCTCCAAAGAAACCTAGTAGACGAGTACAGAAGAATCATCCTTCAGATTAGATTATCGGAAATAAAGATGCAGGAGTTGAGACTAGAAGAAGAATGTGTTCACCAGAAAAAACGCACCTAGCACTCTCATCTACAATTGAACCAACCTATTTTGAAGAGGCCAGCAAGGATGAATTTTGGAATAAGGTCATGGATGAAGAATTGGATCAAATAGAGAAGAATGACACTTGGGAATTGGTTCCAAGACAAAAGGATAAGAATGTGATCGACACAAAGTAGGTATACAAGAAAAAATTGAATGAAGATGGACAGGTTACAAGGAACAAAGTTAGATTAGTATGTAAAGAATAGGCACAGGTTGAAGGAATCAACGTTGAAGAGACATTTTCCCCAGATGCCAGAATGGAAGAAATCTTATTTATTTTATCTTATACATGCTCCAAAAATATTAAAGTGTATCAGATGGACATAAAATCATCTTTTCTGAATGGGGAACTTGAAGAAGAAGTCTACATTGAACAACCAGAAGGATTTCAGTTGTCAGAGAACACAAATTATGTGTGTAAATTAAATAAGGCCTTGTATGGTCTAAAACAGGCTCCTAGAGCATAGTACTCTAGTATGGCTAAATATCTACAACAGACAAGGTTTAGAAAAGGAAGTGCAGACAAAAACATCTACATCAAGGTAAGCCAAAATAGTATTTTATTAATTGAAGTTTATGTTGATGATATTATTTTTGGTAGTGATGATGACAGGTTAAGCCAAAAATTTCCAAAGGATATGCAGAATGAATTTGAAATTCCATTACTTGGAGAACTATCCATCTTTTTGGGACTTCATATAAGTCAAAGCAACCAAGGAATTTTTATTTCTCAAACCAAGTATATCAAAGAAATGCTAAAGAGGTTTGGAATAGAATATTGCAAACTAGTTATCACTCCTATGCAAACCAGTTGTAAGTTGAGAAAAGATGATGATTTAAAGTCTAAAAATTAGAGGCAATACAAGTCAATGATTGGTAGCCTACTATATGTGCCAACATCCAGACCAGATGTAAGACAGGGAGTTGGACAAGTGGCGCAATTTCAAGAAGCACCAAAGGAATCACATGTATTAGCAGTGAAGATGATTTTCAAATATATAAGAGGAACATAAGAGTTTGGATTATGGTATCCAAAAGGAAAGGATCTATCACTTATTGCCTACACAGATGCAGATTGGGCAGTTTGTATTGATGACCGACGAAGCACCAGTGGAGAAACATTCTACTTGGGTGGGTATTTAGTATTATTGCTAAGCAAGAAACAATCATCAATATCTTTATCTGCAGTCGAGGCAAAGTATATTGCAGCAACAACATGTTGTACATAGGTTCTTTGGATGAAACAAACTCTGACAGATATACAGGTTGAGTATGATAAGACCATTCCAATCTATTGTGATAATACAAGTGCCATCAGTATCTCAAAGAACCCGGTGATGCACTCCAAGACGAAGCACATTCCAATCAATTATCACTTTCTACGGAAACAAGTTGCAGAAAAGAACATCAGAGTTGAGTATGTGGGCACAAAATAACAAGTGGCAGACATCTTTACAAAACCACTTCCACAGAAATCCGTTGACTATCTTCGTCAGAGACTTGAAGTTATTTCTACTCCAAAATGAATTATTGTGAATGCTTATCTTATATGTCTTAGATGTACACAAGGAAACACCATAAAGAGGACAATTCAGTTAGGGGGAGCAACCCTGGTTGGAAAGATACATTTTCCATTGATGACAAAGGGGGAGAGATTTATCATATGCAGAGGACAGAGGCATGATTCCAGGGGGAGAAAAGGTCATAGATATGCAGAGGACAGAGGCATGGTTCCAGGGAGAGCATGAGTGATCTGACTTCAATATTGCATGACATGATTTCAGTATTACATCAGAGTGTTTCCATCAATTCCAAAGGGGGATATTGTTGATTAAGATTGGTTGTCATTGATGTCAACTCTTGAAGAAAGTCCCATAGAAAATTTCGATAGCACAAAGGTTTGGGTAATGGACACAATTTTGTTTGATGTAAAGATGACTCATTATTGTCTTATCATGGTTGATAAAAAGTACAAATGGATTAACTTCAAAGTGGTCCCCTTATTGTGAAATCCCTCATGGGAAGATGCTTTGCAGATTGAGTTATCTTAGAAGTATGGTTAGAGAACCCATGCTTAATTGTGGAATAATGAGATGAAGGCCAGCGAATTTGTTAGTGAAACTATCCTAGATGGATAGCTTGTCATGCCATTTCTGGTGGTATGTGGAACGTCACATAACTCCTCACAGTTAAAGAGTTATGACCATGTGAAGTTGGAGGACCCTCATGAGTCATCTAGAAGCACCAAAAAGTCAAAGTGTTTACAAAATAAATTGTTTAAATAATAAAGTTAATGGAGAACTCCCTAAAATAAGGAAAGTGAGATGCTACATGAAAGTATAAATAAGAGGAAAATCTCTCTCATTTTAATCACACTTGAATATCATTGAATATCTTTTTTTGTGAAAGGTTATTTGGGCAGGCATTATTGATAGAGAAAAATTGCAGCAGGAAAAGTGTTGTAGAAAAAGTGCGGCAGGAAAAGTGCGACAGAAAAAGTGCGGCAGGAAAACTGCAGCAGAAAAAGTGCGACAAAAAAATCGCAGCAAAAAAAGTACAGCAGAAAAATCGTGGTAGAAAAATCGCGACAGAAAAATCGCAACAGAAAAAGTGCAGTAGAAAAATCGCGACAACAACATGGTTGGGGTCTATTTATGAGAGATATGGAAAATCTTGTTTGAGGTATGTTTTGTGAGCTAGAGTTTATCTCTTGAGATGGTATTGGATGTTCAATATTGCTGCATATATCATATTTGTGGAGGGTGTTAGCAACAATTTTGGTCTTGGGCACAAAAGTACCCAAGTCTGCAAGTTGCACGAGAAGCGCCCAAGCGTAGCACAGAAAAATCTCATTTCAGGTTACAAGTCAAGCGAGCGAGCGAAGTTTTGCTGTCAATGGCTGAGATCCATCTATAGAGTTGATCGATGGTCATCAAGATTTCGAGGCTACCAAGTTACCCAAGATATAGCGCCAGAGATAGCACCTATATTTCAAGATAAAATCTGGGTCGTCCGATCCAGTGACGACTGGCACAAGATCTAGTCACGTCGGCATATCGACATTCGAGAGTTCCAAGGGTAAAGGTTCCTCGTCATCTCACATCTCGAAACCCCAAACCTAGAAGCGTCGAAAGCTCCCAGAGTCGGGCCCACATTATCACGGAGTAGTCTCAGCCATCCATCCAAAAGGGACACGTGGTGCGTGATTAGGCTCCTCGCCTTTTCACCCATCATGACTTTGAAGCTCAAGGAGCAGCCTCTTCCTATCCCCGAGACATGAAGTGCCGAAGGCGTACAGGACTCGGGCCCATAGTATTATCGAAGAGGATCGGGACCATTCATTAGAAGGACACGCGGCGCAAGATCTAAGCCACAGGTGGGGCCTTCCGGGATGTTCATAGTGGAAGTGTCGAATATGTAATCTCAGTCGTCCATCCCGCAGGGACACGTGGTGTGTGATTAGGTTCTTCGCTATTTGTCCATCGCGACTTTGAAGAGAAAGGATCAGCTCCTTCCTATCCATGAACCCCAAAACGCTGAAAGTGCCTTTGAGGATAAGCGCAGGGTCACGGCCCGTGATCACTTGGGAAATAGAAAGAGTTGTGCAAGAGGGGCCAAAAGTGTCGAGTTTAGTCACAGAAGGGATCGTCGCGATCTCCAGGTGCCAATCCAATTTGGTCTCAATCCTAGTTCTTGTTGGGAGTAAATGAAGGTGGGAGGAGGTGGTTGAAACCTCTCCTCACTCATTAAGTGTAAGGTATGGAGGATCTGGCAAGCGGTCTGCCCAAGACAGTCTTGTGTGCCGATTTTTTCCAAAGAAGCCATGCCGAGTCCTCGACTAGACAGAGAGGTCTGCACACGCTAACTTGACACTTAATGGCTTAGCTACCCCCCTTGCAGGAGCCATGTGTAGTTAAGGTGGCATATGACAAAGAATATCCATCCGAGTTTGACTGAAGGGATGCCACGCCTTGGAGATCCGAGCACGCCTCTGTTAGATGAATTTTTCTGAGTATATAGACTCAATTTTTGTATTTTGTTAAGGATCGATGGTTGAGCAAGGCTCTCGATTGTAAAAGATTTAACGAAGCATTTGTTATTCTAGTTATGTATTGGCATTTGAGACTTCTTGCCTTATGAATGTCAGTTTCTTTCATATCTTTTTTTGCACTGTGTTAGAACAACTCGGAATTGGAGGATCCAGTCAAGTTGTAGTTGTTATAGGATGATCTAGATTGGATCACTGTAACAGTTGCGTTGTCTCTAATCGGTCTTGTGATTTTCTCAATGCTGAATGATTTGGAATTGGAGGATCCAGTCAAGTCACCCCTTCAGTTCCTCGAAACTCTGAACCAAGAGGATCTTGCATTTAGAGTTTTTCTTCTACAAACTGCTGAAAGGCCTGTTTCCTGAGGTAGTTTTGCTCACTTCTCTCACCAAGTCTTCCACCTACTCATTTTACAATCAACCCGCTGAATGAAGTTAGATCAAGACCTCCTTTGTTATTTACATACCAGACCTAGTCCCTAAGCTAGAGTGATTCTGCCCTAGGTCTCTAACCATTTGATTATTCATTAAACTTATCGTGACATAAAACTGATGGGTGTTGGGCTCTGCTCCTGTTGCAATCCAGGAGTGACTTCTGACACTAACATTTATGGCATCGTTGCAAGGGATGAAGTTGAAAATTTTCCCCAGGATTGAACGACATTGAGCCTCTGATTCCGAACGTGCATCAGGTGTCAAAGCCTTTGAAGATTTCTACTGTGCACCTGGCGAATCCATTGTGACGACTCCACTATGGTGAAGATGTCGTGTTAATTGTGTCTTTCAGAGGCAGACACACGCGGTTCCATCCACAGCTGCCTCTAGCTACACCTGAAACTGATCCGGAGGTGGTTCTCAAAAAAGGAAAGGCCTCTGAAGGAGAATCTTCCACCGTCGAACCAGGTAATCCACCATATCCTTTTGTAGGAACTCCATTTTCTCCTCCTCAGTTTCTTAACAAACCTTTTTCTGAAGTTTCCCGTTTCTTGAATTTCGGGAGTGTTCCTACTGAGTTTTTCCCTCCTGGTCTGGGATTGGAGGGAGAAATCCTTGTCACTCCCCTCTCCCCTGAAGTTGTACCTTGGCGTAGACCCAGGACCACAGAATATTTCCCCACTCCTAGCTTTACCACTCCTCCTCTTGTTACTGTTGCCACTTCTACACAAAAAGAAGCATCTGCTAACTTAAGCCCGTTAGCCTTCTCCCTAAATCCCCTATTGTTTCCCATTCCACTTAGAGACTCATTCCCAGTATCCCCTTCGTGAACTCCTTCTCCTCCAATTTCTCCTCCACCTAATATTCCTATGGCTGGTGCTAATCCCCCTCTAAATAGAATGGACGCCATAGTAGCTGCCAGATATGCTCCCTTAGTCCTACCTCAACCTGCAAATCCTCTCCCTGCTGGAGATTACCTGAAATATATGCCCAAGTTCACTGGGGAAGAGGACATAACTGCGGAAGAGCACCTGGCTACTTTCTACAGTTATTCAGACAAACTGAACATTGTAAATGAAGATGTCTGGATGAGAGTCTTCGTCCAGATCCTGGATGGTGAGGTGAGGAAATGGTTTAGGGGATTGGCCCCTGGATCTATTATTGGAATTGAAGCTCTAAATGGCGCTTTCCTGAGGCAGTGGGGAGATAAGAAGGATTTCATGTATTACATGACAGAGTTTGGGTCTTTGAAGAAGACAAAAGGTGAGTCTGTCTTTGACTTCTCCAAAAGATTCATTAAGATGTATAATAAGATTCCTACTAAGATAAAGCCCACAGAAGCCTCTGCCAAAATTTCTTATGCTAGTGAATTCGACCCTGACTTCTGTCTTCTATTGAGAGAAAGAAGAGCTACCTCCCTAGCTCTGATGCAAGATGCGGACATAGAGGTGGAATCTAACGTATTAGCAGTTGATAGGTTGAGAAACAATACTGATGCAAATAGGAGAAAGGGAAGATCTGAAGCCTCAACTTATGGCCCCTCGGTGCCTCACCCTCAAGTGGATGAACTGACCAAGATGGTGAAGTCTTTGTCTGCAGAGATGGAGAGAATGAAGATGGAGGGGAGGCAAGCATACAAAGGTCCTCAAAATGCTGAAAACAAAGGAAGTTTCAGGAGGCCAAACAATATTGCTCCCCCAATTATGCAAAGAGACCAGAGGGGAAGAGATAGAGAAGACCAGAAAATTCAGCCCCCTTTTCAAAATAATTTTGTGGCCGATGAGGAAGAAGGGGAAATAGATGGGCTTGGTCCCAAAATTGACTACTTTGGAGAAATTCCTCCTTTTTCTCATCTCATTCAATCAGTGTATGAAGAATCTCTCATGGACAGTCAGCTAAATGAACTTAGCAAGGGAGACAAGGCTAGCAGCAGCCAAAGCAGGTATAACCTGAGGTCCAAGAAAAAGATAGGAGCACCTGATGTTCCTGAATAGCTCGCTAGAGAAGAGAAGCCTACTAAGGAAGTAGCATACAATAATGAAGGTAAGAAGGCCCAACCCCCCTCTCCAATGGTCCAGAGTCATGTTCCTGAAGTGAGGGAAATCCCAAAGCTTACTTCTTCTTTCAACTTTGAGCATGAAATTGAAAAAATTATAATCCCTGTGCCCTTCACCAAATTGATTAAACAGGAAGAATTCAAGAAATGATTCTCTAAGCTGCTACAATATGAGCCCTCCCAACCTTCCACGAACTCAATAAATCTCCAAGATGAAAAGTCAACAGTCATCCTAGGTCCCATGGTGGAAGACAGAGATGATTCATCCCCTCCCTTCTACACCTCCCTGGACATACATGATAAAGTCTTGCATAATTGCCTCATGGATTCAGGAGCTTCCCACAACCTTATGCCAAAAATAGTCATGGACGAGTTGGGACTAGAGGTGACAAAGGCTTATCATTATTTGTACTCTTTTGATTGAAGGAGGGTGCAATGTCTTGGAGTCATCAAAGATTTGGTGGTCTCTTTATTTCAGCTGCTAATGAAGAGTGTGGTCATGGATGTTGTAGTGGTTGATGTCCCCCCCAAGTTCGGTATGTTGTTATCAAGATCTTGTATAAAAAGACTGGGGGAAACTCTGCATATGGACCTAACCTATGCCACTATTCTATTATTTGGAGGAGAACATAGGAGACTATATAGAAAAGCCCAGCTGGCCTATATAATCAGTGACGAATCCAATCCTACCAACCATCCCATTTTTGCCCTGGACATTGATTTAGGTTCCAGTTTACTACAACTCACTAATGCCCCCGAGCCTCCCCTAAAACTTAGAAATCATCCCACCACTTCTCATGGATTTCCTCCCTCCATCATAGGAGCTCATGAAAGGACAATTACCCCTTACCAAAAATGGAACATATATTGTAGAGGGTAACATGAGCATCCAGGATTTCCATGATCGATGGCTTCTCTGGCTACAATCAAATCTCTGTTCTTCCTGAGGACAGGGAAAATACGACATTTACCACTCCATGGGGCACATTCATGTATGCCAAAATGCCTTTTGGATTGATGAATGCAGGGGCAACGTTTCAATGTGACATGGACATAGCTTTCGTTGGGGAAAGGGATAAGTTTGTGATCATCTACCTGGATGACATAACAGTCTTTTCCCAAACTGATAAAGAACATTGTTGTCATCTCAAGGAGGTTTTTCTGAAATGCAGGAGTTTTGGCATTTCATTGAATCCCAAGAAATCTTTGTTTGCCATGAAGGAGGGAAAGTTACTGGGTCACATAGTATTAGTCGAAGGAGTCAAGATCGATCCCAGTAGAGTTGAGGCAATACAGGCCTTATCAATACCAAGATCCAGGAAGGAGGTCCAGTCTTTCCTTGGTAAGATAAATTTTCTAAGGAGGTTTATTTCTAACTTTCCTGAGGTGGTAAAACTTATAACGATCATGTTGAGAAAGGGGAATGAAGTAAGGTGGATCGTTGAATCTTGAAATTCCTTTGAGAAGATAAAGAAGGCCTTGACTGAAGCTCCTGTGCTTATCAGTCCTGATTACTCAAAGGATTTCCTTATTTTCTCCTTTGCCTCACCTGACATGGTGGCTTTTGTTTTATTATAGACAAATGAGGTCGGGCTAGAGCAGCCTATTGCCTATTTTAGCAGAGCTTTGAGGGACGTCGAAGTCAGGTATGACATTATGGAGAAGCAAGCCTATGCCCTGGTAAAGGCTCTCAGAGCCTTTAGAACTTATGTCCTGCAGTCAAAAATCATTTCCTATGTGCCCTCGGCTGTTGTTAAAGACATTCTTATTCATCCTGACATAGACGGGAGGAGGATTAAGTGGATAGACAAGATCCTTGAGTTTGACTTAGAAATAAGGCCTACCAAATTAATCAAAGGTCAAGGTTTAGCTAAGATGTTGGTTGAAGCAAATTGCAAAGCTTTGGGGGTAGGCTTCATCAATGAGTTCTCAGGAAATCTACAGGATCAGTTGTCTGATATAGACCCTCAAGTAGAACCCCCGTTGACTCGATGTCCCTGGTATAAGGATGTCGTATATTTTCTACAGGAGTTGCGGCCCCCAAATGGCCTGCAAAGAAACAAGGAAAGAGCTCTAAAGCTCAAAGCAGTCGGATACTTCCTTGTCGATCAAGTTTTATATAGGAAAGATCCCATGGGGGTGCTTATGAAATGTATGAATCCCCAAAAGGTTGATAGGATCATGGTTGAATTTCACGATAGACAATGTGGAGGGCATCATTTCTGGAAGGCTACAGCCTACAAAATCCTCAGGGTTGGATACTACTGGCCCACCGTATTCACCGACATCTGCAGAAAGGTCAGAGCCTGTATCAAATGTCAAATATTTGCAGGAAAACAACAGCTCAAGTCTTTGACTTTAAAGCATGTGGTTGTTTCAGGACCTTTCGAGCAATGGGGCCTAGATTTTATTGGAGAAATCCACCTTGCTTCTAGTGGACAACACAAATGGATCCTAACTGCCACAGATTTCTTTACTAAATGGATAGAATCTATTCCCACCAGGAGTGCCTCCCACAAGGTAATCATTGGATTCCTGGAAGACCTCATCACAAGATTCGGCTGCCCAAGTAAGATTGTCACTGATAACACAGCCTCTTTCAAGGTTGAGTCGTTAGCCAAGTTCTGTGAGCAATTCGGGATCAAATTGATTCACTCCACCCCATACTATCCCTAAGGAAATGGTTTATCATATTCCTCCAACAAAAGTCTGATAAGGATCATCAAAAGACTATTGGAGGACAACAAAAAGGCCTGGGATTCAAAGTTGAAATTCACTCTATGGGCCGATCGAGTGACCATAAAAGGATCTATAGGCATCTCCCCTTTCCAATTAGTTTATGGAGTAGAAGTTGTTTTCCCTTCTCAACTAGCCATTCCTGTAGCAAAGTTCTTCCAAGATTATCAAGAAGAGCCCAATGACATGATCAGAAGAGTTCATCAAATGGTGGAAGTCCAGCAAGCCAGAGAGCAGGTAATGGATAGAATTCAGGACCATCAGTAGAAGGTCAAACTGGCTTTTGACAGGAAGGTCATGAAGAAAGAGTTTGAGATCGGGGATTTGGTGCTTAAGTGGGATGCACCCATACAGGATAAGGGAAAACATAGCAAGTTTGATGCCCTATGGATCGGGCCCTTCAAAATCTCCGAGGTTTTCTCAAACAACACATACAGGTTGTAGCATTTGGAGGGTGAAGAGGTTTTCGGCAGCCCAGCAAATGGACATTTTCTGAAGAAGTGTTTTGTTTGAGCCTTAGACGACTCCTTTGTTTGTAAATATTGTCCTTTTGGTTCTTTGTTTATTTTCATTTTTATTTTTCGGCTTAGTAAATGACTCCATAGCCCAACAGAAGGCACCGAAGCTGCAAAATGAGTTCTTAGAGAATTACAGGGATGACTTTATCCCCCATGGAGCCTAATGTTAGCAAAAAATTTTGCCTTGGGCACAAAAGTACCCAGGTCTGCAAGTTGCACGAGAAGTTCCCAAGCGCAGCACGAAAAAATCTCATTTCAGGTTACAAGTCAAGAAAGCGGGCGAAGTTTTTTTGTCAGCGGTCGAGATCCATCAATAGAGATGATCGATGGTCATCAAGATTTCGGGGCTACCAAGTTACCCGAGATATAGCGCCAGAGATAGCACCTATATTTTAAGATAAAATCTAGGCTATCTGATCTAGTGACGCGTGGCGCAAGATCTAGTCACGTCGTCATATCAGCATTCGAGAGTTCCAAGGGTAAAGGTTCCTCATCATCTCACATCTCGAAACCCCAAACCCTGAAGCGTTGAAAGTGCCCAGAGTCGGGCCCATAGTACCACGAAGCAGTCTCAGCCGTCCATCCAAAAGGGACACGTGGTGCACAATTAGGCTCCTCACCTTTTCGGCCATTGCAACTTTGAAGCTCAAGGAGCAGCCTCTTCCTGTCCCCGAGATGTGAAGTGTCGAAGGCGTCCAAGACCCGAGCACACAATATTGTGAAAGAGGATCGGGACCATTGATCAGAAGGACATGCGGCGCAAGATCTAAGCCACAGGTGGGGCCTTTCGGGATGTTCATAGTGGAAGTGTCGAAGACGTAATATCAACCGTCCATCCCGCAGGGACACATGGTGCGCGATTAGGTTCTTTTCCTTTTTTCCCATCGCGACTTTGAAGAGAAAGGATCAGCTCCTTCCTATCCATGAACCCCAAAACATCAAAAGCGCCTTTGAGGATAAGTGCAGGGTCACGGCCCATGATCACTTGGGAAATAGAAATAACTGTGCAAGAGGGGCCAAAAGCGTCGAGTTTAGTCACAGAAGGGATTGTCACGATCTCCAGGTGCCAATCCGATTCATTCTCAATCCTGGTTCTTGCTAGGAGTAAATGAAGGTGGGAGGAGGTGGTTGAAAACTCTTCTCACTCATTAAGTGTAAGGTATGGAGGATCTGGCAAGCATTCTGCCCGAGACGGTCCTATGTGCCAATTTTTTCCAAAGAAGCCATGCTGAGTCCTTATAGGGTTTCAAAATAGTCCCTATTCTCACTCCATTAATTCACTAAAACCTTCACAATTACTTCCATTTCACCTTCATATCACCTCCACATCATAACATTTACCTCATCATTGGGTTATAACTATGCTTTTCCAAAGTTTATTAATTCTTAACATTTTTAAGTGGATTTATGGTTAAACTTTAGAAAATAATATGCTTATACTTATACCTAACAATTAGAATGAGTTTGTTGACATGCGTAGGTACAAAAGAAACTTCCTAGGCACCTTTATGTGGCACTATATGTTCAAATTCGAATTTTAGGAGATCATAGAGGAGATCATGGACCTCATGGAGAATATCATGGAGGATAGGGTTATGTGTCTAGATGGTTGAGAGATGTATGGAACTAAAGAGAGATTAGTGGATCACATTTATGAGTTTGTTATCATAGCTCTTGTATAAATAGGAGTGTTACCTCCTTCATTGGTAAGCTTGTAATCTTAGAGTTGGTTTGTAATGGATATTTTGAAATAAAGAATCATACTTCAATTTTGATTCTACATCTGAGTCACCTTTGAAGTGGTGTTTGAAGAATCATACCAAACTGTAGCACACCCACTATGCGCTCGGATACCAAACTGTAGCACACCCGCTGTGCGCTCTGATACCAAACTGTAGCACACCCGCTGTGCGCTCTGATACCAAACTATAGCGCACCCGCTGCTACTAAGGTTTAATCGCTCTTAAAAGAAGACTATAACCCCACTTGTACATAACTCATACAGATGTTATTTAACCCACATGAATTTAAACAATAAACACATTCAACACAGAGTATTCATATGAATTGCTTCCATAATCAGATAGCAATTAGCCTTTCATATTAATTCATATACACAATGGAAAAAATGATGCATAAGAAGCACAGTCATGCAAAACATGATTAAAGCATAATCAGATACTTATCTTTATCAATGGTAGATTACACCAACCAAGTGTAGGCCTTCCACAAACCTCCCAGCCTTAGACCGCACTGCTCATCAGCTCAGTAGTGGGTCACCCTCGAGCTGGGACTAAGCTCCACCCCAAGGCAAGGAAATCTAGGCTAGGCTGAGGTTACAGGGAAAAACAACACACAACCACAAGGAAGGGATTCTCTCCAAGGAATCTCCCACGCTCACTGCCCATAGACCCTCATTCTCCACATGCCTGTTCCACCCCAGGAGTATACACCTTCTTTGTCACCTGTACAGTCCTTTGACTGCTAATCTCCCTTGCCTTGGGTTACAGGAACAGGCCGGACCGGAAGTCTCTGAGCTCTTTGGCAGCTACAGGGTTCCTTCCAGAAGTCCTCTCCTTCCTTCGCGCACTCTCTCACCTGGAGAGAATCGCTCACAGACCAACAACCTGTTCTATCCACCTCAGTCACCTCTCTCACCTGGAGAGAGCGTTGCACCACTGGCCAACAAGACCCCACACAGTCCAGCACTGCGTGGTCACAACAACCCACGGGGAAAACAGACACGGGCTTTCCAACAGGTTCAACAATGGCAGATCACTTCTTATTTCCCAATCCGCCAACATAGGATAGACTCATGCTCTGGTTTTCGGGGATGCGTGATAAACAATCCACGCAGGGGTAAACGCAGGTTCGAACTATTCAGACCAGAGATGTACCGTCTATCCCGGAACAAACACAGATACACGCCTTTTTGGTTCAGAGTGCATGAGGGTATCTCTTGCAGAGGTCGGACGGGTTCACGTTCCGACGATCGGGTAGAATGGAGGAGGAACCCCCAACACGGCTCGTCTCGGCCTTTTATTGCATGCGCCAGGGTTGACACTTCTCACCCATGCGACTGCATGCATTCCTTCAGCGTGCGTGCCTCCCACCATTTGGAAAATCCCATGTCCTTCCAAAAGGACTTAGGTTAAAACATATAATGCACATATCTTTTGGAATAATATTAAAATATTATTCCCAAGGCTTAAGCCCCCTAGGCTTAGCCCCTAGGGTCAACACTTATCCCCCTTTCCCACCTTCTAGCCCCTAATTCCTTGCCCATCCTATGGATGCTCAGTCCCCCTTCACTCATTCATTTTGGTCAGTCTGCACATGGAGGTGTTTATATTTTATTAATTGTTCTACGTGATTACATATACAACAGCAGGCTCCTAGCCTTCAACACTTAGGCTCCCTGGCCTAACAACACATAAGCCTTCAGCTTATAAGAACTCGTCTCACCAGCCTATAAATCATAATTACAATTATTTTCAGAATATGTTTCACTACGAGGCTCGGCCTTGGGGACACTATAATACCCCTCCCCTTATTTTTGCACTGTCCTCAGTACAACTTTACACAGCATCTGCAAGCTTCTCAAAAATCTTCAAAAATATGCGGGTACTCTACCCGCATAACATCTACATGCTCCCATGTTGCGTCCTTAGGACCGTACCAGGTCCACTGGACCCTTACAAGCTCCATAGCTCGATTCCAAAGTTGTTTTATTTTCCTGTCCCATATGCGCACAGGATGCACTTGCAGGACACTTTCTGGTTCCACCTGAATCATATTCCAATCGATTACATGATTAGCATCAGATATATATATTTCTTAAGTAATGAAATATGAGACACCTTAGGTATAGTCATGGATGCAGTAACACAACCATATATGCAATGTATATGTATGTATATACAAACAAATTCAATAACATTAAAACTGTATACAACGTACAAAACATAGAATAAATAGAGAATTGTACTTATCTTTTGATTGAGAGACCTTCCACCCCAGAGCAGAGCTATGACTCCATCGGGCAATGGCTTCCCAAGATAGCCATGGTCCACAATCCTTATCCACATCGTCTAGGCCAAGGTACCAAACCTCAGTAGCACTCCAACCATTCAAACCTCGACAATACTCCAACCAACGGTCTCTCATTCCCCACATGCCTGTCCACCCGGGAGTATACACCTTCATAAGCACAGTCCATCGGTGCTACACCTCCCTTCCTTGGGCTTGGCAACAGGTCAGATCAGAAGTCTTAGAGCACCGTGGCTCCAGGAGTCACAACTGCCCTAAAAGGTTTCTAAGTAGCATCTTCCCGAGATACTCTTTGTAGCCAACATTTTAATTTTTATCGACATCATCTCATATGCATCAACCACATGCAGTTATCATGAGAGAACATACAAGAATTCATTTAGGAATTCCAATTAATTCGAAAGGAAATTCAACTTTTATTCCCAAAACATGACATCCTATTTCATGATTCATCTTGGTTGTTGCCACATTATGAATGCAATCATCCCTGTGATTTTTCCACAGGCACAAAACTGCCTACAATTTTCCTGCAAGACTTCATATTGCATGCTGCCAACAAATTGTCGGTATTTTTTGTACATCATAATTCAATATGTACAGCATCTTATGCAATAATCTTAGAATTTCTGCACCTGGCAATTCAATCATAATTACCAAACAACTCGACCAATAGAATGACTCGTCATTCTATGCATATGCATGTCCACAGTTAACAATAGTAAGTTCATTATTTCAATTTTCTGAACATAAAATTTTATGTAGTCTCCATTCTTGTGACTACCTGGCTTGTAACTTTCCTGTTGTAGTGT
>ML788014.1:795099-808903 GCA_009831015.1 Picea engelmannii
TATGCATGTCCACAGTTAACAATAGTAAGTTCATTATTTCAATTTTCTGAACATAAAATTTTATGTAGTCTCCATTCTTGTGACTACCTGGCTTGTAACTTTCCTGTTGTAGTGTTTAACAGTTCCTGAAATGTTCTCAATTTCAGGGGTTAACAACATTTCATCCATCAACATAATTATTTCCATGCAATAATATATATGCATGTACTTACCAAACATATTCAACCATTGCACTTAGTATGCAATTATATCACTTATTATGCACATACCTAAAAAGCTTTGAATTAACACAGGCCTACATCCTTTACCACATCCGGTGGTATGCATTCAAATAATATAATCATGTGATTTAATAACATAGCTCTGGATGAGGAAATTCTTACCATAATTTCCTTTCAACAATTATGCAAAAGAGTGATAAAACTCATACCTGCATGACTGCCATTAAAATTATACTACCTGAATATCTGATAGCAATAGAAGCTTTCATGGTTCTTTTATCAGACTTATAACCAGCTCTTCAGCTCTCGGTTGCTTCCTTCATGAGGTAGCAAAATTACCAACAACACCTGAGACATGCAAGCATTCTTTCCTTGGGCTGGACAAACAATCCATAACATACTTGCTGCCACAAATTGCAACAACTTCTTTCTCCCTATGACCCATTTTCTTGCGGATCCCAGAAGCATTCAATTCTTCCATGATTTCTACAAGTTCTCCTACATGGCCACTGGCTATGACCACACGCCTATCCAAAAGGAGTTTCAGGATTTCGCGTATCGGGTGTTTCGATATGAGTCACCCTTGACTCTCTCTATCCCTGAAATCTGAAACAAGAGTCTAGCGCATCCTATCTCTTCCTTTAACTTCCACCGATGTGACTTCTAGCAAAATTAGAGGATTATCTCTCCTCCTTTCTCCCGAGGTCCGAACTCCCGAACCCCTATTGCCTCAAATCAAAGGTCCACATCTTTCCGGGTTCGACGGTCCCGGTCAATTCCTCGCGAATTGACAATTTGCATTTTGGGGTTTCGAAAAACAGTTTCCCCTACTTTTCTTCTGGTCTCTAGTTTTCTGAAATCTACGTGAATCAGATCCAACAACTCAAAGCTCCTCGTAATCCAACAGTGTGGATCCTTTTTCTCGTGAATCAGGACTTCACGGTTCACAAAATTAGAAAGCAGTTCTCTTCCCTATTTCAACTTCTGTCTTGATGAAATTCAAGTGTGTCAGATCAACAGCTGACACTCACCGTGATTCAATGGTCTAGATCTTTCCTCGCGAATCGTAAGTTTGCATTTCAGGATTTTTGAGAACAACTTCCTCTGTTCTCCCAACTTTCGATTCTCTGAATTCCCGATGAAAGGAATCAATGGTTCGATCTTCCCTGAGATCGACGATTCAATACCTCCCGTGAGACTTCGAGTACTGAATAACTCTTAGCGTTATCTTCCTCGCATTTGGCTGGATCCGACGGCTCATGGGTTTTTGGCACGTCTTCCTGGAAGCACTCCACCATCCGATTCTATCCTCGTTAATCTCTTTTCGCGATCCAGGACTTGGAGTGACCAAGAATTTGGCCTGCGCTCCAAGTTCACGATCCCTAAATTTACGAAATGATCCAACGGTTCAAACCAACCACGATCAACGACCCACTTTATCCTGGATCCTAGAGTGGCGAGTTTCTCCATCTACTAAGCACCTTCCAACTTCTGGCTATCTTACGGTCCCCACGATTTCGCAAGTTCTCCACGGAGAATTATAACCGTTCGTTCAAATTCTAAATGACTTCTTTCCAAATATCTTGGAATCAATTCTTCTAGAATTGACTTCCTACCTAACTTGAAGGATTTCGAATAATTTGAAGGCTTTGATGGTGTTTTCCCTTCCGAGCTTCGGTTAGTGAAATTTTAACTTCACCTTGCCGCGCACTTGCGCTCGGCGTGTGAACTTGCTCGGTTTCTCTCAGAGATTTTAACTTAATCAGTCTCAAAGGGACTTGACCCTTCAGTGTTTTCCAAAGAATTTCTGGTGTCCTCCTGGCACCCTCTACGCTCCTCTCCTGGAGTCTTTCGAACTTAAAACAAGTTCCCTCTATAAGCACTCCTTGCGCTGGATATGCGCACTCTTCATACAAAAAGTTCAAAGCTATCTCTTCTGAGATTCGTTTTCTGAACTGGAAAAATTATGCGTCTCTTCCATTTCTTTGCACTTTGTGGCAATTCAAATCAGTTCTGGCACTCGTCAACCTTTTGCGATACAAATTCACAGACGATTAGAATTTGTTAGGTCTTTGTTTCTTGACAATTCCTCATATTTCATAACAATCAATGTTAAGAAAATGTTTCAATTTCACGACTTTTCCGAGCTCTGCTCGGCTCTGCAATTTTCGGGTTTTCGAAACTTTCATTTTCGGCATTTCGGGATTTTCGACCTTCAGGTTTTTGGTACCCGAGACTTCAGGTTTCGGGGTTTTCGGCCCACGAGGCTTTCAAACTTGCTTTCCTTTCCAAACCCCAACTTCCAAAATTCCAACTTACTTTATCCTTCGGGCCCACATAGCACAGTGGTCTCCCACAACCACGGTGGCACGTGGCACGTTATTGAGGGTCCACATCACTTTTAACGATGTCATCAGGTCCCACCTCCCTCACTTCTATTCTCGGCCTACTAGCACGTGGTACATCTCCATGTGTCCACGTCCATTTCTAGTAACATCCAACGATCAGATCTTTCTCAGATCTACAGCGCAGATCCTTTCGGTGTTTTGGGCTTCCAAATGCCGATGCACTCTAACTCTCGTTAGCCCTCTGGGCTAGACTCGTGGTTCACATGACCTCCCCTTATATGACCAGAGTCATACCTCCTATCAGGGTTTCGGACTTTCCAAATGCAAAAACACATATGTCATCAGGATTCGTGATTCCTCGAACCCCGATTTCCCGATGGATGACTCTCCTTCTGGAACTTTCTCGAATGCCTCGATCTCGGCCACGCATCCCCAAGAATGGACGGTCCTCTCCACTTCTCGCTATTTCGCGTATCGCGATTTCAAATGATCCAGGTGCCTTGTCTTCAGGGTTCGCGAAAGGCCGAACCTCGATATGCCGATGGGCTCCCAATCTCTCCCACGTGTCCCAACTGACGGACGGCTCAGATCCAATCTCAGGATTTCACAACTTGCGATTCCCTGATGACAAAGTTCTATGTCAACTCAAAACTCCGGTAGCCGATATACAGATGGGTCGCTCGATCTCTGCCCACGTGTCCCCACAAACGGACGGCTTGGATCATTCCCAGGACTTTTACCATGAAAATTCCCGACCTCCTGTCATCGTGACTGTCGATTTCATGAATGCCGATATCCCGATATTTCGACATGTGAAATGCCGGCGGGCTCTTTATTATCACCACCTGTCCCTTCAAGATGGACGGTCCTGACTAATTCGAGATTTCACATATCGTGATTTCCACACTCCTTTGCAATATCCAAAGGGCTTTAAACCCCGTGCACACTTTTCATATCTGACGGTCACAAGGGTTCGCCTTCCCTCCCGAACAAATCCTAGAGCTCCTACACTTACGGTGTGGAGTTCTCTCTCCCTATGGACTCATACCACACTGGCTGCGGTTTCATAACGCCTCTATACCTCCTGAGCTTTAGAACTCGTCAAGTAACTACTTGACACTTTGGAGAAAACTAGGGTCTGAAATTCGCCTTCCAGACCCAATTTCCCCTCGCATACTCGGTCCAAAGACCGGTCCACTGGCCCATCTAGGCTCAGTGTCGAAACCTTGGCTCTGATACCAAACTGTAGCACACCCACTATGCGCTCTGATACCAAACTGTAGCACACCCGCTGTGTGCTCTGATACCAAACTGTAGCACACCCGTTGTGCGCTCTGATACCAAACTGTAGCGCACCCACTGCTACTAAGGTTTAATCGCTCTTAAAAGAAGACTATAACCCCACTTGTATATAACTCATACAGATGTTATTTAACCCACATGCATTTAAACAATAAACACATTCAACACAGAGTATTCATATGAATTGTTGCCATAATCAGATAGCAATTAGCCTTTCATATTAATTCATATACACAGTGGAAAACATGATACATAAGCAGCACAGTCATGCAAAACATGATTAAAGCATAATCAGATACTTATCTTTATCAATGGTAGATTCCACCAACCAAATGTAGGCCTTCCACGAACCTCCCAGCCTTAGACCGCACTGCTCATCAGCTCAGTAGTGGGTCACCCCTGAGCTGGGACTAAGCTCCACCCCAAGGCAAGGAAATCTAGGCTAGGCTGAGGTTACAGGGAAAAAAAACACACAACCACAAGGGATTCTCTTCAACGAACCTCCCACGCTCACTACCCACAGACCTTCATTCCACACATTCTTGTTCCACCCTAGGAGTATACACCTTCTCTGTCACCTGGACAGTCCTTTAGCTACTAATATCCCTTGCCTTGGGTTACAAGAATAGGCCAGACCGAAAGTCTCCGGGCTCTCTGGCAGCTACAGGGTTCCTTCCAGGAGTCCTCCCCTTCCTCCGTGCACTCTCTCACCTAGAGAGAATCGCTCACAGGACAAGAACCTGTTCTATCCACCTCAATCACCTCTCTCACCTGAAGAGAGCGTTGCACCACTGGCCAACAAGACCCCACATAGTCCAGCACTGTGTGGTCACAACAACCCATGGGGAAAATAGACACGGACTTTCCAACAGGTTCAACAATGGCAGATCACTTCTTATTTCCCAATCTGCCAACACAGGATAGACTCACGCTCTAGTTGTCAGGGATGCATGACAAACAATCCACGCAGGGGTAAATGCAGGTTAAAACTGTTCAGACCAGAGATCTACCGGCTATCCTGGAACAAACACAGATACACACATTTTTGGTTCAGAGTGCACAAGGGTATCTCTTGCAGAGGTCGGATGGGTTCACGTTCCGACGGTCAGGTAGAATGGAGGAGGAACCCCCAACATGGATTGTCTCGGCCTTTTATTACATGTGCCAGGGTTGACACTTCTCACCCATGCGACTGAATGTGTTCCTTCAGCGTGCGTGCCTCCCACCATTTGGAAAATCACATGTCCTTCCAAAAGGACTTAGGTTAAAACATATAATGCACATATCTTTTGGAATAATATTAAAATATTATTCCCAAGGCTTAAGCCCCCTAGGCTTAGCCCCTAGGCTCAACACTTAGCCCCTTTTCCCACCTTCCAACCCCTAATTCCTTGCCCATCCTATGGATGCTCAGTCCCCCTTCACTCATTCATCGTGGTCGGTCTGCACATGCCGGTGTTTATATTTTATTAATTGTTTTGCGCGATTACATATGCAACAACAGGCTCCTGGCCTTCAACACTTAGGCTCCCTGGCCTAACAACACATAAGCCTCCAGCTTATAAGAACTCGGCTCACCAACCTATAAATCATAATTACAATTCTTTTCAGAACATGGTTCACTACGGGGCTCAACCTTGGGGACACTACATCAACTTTCAAAGTTTTTATTAGATGTTCTAATATTGGAGGAGATCCTAAAATTCAAGTGTTCTTGTAAGAGAACCTTAGGATCTCGATGAATGTTAGATCTAGGTTTGTTTAGTTGTTGGAAGAGATCTTGCTGAATATGTTCTTGTAAAAGAACCAAAGATCTTGGACAAATTAGAAATTTTTCTAGACCTATAGGTGGCACTTCTAAGTTTACCTTCCCGGGTTGACATCAAATGAAATATGATTGACATCATCAATTAGAACTAAACATTTTGGCGTCGTTGCCAAGGAAGTGCAACTAGAAGGATTTAGTAATTATTTTATGCATTTGATTTTATGGACTAACTTGTGAACCCTAGTGACAGCAGGATCTTCATAAAGGCATTCAAGTTTGGAGGGTTTTATTTTCGCAATTAGTTTAATTAGTTTTAAGCTCAGTTTTTAAACCCCCCATTTCTCACTAATCCATCTACGGATGAAGAATTTGACGATGATAAGCAGGTACTTCTTGGAGAGAAAGAACAATAATGAAGACTGGTTTCAAAAGAACCTTGCGCCAACTCCAAGAATAAGACATGTTACTCACATCCTTGCAAAAAATCAGGTAAAAATTTTAAATCTTGATGTGAGCATTTTTGAATTTTTAATCCGTAGATGGCTTCACTGGAAGCATTCTTTTACTGAGAAAATAAAAACATCTTTCAAGTTAATGTAGAATAGCTTAAAAATAAAAAATAAAACGAGATCTCATAGAATTTCGTCGTAGAAATTCCTTGTAGAGTTTTCTTTTAGTCTTATTTTAAATCATCATGAATAAATGAATAAATTTGCATTTCTATGTCTTGTTTCTGTATCACGGGTGAGCCAGAAGCTTGATTATCGGAAATCTTTGTCTTTTGAGAGTCTAAACGCCCCCGTGACATTGCAGAAAGAGTGTAGATAATGCGAGGTTTGATCACAGATCTTAATTGTGTTTTATCCATCCATGCTAACCTGCAAAATAAATAAATAAAAAACAAGAGATTAGTGCTGAAAATTGATCTGCGCATTTTATAGATTATAAGAAATTTGCAATTATTTGATGGCCAAAAGTTAACATTGTTTGATATGTTACTTGATCTCCCTTGCTAGCTAGATGATAATCGATCATTGAATTAAAACCCCTCAAGCATCTTGTATTGGTTCAGTTTAAGGTTTTGTGTAGCCTACATCATTATCCTATACAAGTTAAGAGGAGAATATAAATCATGAAGGACAGCTTCTACGTAAAGAAAACAATTAAGCTCAATATTTTCAAAAAGTGGTCTATCACTGGCACTTGAAATACCACTACTACATTTTTACTTTACTAGAAAGCCAAAATAAGTGGGAATGTATCTCGGCCAACGCTGGACTCATGTATTCATTTATTTAAAATCCATGTACACAATTGGATAATAGAATAGTTGCTCAAGTCTGCTTGCCACTGATTGATGCTCTGTTATCCCATCTTGTGAAAGGAATTTATCCTCAAGGATTCTTCCTCAACGTTGATGTCCCTATAAATCCTGTTCAATGCAAGGGATATAAGGTGACTAAACAGGGGAAATCTATGATTAGAACTAAATGGGAAGCTGTGTCTCCAAAGAACCGGTTACCTCCACTTTTGTTTGTCAATGATCAAGGAATTGGAATTCAACTTGCACATCTTGTCTTTTGAAACTAGGGTATTCCCAACGCACATAGATAGCGCTAAAACCCAGGGTCCTTACGAATCCCCTGATGACTAGGGCATAATGGATGGAACAAGGTTGTTGCTATTCTATCCTCGCAAAGGTGAGATCAGGTGCGCTGCCCTCCCACTCAAAAACTAGCAGCCTTGCCACGGAGTCAAATTACAGTGGGATTTTTGTCAATACCAGGATAATAGGGACTTGCTTTTCCTTCTCGAAGATAGTACTTCCCGTCCAGTCGCCCTATCTATGGGTTGTCTGGTCAACTGAAATTACAGGCGGAGAGGTGATAAGTAAACTTATTAAAATGCGCTTGTTTTCACACGGTGCGCTAATATGAGATCTCACCATCGAGTCTCCATGCCTTGGCCTGCGTTCAGGAAAATTTTCCCTTCATAAACGACAGTCCTCAAAACACCTTCATTCCAGATCGATTTAGCAATTAAAAATAATAGTATCATCGCCGAAGACGACTTCAAGAGCGGGCAAACACGTTAAAAAGCAATGTCATCGTCATCAAATATGTGCCATACGTTGGAGACAGCAAGAGAGCCATGGATGAGTACACGTCCGAGATCTTCATGGGAGGTAACAAATCGATCTGAATCTAAGCATTATTTTAAGCGATTTGATGATTTACATGCAGATTTTGAGCAATTACATGCAGAAACCCCTTTTCATTGCCGCTCCATTTTCCAAACTGAAATTTACCAAATCAAGTCAAATTCGGCCGTGATTGCACGCTGGAAAATTGTCGATCGGATTAAATGGGTCAACTTTGTCGTTGAGGCGTCGGCCGATTGACGGGGTTAGAGAAGCCATCACCGAGTTTTGTGGACAAATCTAGTAGTTGGCATGGCATATTGCCTTGTTTCTTGGAGCCTTGGTTGCCAAAACGTGCACCAATTGACAAGGAGCTCTTGTTGTTTCTCACACCAGTAGCTATTTGACATGCTTTGGGCCATGTGATGACAAATGTTTTATTTTCAACTGTTGCAGTCTCTTTCACACACACTATTAAAGCTCTGGAGCCTTTCTTTAATGCTTCTGCCTCTCAGTTTGTTCTTGGACAACAGATCCCTTTCACTCTAAGATTACAAGGTCTATCTGTACTTGCAATGATTCTCTGTGCGCCTAAGGTACCCGTCCGAACCGTGTGTCGTTTATTATAGATGCATTCTTCGCGCTTCGATCGGGGCTTCTATGATGGAAGGAGGTGCGTTTGCAAAAACAATTATTTATGGGATCCGATATCATAAACGTGCACCAAAAATGTTGCTATGAATGCATACCAATTATTTCCTAAGAT
Organism: Picea engelmannii; assembly: GCA_009831015.1. Lineage (NCBI taxonomy): Eukaryota > Viridiplantae > Streptophyta > Pinopsida > Pinales > Pinaceae > Picea > Picea engelmannii. Next base: position 803,645 of record ML788014.1, read on the forward strand.
CAAGGACTATCTTAACGTTCTGATATGGAAACGTATTTGGTGGAAACAATATCGAATGATCTATAGTGGGAAGGTAGACACAGGTTTTGGAGGTTGATTCCATCGACAATTGTGGAGGACAAACGCATATAGACTGCTGGGAGAATTATTAATGACGAGGCAATGGACAAATGCCGAGTTGTGGTTGGTGTGGGTGAAAATCTCTAGTTGGGCAACAACTTTATTTTTCCAGTTCTTGCCAAATGTGCTAATTTTTCCGAGCCTGTACTTGGTTATTCCTGGTAGCTCTTTCTTCACTTTCCAAATTTGAAAGCCATTCGACTGTTGTAATGTCCCCAAGGCCGAGCCCTTTATAAACCTAATGTATGAAACAAATTGTACATATGTGTTATAGGATGGTGAGCTTAGTTCCTATAAGTTGTAGGCTTATGTGTTTGTTAGGCCAGGGAGCCTAAGTGTTGAAGGCTAGGAGCCTGTTGTTGTACTTGTAAGTATGCAGAATATTTAATAAAATATAAACACCGCTAGGTGCAGACCGACCACGATGAATGAGTGAAGGGGGAATGAGCATCCACAGAGTGGGCAAGGAATTATGGGTTGGAAGGTGGGAAAGGGGTTGAGTGATGATCCTAGAGGCTAAGCCTAGGGGCTTAAACCTGGAAATAATATTTTAATATTGTTCAAAAGATATGTGCATCATATGTTTTTATCCTAAGTCCTTTTGGAAGGACACGTGATTTCCCAAGTGGTGGGAGGAACGGGTACTGGTGGAACGCATGCAGTTCCTAGGGTGACAAATGTCCACCCTGATGCATGTAAATAAAGGGGAAAGGAATAGCGGTGAGGGGGATCTCTCTCACATTTTCCATTCGACCCGACTGCCCTGAGCAGGAGCCGTATGAGCCAGTCTGCAAGAGACCTCGAATATGTCTGTTACAGAGAGGAAACCTGGGTTGGGTGCTAAAGAATGCGTGTTTACCCTTGTTCAGAGCCGTGAAGTCTTCCTGTGAGAAAAAACCAGTGTGTGCATTCCCTGAACAAAATCAAAATGTCCATGTCAATTTCAGGGAAGAGTCTCTGTTTGCCCAGGAAAAACTGAGCGAGCTTGTGCGTGGAGCCCTATTCTGAAATCTTGACCGAGAGAACATCCTGTGACTGCTAAACTGGTTCTTGGGAAGCCTATGTCCATTTTTCCTATGTTTGTTGTGGCGCGCAGTTCTGGACTGCGTGAGGCTTGTTGGCCTATGAGCGACTCCCTCCAGGTGAGAGAGTGCATAGAGGAAGGAGAGAGCTCTTGGAAGGAACCCTGTAGCTACCATAGAACCCGAAGACTTCCGGTCCAGTCTGTTCCTATAACCCAAGGTAAGGGAGACTGGCAGTCGAAGGACTGTCTAGGTGACAGAGAAGGTGCACTCTCCTAGGGTGGAACAGGCATGTGGGGAATGAGGTTTTGTGGGCAGTGAGCATGGGAGACTCCTAGAGAGCATTCTTCCTGGTGGTTGTGTGTGACTGAATTCCCTATAACCTCAGCCTGAGTCTGGATTCCTTGCCCTGGGGTGGAGCTCAGTCCCATCTCGGGGGTGACCCACTGTTGAGTTGAGGAGCAGTGCGGTCTACGACTGGGAGGTTCGTGGAAGGCCTACATTTGGTTGGTGGATTCCACCATTGATAAAGATAAGTATTTGAATTATGCTTTGATCATGTTTTGCATGACTGAGTTGTTTATGTATCACGTTTTATGCTGTGTATATGAATTAATATGATAAGGATGAATGCTTGTTAAATATAGCAGTAATTCATATGTTTTACTCTGAGTTAAATGTATTACTTTGCTTAAATGCATGTGGTTATATAATTCCAATATGAGTTATGTAAAAGTCCGTGTACAGATCCGTTAGAGAGAGGTTTGAAAGCCTCGGTAGTGAAAAGGTACACTACAAAATGGTATCAGAGCTAAGGTTTCGACACTGAGCCTAGATGGGCCAGTGGAGCGGTCTTTGGACCGAGAATGCAAGGGGAAATTGGGTCTGGAAGGCCAATTTCGAACCCTGGTTTGCTCCAAAGTGTCAAGGAGTTGCTAGACGAGTTATTAAGAACTCAGGAAGTATAGCGGTGCTATGAAACCGCAGGCTAGTGTGGTCTATGGCCACAGGGAGACAGGTCTCTACACCAATGGTGTTAGAACCTTAGGATCTGTTCGGGAGGGAAGGCGAGCCCTCGTGACCGTCGGATCTAGAAAAATGTGCGTAAGGATTAAAATTCCTTTGGAAATGGCACAGGAGAGTGGAAATTGCGATACGCGAAATCCCGAGTTAGTTAGAAACCATCTGAGCCGCCAGATCTCGGCCGAAAAACCCGACAGCGGTTGGATCTGCCGGGAGGTGTTTGAAGGTTAAACCTTAGAAACTAGGGGCGAAAGCTCCGAAATAGATCTAAACCGTCTGAAAGATGGAGGACATGTGTCGTGAGATTTCCCATTTCGGGAAATCGGGATATCAACATTCGTGAAATCAGGAGTCACGATGACATGAGATCGGGAATTTTCATGGTGGAAGTCCCAGGCACGATCTGAGCCATCCGTTTGTGGGGACACGTGGCGGAGATCGAGCAACCCATCGGTATATCGGCTACCGAGGTTTTGAGTTGACATAGAACCTTGTCGTCGGGGAATTGCAAGTTGCGAAATCCCGAGATTAGATCTGAACCGTCCATTCTTGGGGATGCATGGTCGAGATCGAGGCATTCGGGAAAGTTCCGGAAGGAGAGTCATCCGTCGGGAAATCGGGGTTCGGGGAATCGCGAATCCTGAGGACATATGTGTTTCGGCATTGGAAAGTCCAAAACCCCGATAGGAGGTATGAATGTGGTCATATAAGGGGAGGTCGTGTGAGACACGAGTCTAGCCCAGGGGGCTAACGGCAATTAGAGCGCATCGGCATTTGGAAGCCCAAAACCCCGAAAGGATCTGCGCCGTAGATCTGAGAAAGATCTGACCGTCGGATTTTTCTAGGAATGGACATGGACACATGGATATGTACCACGTGCCAGTGGGACGAGAAGAGAAGCGAGAGAGGTGGGACCCGATGACGTCATTGAAAGCGACGTGGACCCTCATGAACGTGCCACATGCCACCGTGGTTGTTGGTGACCACTGTGCGATGTGGGCTCGGAGGGTAAAGTAAATCGGAATTTCGGAATTCGGCAATTGAAATGACAAGAGGTGGGGAGTCACTGCATAATGAACTCCCGGGTGCCGAAAACCCGAAGGCCCGAGTACCGAAAACCCGAAAGTCCCAAAAACTGAAGTTTCGAAAAACCCAAAAAGTACAGAGCCGAGCAGAGCTCAGAAAATTCGTGAAATTGAAAACATTTTCATAAATTGGATTGTTTATGAATGATGAAGAATTGTCAAGAAACGAAGGCTTGACAAATTCTAGTTATCTGCGCGTTGTATTGCAGAAGGTTGACGAGTGCCAGAATTGCTTTGGGATTCCCACAAAGTGCAAAGAAATGGAAGAGACACATAATGCTTCCAGTTCAGAAAACAAAGCTCAGAAGCGATAGCGTAGAGCTTTAGTTAGTAGAGTGTGAAAATCTAGCGTAAGGAGTGCTTATAGAGGGAACTTGTTTTAAGTTCAAAAGATTCCAGGAGACGAGCGTAGAAGGTGCAGATGGGCACCAGAAAGTCTTTCGAAAAAACACAGAAGGGTCGAGTCCCTTTGAGACTGAATCAGTTAAAATCTCAGAGAGGAACAGTGCAAGTTCGCATGACCGAGCGCAAGTATGCAGCAAGGTGAAGTTAAAATTTCATTAACCAAAGCTTGGGAAGGAAAACACTATCGAATTATTCGAGATCCTTCAAGTTAGGAAGAAGGTCAATTCCAGAAGAGTTGGTGCCTATATATTTGGAAAGAAGTCATTGAGAATTTCAACAAATGGTCGGAATTCTTCGTGGGAAACTCGTGAAATCGCGGGGACCGTAAGTTAGCCAGAAGATACAAGGTGGTTAGTGGATGGAGAAACTCGCCACCCCTGGATTCAAAGTAAACGTGGGTCGTTGATCGCGGTTGGTTTTGAACCGTTGGATCATTTCGTGAATTCGAGAATCGTGAACTTGGAGCGCAAGCCAAATTCTTCATCACTCCAAGTCCCGAATTGCGAAGGAGATTAACAAGGGTAGAATTGTACGGTGGAGCGCTTCCAAGAAGAAGTATCGAAAACCCGTGAGTTGTCGGATCCAGCTAACTGCGAGGAGGATAACGCTAAGAGTCATTCAGTACTCGAAAACTCATGGAAGGTATTGAACCATCGATCTCAAGGAAGATCGAACCATTGATTTCTTTCATCGGGAAATCGAAAAATCCAAAGTTTGGAAAAACAGAGGAATTGTTCTCGAAAATTTCGAAACGCGAACTTCCAATTCGCGAGGAGAGATCTAGACCATTGATTCAAGGCGAGTGTCAGTCGTTGATCTGACACACTGGAATTCTATGAAGACGGAAGTTAAAAAGGGAAGAGAATTGTTTTCTAATTCATGAACCATGAATTCTGGATTCACGAAAAAGGATCCATGACGGTGGATTACGAGGAGCTTTGAGTCGTTATATTTGACTCAAGTGGATTTCAGAAAACTAGAGATCGGAAGAAAAGAGGGAAAACTATTTTTCCAAACCCCGAAACGTGAATTGTCGATTCGTGAGGAATTGATTTGGACCGTCGAATCCGGAAATCTATGGACCTTGATCTAAGGAAAATGGGGTTTGAGAGTTCAGACCTCGGGAAAAAGGAGGAGAGCTAGTCCTCGAAGTTCGCAAAGGGTAAAGTCCCATAGCGATCGAAAGTTGGGGCCCCAGGTCATAGCTAGAGGTCACGCTGGTGGAAGTTAAAGGAAGAGCTAGCACACGCTAGACTCTTGTTTCTGATTTCCGGGATAGAGAGAGTCGAGGGTGACTCATATCTAAACACCCGGTACGTGAAGTCCCGAAATGCCTTCTGGATAGGCGTGTGGTCATAGCCAGTGGCCATGTGGGAGAAACTTGTGCCACCGCTAGTTCTCGCAAGAGATTTTTCACGCAAGGCTTGTGGTTTTTTTGCATGGAGGTTCTAGTAGGAACCTGAAGAGCTGCTCCAACTCAGAGAGCTGAAGACCCATTGACTGGGAGGTCAGCAGACCCCGTTGAGGTAGGGAAACTGCATTGAAGGTACTTAGGGCATGAATAATCATGCACAATGATTACAGTGGAGAGCATAAGAAGATTC